>CANSZD010003198.1:0-12500 GCA_947648045.1 Beta corolliflora
ACAAATACATTAAATGAGATAAACACAAGCTGTTTACCTCCAAAACAATGTGTAAATTACGATCACAAATTGCAACGTAACTTAAACCACTTCAGAAGCTAATCTAATGAAGTTTATGTAGAGCCTTTCAATTGCGAGTTGGATCCAGTGAAAAAGCTGTTGATAGAAGGCACAATCTCTGGAGTTTTATTGCGGACATATTTCCTCAGAAAATGCTCAGCGTGCTTCTCTCCCTCTGAAAAGTTTCCAGAACTCCAGCTCCCCTCTTCTCTACTAACCCTGGATTAACCAAAACAATATCAGCAAATTGATATACACATCTACAGCAGCAGCAAGACAAGTACATGGTGTTTTACCATATTCGAGCTCGAGCTCGAGCACGAAGATGAATATATGATTCATACTACTAGCATCTAGGCAAGAAGAAGAAACCATCTCTTTGTCATACCAACATATATGTAGCAGATCACTACATAAGAAGCATCAAATTGGATGAATATCTACCCATACCAACTGTGCTAGCCTTCAATATCATACTTGTATATCACACACAACTCTTTTTTTTTCAAAATTGTAACCGTTTAACTTTTGTACTATAGACATGTACCTCCATTTTGACTATATTTTTAACTAATACTACTATAAGTTATAACAATAATAATAAAAAGTTGTGTTGAATTTGTCTCAATGTACAATTTAAAGATTTATATTGATAATTAAAAAATAGTAATAGTAGTCTAAGTTGTGCATTCATACAAAGTCAAAGTGTTTGCGATTATTAAATTTTAACGCGAGAACACTATATTAGACACAAGTTTATCCTTAGATTGAGTAGTGAAGCAAGAAAAAGAAGCAGATAGAAAGATAAAGAGAGAGGGAGACCTGACTTCAGGATTGATGCATATATTACGAACAAGCTGAACGCCGCAGATACCAACAGCAACTCCAACGGCTGCAAACAGAGGATATACCTAAAACAAAGCAAAATCAATCTCTTGAATCTCGTAATATAGTTTCATTATATTAAGCTTTTTTATAATTTTTTACGTTAGTAGGGAATTAGAGATATGCGTTGGCAAGTATGTCCGAGAAATATGTTAAGTATCTTGGAAACGAGAGGAAAGCATCATTTTTTAAGAACTATCAAAAGTCAATAATAAAGTCAATAAAAGGGAAAATTAACAAAGCAAACTTTTCTACTAAGACTTAAGCAATGAATAAATAAAGCAAAAATTATTAGAAGACGGTCCCAATTTTTAATATAAAAGTAGGCCCAGTTCACTAAATGGATTAAGCCAGTCGCGAAAGAAATTAACCTAGTCGCTATTGGGCTAATTTCTTTTTAATATTGGCCATACTATTGCTTAAATTTAATTTAAAAGAGGCGATCTCTATCCGACAAACCTAAATAAAGATGAGATAGAGGAATGGATATAATACCTCAGGTCGCACCCAACGGTTAACAGAGGCCATTTTTTTACGTCGGAAACTCGCCGCCGATCTTGTCGACGGAGAGAGAAAGTTAGAGTGTGCCGGCGAAAAGAGAGAGAGAAGGCAGTTGCAAGAGGGAGCAATTTGAGTGCAAGGGAGATGAATTTAAAGAGAAACAAAAAAGAACGCGACTGTGAGAATAGACTTTCCCGATTCCCGAGAAGTAATATTAGATTCTACCAATGAGGAAGTCACACGTGTGATGGGAAGGAAGTTGTTAGACTTAGACCACCGTAATGTAGCCCATTGGTTGCATGCAAATATATGGGCGGCACATCTTTGATCTTTCTACTTGCACTTGCATATTTTGCATTCCCACGCAAAGCGCCGCCCATTTCTCGATTACTTTCTCCTCACACCAACTTGTTTTTGTTTAAATGAGAGTAAATATGGAAAATAAGTATAAAATATGAAAATCAGAAAAAGTAATTTACAAGCGACATTGTACTATTGTAATCCATTCTCAAAATTGAATATTTAGTATAAGGGCAGGAACCAATCCCCAGGCCACTTTGATGATGCTTGGCAGATGACTCGTTGCAGTAAATTATATTCGTAATTCTTGCGTGTTTGGGCGCGACTTTTGGCGGTAGTTTTTAGCTTTTGAAATAATATTTTAAAGATTCACAAAAAGCTTTTAGAGGTGAACTGTGTACTCTTTGCCAAAAGCTAAGATTATTAGCTTTTGTTAAAAAACTTTATTTTTACATATTTTTTACACATTAAAATTATGTCAACAACTACTACACGAACACTTCTTAAACATCTTAGTTTCATAGCTAAAGGCTAACAACTACATCTACTGACTAAGGTTAACCACTATTGTTGCCGAACAGGACCTTAAGTATGACTTTTACATTCATACAACAAAAAATTGAAAACTAATAAAGATGCTGAACACGCCCAAAATTTTCCATTAGGTTTCATATGGCCAAAATTTACCCACCTAACTTTAATAGCAAAAATAAACCAGATTTTCGCCATACCTTTTGGTTGGTTTCGTGCAAGAAACAAAAGGGATGGTGAGAATGTACAGAAGAAGAGAAAGAGGAATGTAAGGATTAGAGAGGGAAACGAAGCATTTATTCTTCTAGAAAGAAATATGGTTTTCACTTTTCATATTTAGGAGAACTATTTTCTATTTACAGGAAAACCTTGTTTCCACTCATTACAAATTAAACGAAAGATGGAATAAGAAAAACTACTTTTTTCACGAGTATTATTTTATACCAACCAAACATTCTTTGGAAGAATATTTGCGCGGCTATTCTCGGCGCATAAAAACAATGAACCGGCGAATTGAATGAATGGGCCGAATTAAATTATAAGCTAATTAATAGTAATGATAATAATTTAAAGCGGACTGAAAATAAGTTGGGGAGAATGAGGCGAACTCCTTTAAAAACCATATGGAAAGGAATTTAAGTTAATTTACCACATAGTATTATATAATTGATGAAATAATGGAAGATTGACCAGCCCGACAAAAAAGATCAAGTGCTATTAACAGAATGGTACTAAACTGTCAGCATATAAGTTATAACCAGTTCATTACAAAATGACTTTACAATGAAGAATTGACTTGTTCGATTTTTAGTCATTCAGATTGTTATGGTACATACTACATATTACATAACTCTCATAGCGACTGCAACAAAATTTACTGAACCAACTTATGTATTGGTTCCACAAGAAGTTCCTCAGTGGAACTTTACCAAAGGAACTGTGTTCGACCATGTTAGGCAGAAATCACCCAACATTTCTACGAGCACGATCTCGCCAAGAGCCTTGTTGCTTCAGAAGAACCTACATCATTACAATTCATGACTTTTCTCGTGATATCACAGTTGTGTGAACAAAATTACGAGAAAGCATTTAACTTCGGAACCTTACCTTTTCATTCATGAAACTGCTGGCGGGGTCATCATCATTAGTCTCTTTGTTTTCATTCTCATTCCCTCTCTCTTCTTCACTTTCCGATGCAGAGGACGGAACAGGTTGAGGTGCTGGCACTCCAAACATGGCCTCATCATGAGCATTCTTGACTTCATCCTCTCTCTTTGTCTTCAAATTGACAAAATGTTGCTCCAGTTAAGAGAAGAGACTAAACTTTTTTTTTGAAAATGAAGAAACTATACTGTAGCATAGAGAAACAGCAACATAAATAAGATCAAGATTCAAGAGTACCTCAAGAGAAGTAAACCGAAAGGTTTTGCCAATATGCTTGAGGAGTGCTGCGTCATCATCAGCAGCTACAAGCAAGAAAAAGAAGAAACAATACATCACATCAGAAGACAGGTAACAAATAATTTACAAATTACAACTTCACAATATATGTGATTTGGATGTTCAATTGATCCAGAGAAAAAACACAATTGTTCAGCACACGATATGCAAGACAGAACTTTTAACATCAATTATAATCCTTGGCGCCTGCCCCACTGATGCAGAACCGACATGTTCATGTCTACCCTGAGTCCCTGAAGTCTACAAAGGGTATCAGTTTTACCTTCTATTTCCTTATCATCTAGAGGAGCATCTTTATTGAAGTCAAACCGCTCCCATTGTGAGCCAGTGCCCATCTTAGTATCTTTTTCAGCTGCAGGAAAGAAAGGGAAGCAAACATTAGATTCTTTTGATTAAGCAACAAGCAAACGAAAAGCCCAAACAATATGAGCATATAGCTCAGATCCCTAAGCTATAACTAAATTAATTATGCCACATCAAAGATGTTTATGACCATAATAATCTGACCAGATTAATAATTGTTCTTTCTCGCGACTGTCTTTGTCCTATTCCCTTGCCCAGAGAGGCTGAGGTAAACAAGATCAATGCTCAAGCCCTGCATGAACCTAATCTAGTATAACACAACAGCACGGGTTCAATAATCAACACCATGCTTGGTTGTCTTACATTTCGGAGTCATAAACTCTACCTATTAGAAAATAAATACTGTCATTAAATCGTAAACATGGGTTCACCAACTTGTGAGTCATAGGCTATAGCCTTCAACAGGGTCCTGGAACCCATGCAATCATCATTTCAGATAGATGACCTATATGGCCTGAGGCCACCTCGGCTTCAATTGAAGGGGAAAGCAATAGATTGAGGTCTGAAGCGGCTCGGCCTACCAGCTAGAATTGCCAACCCTGCTTGAATCTGAAAAATACGGCCAAGTCCGCAGACAGGTAAAGCTCTTGGTAATCAAGGCTCAATATATGTGGCGGGCAGAGATTCAATATATTTATTGGCAATTTTATGGCCCAGAAACCACAAACTAGTAGCTTCAGGCTGATTGAACATATGCTATGATAAAATAAAATGGAGAAACTGACCTCACTTTTGAAAAAGGATATACAGCTCTAGAACAAATTCAATCAAGTATTGAAATGATATCCATATAATCAAATTTGGCAAGATCAAAGCTCAGATGGAAATGAGTACCAATGTTTTGCTAAGAAAATTCACATGGAATAAGTGACCTATTGCACTACAATACAAACGCAACAGAAGGTTACATCATATAGGGATAAGAACTGGAGGCTGTTTGGTTGAAAGTGGTAAATATAACTTCCTAGGAAGTTCGATTGTCAAGGAAATTCTATTGTACAGGGAGTGCAAAAAGTTGTTTGGTTGGGCGTGGGAAGTAGAAATTCCCATGGGAGTAGATCTTCCTCCATTTTACGGGAAGTAGATTCCTAGTAAGTGGAATGTCCTATGTTTATGTCAACCAAAAAACTCTGGAGTTTTCTACTTCCCATGAATTTCCATTCCCCATGATTTTGCATGTCAACCATATAAGCACTCCAAGTATTATCTCTCCGATACTCGGAGTAATAGGTGAGCGCAAAGGAATCAACAGAGTATTTAAAACAAGGACCTTGGAGGGATACATTGAACAAAAAGAAAAGGGGCAAAGAACAATTTCTAAGCACATATGGCACAAAAAAGACCCCAATTTCAGTAACACTTGATCCATATCCAATCCCCTAGACCAAAACAGATAGATGTGAAAGAGCTTATGAAATGCCAAAAGAATACTATTGATTAAAAAACATGGTTTTTGATTTGATGAGGGACAGCTCCATCATGCAGTATCCCCAGAATAAATATCTATTTCACGTACATACATGAAATTTGAGGACTTATTTATCCTTATTACTGTACAAGTCTACGCAGGTGCTAAAACCTCAAAATTGAAGGGCCGAGGAATTGATCTAAGTACATGGAAAACAGAGAAAAACTGCATATAATTACAAGACTTACAATCCATTTTATTATTTAACTTACTAGTAATAAGATTTGTGAATAGGGAATTTTGTGAATAGGGAAATCACATTGGGAGAGGAGTTAATTTTTTTTTTTCAGGGGAGGATTCACTACTCAATACTTTATGAATTTGATGCAAAGTCACAGAAAATATGTCTCACAATCCAATAACATAGTACCTTTCACCATTAGTTTAAGCACCATGTATCATGCAATTCCCTTAGTGTAGACATCAACTAAAATCAGACTGGATACACATTAAAAGGGGTTTTCTGATAGGTCAAACTCTAGAAAGAGAAACTAAAGTAATTGTCAATTCATAATTTCTTTTGAAGTAATTGTTAATTCACCTGTGGAACACTATCACCTGTTAGTCTCGCGTTCTAGTCCTAAAGTAATTGTCAATTCATAATTTCTTTTGAAGTGGAGAAACCAGGGGAAAAAAAAACACGGTCGCGGGAACGGCTTGTAACGGGAAATAGAACGTTTGCGGCCAACGCGGCGTGAATTTTTAAAAAAAATCACATTAATATGTTCTAGTCTTATTTGCGTTGCTTTAGTTTAAGAAGCATTATTACAACATAATATAATCAAATCTATCAGAATATCATGTTTCATCAGCTATATAATTAAATCGTAAAATATTTTTGGCCAATGTTTGAAAAGAACGGATGTAAAGGGGATAAAAGCGTTGTAATGCGGCGAGTTCGGGTTACGGAACGGACAACGCGGCGTGAAGTATGTGATTTTTATTATGGCTGTTCCGTCACTAGGAATTCGCGGGCAGCAAATCCAAAATCCGTTACGTGAACGGGAGAGTTTTAATTCCATGGGAGAAACAGACAAAATCAACTCTAGTACATAATCCTACGCTAGCTAGAAGCACGAAAGTAAACCACTTCAGACCAGGATCAAGACAAACAAACAGAAGTCAGGTAGTACCTGTTTGTGAAAGCTGAAGTTTCATCTTAGCTTTGACTCTTTCTGCAGGTGTCTATTAAGATCAAGTAAAGAATTAAGAATTATCATTCACACTCGCCAATAACATGAAATAGGCTCCTATAGATGTCTGCAAATGCTGCAAAGAGGCAGCAGACCAAGATAGAAGAAACAGAAACGGCAATGTGAGACTCTCAATTCCTTGACAAAGCTCATGAATACAAGACTGGGCTTGTTTTTCAGAGATGTTTAAAGGGATCTCATCTCACAGATGCCAAATGGATTGCTCCAGTGCAATCATATCATCAAATAAACACATCATTTGACCTCATTCCAGAAAAGCCGATTAAGAACCATAAGGAAGATGTCGAAAGTGCAGCACAAGGGAGGATCAAAACCCACTCTTCTAGAGAGTGGAGCAAGATGAACAATTACAAGCAAATAACTAATCGTTACCGATCTTCTTACTTCATAAACAACAATCTTCATAACAAGTTCACATGCCAACACATTGCAACTGAAATGAAAATGTCTGGTGATAATGTTGCAACCTAAGTGAGGTGAGAAAATCGAAAAAGGAATGCATCTTATCTACTAGTTCCAAAATACATATTTACATCAGAATCACGAGTGATAGAATCTTATATCTTAAACTTTGCCAACACTTGAGCAGTAGACCAACTACCATGAATAGCACATTAGCTAAAAGCTCAAGGCTTTAGACGATTGCAACTTGCAAAGATTCAAGTGCAAGGAAAATAGATGTTGAGGTTGGAATTTATTTTGTGCAAAAGCCACCCACACATATAATTGCATAATGAAGACCTGATAAATGAACCAATTTAGCTCTCATACAAATGCATATAGAAGGAAGAAAATTATGCACAATTATTAGAGAATATTTCTTCAAAGCCTGAATCAAGTATCCCTGAAGCACAAGCACTCGAATCTAAATGAGATAAACAAGATTGACACATTCCAAGAGGACAGATTCCTTAATAATCTATGCAAATTGAACCCAATGCTGTAATCTACAAATCATTCTAAGTTATAGAATCAACAAAAACAAGCAAAACTACACATTAGCAAGGAAAAACTATAATCATTACTCATACTCCCAATAAGGCTAACTAATTTATTAACAACATTCATATACTTGAATGATTCAATCCAATTCAAATAATTGCTCTATAAGTAAAATCTAAAAAGTACTTACCATCTTATCATATCCATCAATTAACTTAGCATAATCAGCTGCACCATTACCCTCCTTCTTCACCACTCTCCTTTCTTTCCCACCACCACCTTCTCTTCCTCGTTCCGACCGCCTTCGATCCCTCGGCAGAAACACTCCTACTCCTACTCCTTCCTTTATCTCTCCCTCTCCTTTTCTCCCCATCAGAATAACTCCCTAGACCTACTCCTCCTCCTCCTCCTCCTCCTCTCCCTCCTCCCCTCTTTACTCGATGACCGATACCGCCTTCTTAATCTCTCTCTCTCCTCATCAGACCCCCACCACTCTTCCTCCCTCCTCCCCTCCCTACTCCTACTTCTACTCCTCTCTCTCCTCAAATCCTTCTCTTTCCTTCTCTCTCTTTCCTTTTCTCTATCTCTATCTCTCTCTCTGCTCCTACTTCTCCTTCTATCCCTAACCCTAACCCTAACCCTAGTTTCTTCAGAAGGGGCATCAATGGAGGATGTAGGTCCCCTTTTTTGAGCTTATTTTGAATATTCTCAATCTGGGTTTTCTTATCCTCCACTATTTCCTTTGTGGGTACCGACGCTTTGACGAAATTACTGAGAAATGAAGAAGATGAAGGTAAAGCTGAACCCCTTTAATGGAGGTTCGTCGGAAGTTTCGGCGGAGGAGAAACCGAGTCCTTGCTTGAATCGGGCGGCGCCACTTCCTTTCCGAGTTAACTCGTCGTAGTATGCCGCTGCTTTGTCTTCCTCCATTGTTGAGTTTCTCAAAGATTCAAATTTGTGAGAGAGGAGAGAAAAAATGGCGTTTATTTCTCAAAGCTTCAATTTTTGTTTAATGTTGGGCCTTCGTTGTAGCTTTGTTAAGCCTCTTAATTTTGGGCTTGGAGTTGTTGACTATCTTTCTCCTTTCTGTCCCACTATCTGGCTAACTTCGATGTAGAGCAATTATAGTTTTTGCCTTCGGCTGAGATAGAGGTGATCATGGGTAGGGAGAAATCGGGTTTTGCCCGAAAGCTCATTTTGGGTCAAAGCGCGAGGCAAGGCCATGTTAATATTCGGGCCAATTTTTTCACATTAAAACCCGCTATTTGGGTCGGGCTAAACTTTAACCTAAATTTTCGGATTTAGGTTGTCCATGCTCGTCTTTTTACCAAGTCGGTCAGAGCCCAAATCGCAGAGGCTAAAATATAATGTCCAAAACCCCACTAATGTTGAGTCGGGCCAATGCAATGCTAATCACCTCTAAGTTGAGAGAAGTGTTGGTAAAGAGTCTAGTATAGATAACTTTTTTAGGTTGCGTTTTTGTTTCACTTGACTTAAACTTATTTAGATTAAATTTTTTAGATTTGATATCTATGTTTATAAATTATAACTGATTGGATCTGGTCAATCCTGAAACTTAGTCTTTTAGGTGCAGAGAACATACCCAACATTTAATGCCAAAATAAATGTCAACCTTGATATCTATGTCTTTAAAAGGTTAGGAAAACATTTGCCTTAACATAAATGTCGACATAAGAGTAAGATGAAAGAATTAACATGAATGTCGACATAAGAGTAAGGATAAATGAATTAACATAAATGTCGACATAAAAAGTCAATTTCATCCTAATTCAAGTCATTATCCATACATACCTAAACGAAACATAAACATTTTGACATATAATGTATTTTAATAAGACAATGACTACACCCCTGAGGTAAGAATTTAGTTTTTATACTTTATATCCATATCCAATAACATTGGAGCATTTCTCTAAACCTGCCCAAAAGATTCAATGACTTTCATCTAACCTCTCTTAATTAGTCTTAAATTAGTGAACTTATACCATTCCACCTCTAATCAGTTATATTTAGTACTAATTCTAACTACCAGCTGATCAGGTGGACCTGTCTCAAAAATTGTTTAATGAAATTTTGCCTTTTTGGACAAAGAATAGACAGTGAAAATTGAAAACTAGTGGGAAGACCACATTTGGGGAAAATCACACAAAATCCCCCGAATCTCAGCTTTTGTCACTTTTTGCCACCTAAAAGAAAACCCGCAATACACTACAGAAATATAAATTCAGAAAAATTCCCTACCTTTTTCTACTCCTCTGACTATCTCTTCTTGTGGAAAAGAGAAACAACATAAATCTCACCAAAAAGCTCAAAAAGAAACCCACCTCATTTCTTCGCAAAAAATCCCCAACATTTAATGCCAAAAATCCTGTCTTTTTAAAGGGTTTTGCAATTTGCATGTTACCAATAACCCATTTTGCCAAAAACAAAAAGTACAATGGAGAAAATTCAAGTTTCAGATATGCCATGTTTGGAGAAGCAAGAATTTCATGTTCTAGCTGTTGATGATAGCTTTGTGGACAGGAAGGTCATTGAAAGACTCCTAAAGATTTCTTCTTGCAAAGGTTGGTAACCAAACAAGACATTTCTGATATTACAATCTTTTTTTTTTTGTTTTTTTTTTTTGGTTGCTAGAGAATAGTGAAGGAAGAGGAAAAAAATAAATCAAGGGTTTTTATCATGTTTTTGCTGGGTAAAATGGGTTTTTTAGTGATTTATTTGCATTTGCTAAACTTTTAAAAATGATTTTTTTTTCATGCAGTAACAGTTGTGGAAAGTGGGAAAAGGGCATTACAGTTGCTGGGATTAGATGAAGAGAAGAGCTCTTTTGGGTGTACGGTATGTTTATTTTTTTCCATATAAATGTTTTTTCACTCTTTATTTTAATGAAGTAAATAATTGTTTGATGAGTTTATGTTGTGATGTATTAGGAGATGAAGGTGCATTTGATTATTACAGACTATTCCATGCCTGAAATGACTGGTTTTGATCTGCTAAAAAAAATCAAGGTAATCAATCTCTCTGTACTTTTAATTTTTTTTCCTATTTCTATGTCTCAGATTATATATTTAATGGGTTGTTCTCTATATTATGTGTTAAATAATGTTTCTGCTAGAAAATAACCATCCTTATTGTTTTTGGAACTAAAATACTGTTTATAACAGAAGTATCACAGCAAGAAGATGCATAGAATAGATGGATTTTTTTTTTTGGCAATTTTTTTGATGTCAGCAAAAACTAATCTCAATCTAGGCACATGTTCTTGTACAAAAAAGGAACAGAATTTGGGTAATATACTTCTCTTTCCAATTTTTGATGAGATTCTATTTTGTTTTTGTAGCAGGAATCATCAACATTTAAGGAGGTACCTGTGGTGATAATGTCTTCTGAGAACATACTTACTCGAATTGATAGGTATGATTGTGCTTAAAGTTTTTAGTGTTGAGTAATTTAGAACTTTGTTTTAGTAGTCTTTGTTTCTCTAAAGTTGTGAATCAAATCATTTGAAGGTAGTAGTGAGTTTTGTAAACCATTGTCCTGGCAATCACTGAAGTCCTAATCTTTGCTCAATTAGCGAACGATGAATTCGAGAGGGTAATTAAGTAAATCTGATCTGTTTATGTTTCTGTTTCTGTTCATCAGACAAGAAAAACAAGAAGCTGTATCTTATCTGACTTAGGACATGCTTGAATGCACGAACGTTTGTCATAACCTTAATGGTATTAATTAATCCTGGTCAACTATCACAAATCGCGTCTTTAAGATTTCATAATCTTCTTGATAGTGATGTAAACAGTATATAGATAAAACAATACTGATTTGATCTATATTGTTAATGACTAGTTAATGGCCTTTACGCCCACCTTTCATTTGTTTATCTGATGTTGTATTTTTATATCTTGAACAAACCTGATTTGATCTTTTAGCTGATGTTTCTTATATTATTTGGGTTTAATCAATACAATGAGATCTTGAGACTGTTTTATTTAATGAGTATGTTAAGATCTGATGACTCTTAAAATCAAAGTCCACTAAATAAAGTATAAAGTACTCATTTAGAGTGGGATATTCAATGAGCATAAAGGATATTCTGAAAAAAAACATGTCCATCCTAGTCAATGACTGATAATCATTAGATACAACAAAATCTATGGCTGTATATTTTATAAGCAAGACAAAATCAATATATGTGCAAGGCTACAAGCCTACAAGGGCTGAAAATTTCTTGCGTACAATAAATATGTAGAAGTGCTGAAAAATTGAACTTACTGAAAAATCGTATCATGGTTTGCACTAATTGGAAGCTACCGTGGTTTATGCTTAAAATGTACGAGTCCTCTCTCCATTTATGTCTATATGGATAACAAATTCACTTTGTCAATGCTACGCCTGTGATGGTGATATTACTGCTGTATTGCAATTTCGTGTTGCTTGTCTTGATGTGTCTTTGCCAGCGACATTTTTAATGGAAAGAGTCTAGTAGTTAGGAAAATAATAAGCGGCAGAAGTCTTATCTATCCTTAATGAGTAGACTGTAGTTAAACTCGGGTATGGACGATATTGACATTCACCCCATGTCCGTGTTAGGTATCTAACTGTTATCAGCTGTACTCTTTTTGATGTGATATTCTAGTTTAAGGTCTTTAATTATCTCAAAGCAAGCTGTCATAAACATCCATTTCCGACTTAACACTGAAAGGCGAAGGCTCAAATCTTTGTGTTGTTAGTAACTTAAGCAACACCTCTAACAAGTT
>CANSZD010003198.1:17500-45000 GCA_947648045.1 Beta corolliflora
CAAATGTATATATTTATACTCATTAATCTAAAGCTAATAATAATCTGTTCTACTTTTTAGTACTATTATATTATAAAAAAAGCTTAAAATTTATATAACCTCCCTAATTAACACCATTACACTATTTAATTATATCCGGTTATATTCTTCTACATTAAATTTCAAAAATAAGATTGTATTATAGTCTTTGTAATTAATTATATATATATATATATATATATATATATATATATATATATATATATATATATATATATATATATATATATATATATATATATATATATTTTGAAGTCGAGGGTTATATTGATCAATAATTCATATTATAATTTACTATGTAGAAAATTTAAAAGGAACTAGAAGATCATTTCACAAGCACAATCCAATGCCTATAATTTTTTATTTCACTTCTCGCAAGCGTTTGATTTAACACTTCAAATTCACGTTGGTAAATGATATGGGAAATCGCCCGGATCAACAACTAGTTTTATGTAAACCTGAATCCGACTTGATTGCCAGCCCTAGTCACTCTCGAGTCCACGGACTAATTTGCGACTTTTTGGCACCAGAAAGAAAACCCAGAATAGAGTAGAGAAATCACAGTTCCCACCCACATTTTCATATCCCATGTTAAAAGTTAAAACATGCAACGGCTACTGCCAAAACGAGCACCCCATTTTGAACTCTCTCTTCTTTCTCTCTCTAACCGCACCTTTCATACGGACCATAACCAACATACATCAGTTAATATTTCAGATCAAGAATCCTGCAAATCTGCATTTTCATGGCTTTCTCATCACCCACACTCAGAAATCTCTCAATTTCATGTCAAAGGATTCTCCAACATTACCAACAAATTAACTGGCAGAGCTTTGCATTGTGTTTACTTGAAGGGTTTTATCCCTTTCAGCATATTTTGTTCAAATACTTTGATGGTTATGTATTTCAGATTTGGGCGTGTTGATGCTGCCCGCCAAGTGTTCGATGAAATGCCGCTTAGAAACGAGGTTTCATGGAATTCTTTGATTTCAGGTTTTGTAAAAGCTGGTTTATACATGGAGGCATTTAGATTATTTGTTCAAATGAGCAAGTCTGAGTTTTGTTCTACTAATGGATTTGTAATATCGAGTTTGATCACTGCGTGTAGCAAATCGAATAATATGATTTCTCCGGCGTTTTGCATACATGGTTTTGTTGTTAAGTCTGGTTTGTTGGATGATGTATTTGTTGCTACTTCTCTCCTGCATTTCTATGGAACAAATATGTTTTTGATGGAAGCTAATAAACTTTATCAGGAAATGCCCTATAAAAGTGTAGTTTCTTGGACTGCAATGATGGTTGTATATTCTGATAATGGGAAATATGAGGAAGTAATCGATACGTATCAAAAGATGAGGTGTGAGGGAGTAGGCGTCAATGAAAATACATTTACAATAGTGATCAGTACTTGTGGGATGCTTGAGAATCAGATTTTGGGTTTGCAAGTTATTGGACATGTTATAAAATCCGGGTTTGAGTCGAATCTTTCAATTGCAAATTCTCTTGTGTCGATGTTTGATAATTGTGGTGATTTGGGTGATGCATCTTATGTGTTTGATCTCATGAAGGAGCGTGATACGATTTCTTGGAACTCCATAATTACTGCATATGGTCATCACAAGCTATGTGAAAAAGCCCTAGGATGCTTCAGGCAGATGCGTTTGGTTCATGATAAGGTAAACTCTGTTACACTTTCCAGCTTGTTATTGGCTTGTGATTCTGTTGATAGTGTAAAATGGGGCAGGGGTATTCATGGTCTTGTATATAAGTATGGACTTCATTCAGATGTCTGTGTGTGCAATACTCTTCTTACCATGTACTTTGGAGCTGGACAACTTGATTATGCCAAACTTTTGTTTATTGAAATGCCAGAGAAAGATTTAATCTCATGGAATTCAATGATAACATACTATGCCCAGAATGGAAAATGCATAGATGCCTTGCGAGTTTTGAGTAACCTTTTGAAGGCAAGGACATCATTGAACCAAGCTAGTTTTGCTAGTGCTCTAGCGGCTTGTTCTAGCCAAGAATTTCTTGCTGAAGGCAATATGGTCCATGCTCTTGCTGTCAGTTCTGGCCTTGTAAATAATTTGGTTGTTGGTAACTCATTGCTTACCATGTACGCAAATTGTGGCTTGACAATGAAAGCTAAGCAGGTTTTTGACATGATGCCTGACCAAGACACAGTCACATGGAATGCGTTGATTGGAGGTTATGCTGAAAATGAAGAAGCAAATGAAGCATTTAAAACTTTTAAGCTGATGAGAAGGAGCGGTTTGCAAGAAAATTACATAACCATAGTGAATCTTCTTTCTTCGTTTTGTTCCGCCAGTAGTCTATCGACACATGGCATGTCTGTTCATGCGCATATTGTCTGTACAGGTTTTGAATCAGATGAGTATGTGAAGAATTCTCTTATTACTATGTATGCAAAATGTGGCGATCTTGTCTCAAGTAGTGTATTATTCAGTAAGTCCATGAACATAAGTCCTGTCACATATAACGCCATGATTTCTGCTAATGCTCGTCATGGCCAGGGAGAACATGCATTGAAAATGTTTAGGGATATGTACGATTTAGGAGTAGGTTTAGATCAATTCACCTTTTCCAGTGCTTACGCTGCTGCAGCTAACTTGGCAACCTTGGAAGAGGGCAAAATGCTTCATGGTCTCACTGTGAAAATTGGGTTTGACTTAAATTTGCATGTACAAAATGCTGCGATGGATATGTATGGGAAATGTGGGGAATTGAATGATGTCTTGAAGATACTTCCAGAACCAGTTAACAGGTCAAGGTTATCATGGAACATTATGATTTCTACATATGCAAGGCATGGGCTTTTTCAACAGTCTAGGGACACTTATCGTGAAATGCTTGATGCAGGCATAAGACCTGATTTTGTGACTTTCGTCTCCCTGCTAAGTGCGTGCAGTCATGGTGGCCTTGTTGATGAGGGTCTCGAATACTACTCTTCCATGACCAGGGATTTTGGAATTCTACCTGGAATTGAGCATTGTGTATGCGTTGTTGATTTGCTTGGGCGATCGGGAAGATTTTCTGAAGCTGAGAAATTTCTGAATGAAATTCCAGTATCTCCCAATGGTTTTATTTGGCGAAGCTTATTGGCTTCTTGTAGAGTCCATGGCAATGTCGAACTTAGTAAAAGAGCAGCACAGCAGCTTATCCAACTGGGACCTGATGATGATTCAGTTTATGTTCTCTATTCAAACATATGTGCATCTAGTGGGAACTGGGAGGATGTGGAGAGTATAAGAAATCAAATGCAATTGGGCAATGTAAAGAAAAAGCCTGCATGTAGCTGGGTCAAGTTGAAGAACAAGGTCAGTTCTTTCGGAATGGGAGACCACACCCACCCCCAAACAAAGCTGATTGATGCAAAGCTCAAAGAAATTAAGAAGCTGATTACTGAAGCAGGTTATGTCCCTGATACAAGTTTTGCTTTGCATGACACAGATGAAGAGCAGAAGGAACACAACTTATGGAACCACAGTGAGAGACTTGCCCTTGCATACGCGTTAATTAATTTCCCAGAAGGCTCAACTATAAGAGTATTCAAGAACCTTCGTGTTTGTGGTGATTGCCACTCCGTTTTCAAGTTTGTTAGTGCAGCAGTTGCCAGGGATATTTTATTGAAGGATCCCTACCGCTTTCATCACTTTCAAAGTGGCACGTGCTCATGTAGGGATTTTTGGTAGTCCAGATGCAATTCCATAGCTAATTATTTGACTTACATGGCATGACTTTTTTGGACGTGGATCTATCAGTCAGTAGAGTGGTAAGAAGAAAATCCATCTATAATAATTTATTTTCCTTTCTAGTTGCTACCTTTGCTTTGTGCTCTTCACATAATTTTGTAATCATTTTGACTTTAATTCATGAATACAAATAGATAACTAGACCGTTAAGTTTCACACTGCTTGCTGGTGAACTTATACAGCCTCATCCTTTGACATATCTAGATGTGTTGAACAGAGATGGTTAAGTGCATAAAGTATAGATACACATTCATACTACCTCCTTTCTTTAATAGTTCCCATATTCCTCTTTGGGGTGTTCTAAATTAATTGTATTCATTTCCTTTTTGGGAAAGGTTAGCTCCTCACATGTGATTTTGTTCTAAATATTTCATCGACCTTTATACAACTACCCCTAATATGTGTGCCAAATTCTTTGGGTACAACTAGTAAAAAACAGAGAAAGTACATTATAGATATTGCTGCTAGCCTGCTACTGAAATTCAAATGAGAAATTCCAACAAAAAGCTCAAAAGAAACCCACCTCATTTCTTCACAAAAATCCCCAACATTTAATGCCAAAGATCCTGTCTTTTTTAAAGGGTATAAGGTATTGCAATTTGCATGTTACCAATACCCTAAGCTAACCCATTTTGCCAAAAACAAAAGGTGCAATGGAGAAAATTGAAGTTTCAGATAGGCCATGTTTGGAGAAGCAAGAATTTCATGTTCTAGCTATTGATGATAGCTTTGTGAACAGGAAGGTCATTGAAAGACTCCTAAATATTCTTCTTGCAAAAGTAGGTAACCAAACAAGACACATTACAAAAGATTTTTGGAGGGGGTTTGATACTTGATAGTGAGTGAAGAATGAAGAAAATTGAAATCTTGGGTTTTTATCATGTTTTTGCTGGGTATAATGGGTTTGTTTAGTGATTTATTTGCATTTTGCGGAACTTTTTTAAAATGAATTTTTTTATGATTTAATAAAAAATGCAGTAACAGTTGTGGAAAGTGGGAAAAGGGAATTACAGTTGCTGGGATTAGATGAAGAGGAGCTCTCTTGGGTGTACGGTATGTTTTCTTTTTAAGATTTTTTTTTAGCTTTCTCTCTTGATGAAGTGAATGATTGTTTGATGAGTTTATGCTGTGATGTATTAGGAGATGAAGGTGCATTTGATTATTACATGCCAGAAATTAGTGGTTTTGATCTGCTGAAAAAAAAATCAAGGTAATCAATTTCTCTTTACTTTTTTTTTGTCTTCCTGTTTTTATGTCTCAGATTATTTATAGTAACTGGTTTATTTTGTATATTATGTGTTAAATAATGTTTCTGCTGGAAAATAACCATTCTTAGTAGTATGCTTATATAGTTGTTTTTGGAACTAAAATATTGTTTATAACAAAAGTTTCACAGCAAGAAGATGCATAGACTAGATGGAATTATTTTTGGCAAGTTTTTTGATGTCAGCAAAAACTAATCTCAATCTAGGCACAGGTTCTTGTACAAAAAAATAAAAAGAACAGAATTTGAGAAAATTACTTTTCTTTCCAATTTTTTATGAGATTCTATTTTGTTTTGGTAGCAGGAATCATCAACATTTAAGGAGGTACCTGTGGTGATAATGTCTTCTGAGAACATACTTACTCGAATCGATAGGTATGATTGTGCTTAAAGTTTTTGGTGTTAAGTAATTAGGACTTTGCTTTGGTAGTCTTTGTTTCTCTAAAGTTGTGAATCAAATCATATGAAGATATAGTGAGTTTTGTAAACCATTCTCCTGGCAATCACTGAAGTCCTAATCTTTGCTCAATTAACGAACCATGAATTTGAGAGGGTAATTAAGTAAATGTGATTTGTTTCTGTTTCATCAGACAAGAAGTTGTATCTTGTCTGAATTAGGACATGCTTGAATGCACGAACGTTTGTCATAACCTTAATGATATTAATTAATTTTGATTTGTTTCTGTTTCATCAGACAAGAAGTTCATAATCTTGTAAGCACTAGATAAAACAATATTGATTTGGTCTGTATTGTTAATGACTAGTTAATGAATTTTACACCCACCTTTCATTTGTTTATCTGATGTTGTAGCATTTTTATATCTTGTACAATCCTGCTTTGATATTTTAACTGATGTTCTTATAGTAGTTGGGTTTAATCAATAAAATGCGATCTTGAGAGGAGTTGAGACTGTTATATATAACGAGTCTGTTAAGATCTTTTTGAAACGAGTATATTAAGATCTGATGACTCATAATTAAAGTCCAGTAAATAAAGTATAAAGTACTCATATAGAGTGGGATATTCAATGAGCTTAAAGGATGTTCTAGAAAAAATATCCATCCTAGTCAATGACTGATTATCATTACATACGACAAAATCTATTGCTGTATACTGTATAAGCAGGAAAAAATCAATACACCTACAAGGCTACAAGGGCTGAAGATTTCTTGTGTACAGTGAATTTTTAGAAGTGCTGAAAAAAAAGAACTTGCTGAAAAATCGTATCATGGTTTACACTAATTGGAAGCTACCGCGGGTTCATGCTTAAAATATACAAGTCGTCTTTCCATCTATGTTTATATGGATAACAAATTCACTTTGTCAATGCTCTGCCTGTGATGGTGATATTACTGCTGTATTGCATAATATTTTTTTGCCTCTCTTGATGTGCCTTTGTCAGCTACATTTTTAATGGAAAGAGTCTATTTACTTAAGTACTTAGGAAACTGATAAGCGGCGAGAAGTCTTATCTATCCTTAATAAGCAGACTGTAGTTGAACTCGGGTATGGATAATATTGACATTTCACCCCATGTTCGTGTTAGGTATCTAACTGTTAGCTTATCAGCTGTACTCTTTTTGATGTGATATTCTAGTTTAAGGTCTTTAATCATCTCAAAGCAAGCTGTCATAAACATCCATTTCCGACTTAACATTGAAAGCTCAAATCTTAAGCAACACCTTTAACAAGTTTACTGTGCTGTAAGTCAATCAGACGCTTGGAGGGAGAAGCAAAGGATTATATAGTAAAGCCTGTGAAATTGTCAGATTTAAAGCTCATAAAAGAATTCATGAGGGGAACAAAGTCTATTCTACAAAGATCTCTCATCACCAAAATCACTTCCATCATCATCTTCTCCATCACACTTTCCGTGTCCCACAGGAAAGTGTGTCTGCATTTCGAGGCATCTCAAGTTTCGTAACAGACGCTCACCATATCCTTTGGAATTGTCAATGCACTGACCACCACTCTGATCTTTGGTTCTCCTGTTTCCAAAAGACAGATTTTCTTGTGAATATGATGAACTGTAAATGAAGAGAATAGAGAGAAATCTGAGAGAGAAAAGTTCTAAGGCTAACTTTGGAAAAAAAAAAATTGATGTATGTTTTCTTTTTCTCTACACGAAACATATATTTTTTTTGCTGTGACTGAAAAGGGACCTAAAACATTCATGATCCGTTTGGTAGTTAATTATAAATGGTGGTAATGGGAATGAATCTGTATGTAAATTTGTGAAGAAAATCATTGTTCATTCCCATGGTTTCATCTTAAAGTGTATATTTTTCTTCTTAAATTTTCATTCCCATCCAATACCACCTTGTAGGCGGTAATGAAAATTGCTTCCCCTTGGAGAAAAAACACAAGCTTAGGGGTGAGATTGCTTCCCCATGGAGAAAAAAAAAACAGAAACTTGGGGGTTGAAATTGCCTCCTCATGGAGGTTCTAAGGGTGCTTCCCTTGTAATTCTACACTTAAAATTCATTCCCATTAGATTACCATCATTTATTAACGACTACCAAATGGGCCTTCAAGTGGATTTTACTAATTGGCAAGTTTGTGGATTTTGAAGAATTTCTGATAATTGATTCCATGCTTGTCATTGTTAAAAGCTTATTATTGCTATTAGTCTTGGTAATTTCATAATCAGTGGATTGCATAAAACACGCAATGTACAATGTACAGTTCTGTTCGAAGATTGATATCAGGTCAACATTGATTAATCTTAACTCTTCTTCTCCGGTGATTGCAATCAAGTAGCCAAATTAGATACTCTAACACTCGGACATGGATGTAAGCATTTAATCCTTTGCTTTGGCCCAGTTCATAAAAAGACGTCCTCAAATAATTGCTAAGAAATCTATCCAATAAAATATAATCCCGTTCTTTGATCATGCAATTCTCTTACAACAAAATATATCAGTGTGCACGATATAAAGCTTTGATTGAGTTATTTGGAATGGTTTGCTGACCTCCATGGACGAGTTGCAAAGGTAGCTAAGAAATGAAAGAGAACATTACATTACATTTAGCGAAATTGTTACTACCTTTAGTTATATTAAGACAAATCAATTAAGTTCTTGCATATAGTAGCATGACTATATTGTCTGAATCATAATTGACGGTTGATGCAACGATGATGAACATTTAAAATAAAATTATGTGGTTGGGTATTGGACGTGATGTCCAGCAAAGATGAAGAACTAATCAAAATAAAAAATATTTGCTTCGAGGTAGACCGTAGACGTGAGGTCCAGGAAGGAAGAACATAAAGTTTTCTTCTTGAATTTAGATGTCTAACCTGAACTGTGATACCAGCATTAGTTGTACTCCTGCTTGTATTAGAAAACCTAATAGAATAAAAATGCTATTTTACAAAATATATCCGGAAAAGAATTATATTCTCTATTAGAACCAAGGAAGTAATTACTAATTACTGTCCATCTCCACCGTTCCTACTTGCTGACCTCGGCCCACACTAATATTATTATGGACCAAAGCCACTTATTTAACGTAGTGATATTTTTTCATATAGTAATCTTTAAAATCTTAAGTTACACTATACAGTTATTATCTACCATAGTGACTATTTTTTTTTAATATAGTCACTCTTTCTTATATTAATTTATCATAATGAAAAACTTTGTGACATAGTAACTTCTTTCACATAGTCAAACTTTATAATCTATATCTACTCATCTTTTATATCTATGTTTCTATATAGTGACTTTTTTTTCATAAATCACCTGAATTAACATTAGGTCCACATAAATTTAGTGTAGACCAGGTGACCATATAAGTTTTTTACACTCCTGACTCCCCTTTCCCTCCGTTCCAATTTGGCAACTCAAGGAGCAATTCGACAAAGATATCTAAGACCACAGGAATCCTAACAAAGTAAGAATACTATTTAACGTGTGGTCTATTATTATATCTATATTATGGACTTTTCCAAGTTCTGCTCACGAGTGTTTGACCAAGATCACTCTCACTATTAGTCCAACTCCACTGTACTCCCTCTCCCTTCACCACCACCACCAGCAGCACCAGTGCACTACCCTCTCCTCCTCCAAGGGCCGCCACGCCAACGATATCGAACCCGACGTCGAATGCCTACAATGGCTGAAGGTATATAATATAGTTATCCTTCTCTCTTTAGGAGTTACACCCACTCTGTTTTGCAAGAAGAAGGAAAAAGAAAAGCAAATTTTGGTTATTCAACCCGTAATCAACTAATCATCACTAATTCAGGAGTATATTATGCTAATACATTATCATTAATTCTACTTCTTTCTTCCCAAAATTCACTTTCCAAGTTTTCATATTGTATTATGGGCATGGCATGATGGCAACCAAAATAATTAACAAGACAAACATGGAATATAATATATAGATTACTATTCTGTTCGTTTTCTTCTTAAACTTATAATATATGTTAGAATTTAATGGAGTATATATTCAAAAAAAAAAAAGAATTTAATGGAGTATGACAATTGACACATATATTATAGTGTTGGGTAATCTGTTTTGCTACCTAGCAGATCAGCGGTATGCTTTGCAGTCTTTTTTAGGGTGGCTTTGTAATTTATTACACATATATTATAGTGTTGGGTAATCTGTTATACAACTTGTTTATGTTTTACAATATGCCTGTTTTTATTTATCTATCTATCCAATTTATGTTATGATGTATTTTGTCATATTTGGGTTTTGTCATTTTTAAATGGGTTTGTCACTCGTCAAATTGGTAAACGTGAAAACAATAACTTATAGCTTTAAGTTATACTTCTACTACTCTACCTCTAAACTTTCATGTGCATTTTTTAGTACTTAAACTTATTTGATTTGTGTTGTATGAGATGTTGCCTAAAATCAATCTCTGGAAGGAAAAGAAAAAACATATACAATAAAAAGGATAGCAAACAAGGAGAAGCTTTAATAAAGTCACACTAAGTGTTATTGAATATTGATACGTTTATTGGTGAAAATTCGTGGTCAAAGTTTGTAACGCGTTGCATTAAATTTTGGAATAGGGGAACCAAGATATTAAAGGTTAAAGTTTTCGTTGTTTGACCATAAAAGTGAAAGTTGAAGGAAAACATATATAGGGAGTAACTTTTTATGTGATCACAGTGGTGTGTATTCTAGAACATCCTGTGTCTCTCAACGAGGATCAATGCTTGCAAATGCATATCTTTGGTGTGAGGATATGTAATTTGTATTGCCAAAAATAGATCAACCTTTTCATAATTCCAATTGATTTTCTATTTTCCGTATTATTCACCTACAACAAATTAACTTTGTACTTCATGTGTTACTCCTATTATTATGTTGATGCTGTTAACATCCTAGTAATAGTTTATTAGATTCAAGATTCAAATGTCATATTTTAATTTATAATTACGTTTTGCAGGATCCTTGAATAGTGAGAATCAAGAAGTCTCGAATCTTGTAGAATCCCTTTTAGATCATGTTGATTTAAGTTCAAATAGTGAGGCAAAGGTTAGAGGGTGTGATAATGTGACTCCTTATGATAATGCTGGTATTTTCCATACTCTCACCTTCTCTTGGCTAAATACTTTGTTTGCTCTGGGTGCTGAGAAAACCACTTTAGACCTCGACGATATCCCTCAACTTGGCAAAGCTAACAGTGTATTTGGAGTATTTCCAGAATTCCAAACTACGTTTCTCGAGTCATCGTCACCAGTTGATGATCATGATAATGTTTGTACTACTGAGTTTGGGATTGCAAAAGCATATTTCTTGTTGGTTTGGAAGGAAATTCTTTGGACAGCTTTGATGGCGTTAATATATACATTATGTCGTTATGTTGCTCCATATCTTATTGATAGCTTTGTTCAATGCCTTAATGGAAGAGAGAAATTCAAAAATGAAGGCTATATTCTGGCATTTATCTTTTGTGCCGCGACTTTTCTTGAGGATTTCATACGAAAGCATTGGATCTTTAAGATGCAACAAATTGGAATTAGGCTTCGTGCAGTGACAACTGTAATGATCTACAATAAGTGTTTAAGACTTCCCTCTCGATCCTCCCTGCAAGATGGCGAAGAGGGTAGTGGTAGTGGAGAGCTTATCAATGCAGTGGCTGTTGATGTCGAGACAATCCAAGGTTTTATTGTGTACTTGCATGATACATGGTTAATCTTTTTGCAAATCGGTTTAGCCTTGCTAATACTGTACAAGAATTTGGGACTTCTTGCAACGGTTGCTGCTTTCATTGTGACATTGATTTTTATGCTATTGACCTCTGTATTTATCAAATGGCAAGAGAAGTTTCAGAAAAAACTAATGGAATCTAAGGATAACAGAATGAAGGTCACTATTGAGACTTTGAAGAATATGAGAGTTCTTAAGTTCCAGGGATGGGAGATGAGTTTTTTGTCCAAGATTCTTCAACTCAGGAAAGTTGAGATGCAATGGTTGAAGAAATATCTATTTAGTTCAGCAGCGATGAGCTTTTTTCAATGGGATAGGTCCAACTTTTGTGGCTTTGGTTACTTTTGGCTCTTGTATTTATATGGGAATTCCCCTTGAAACGGGGCAGATTTTATCTGCACTTGCAACTTTTCGGGTTCTTGGAGAGCCAATCTTCCTCCTCCCGGATACAATATCGGTGCTAATCCAAGCCAAAGTTTCACTTGGGAGAATTGTCTTTTTTCTTAACCTTGATGAACTTCAAGATGATGTTATAGAAAAACTACCATTAGATGGTTGTGATACATCAATTCAGATTGTTGATGGGAACTTTACTTGGGAAAATATTTCTTCACCCTCTAGTTCAACACTAAAAGACATAAACTTGAAAGTGTCTCATGGTATGAAGGTGGGCATATGTGGTACTGTTGGTTCTGGTAAGTCAAGCTTACTTTCTTGCATACTAGGTGAAATACCTAGAATCTCTGGACGGGTCAAGTTGTGTGGAGCAAAGGCATATGTCGCACAGTCACCTTGGATACAAAGTGGTACGGTTCAAAACAACATATTGTTCGGGAAAGAGATGGATCAGGAAAAATATGATCAAGTACTTGAAGCTTGTTGTCTAAAGAAAGACTTGGAGATCCTCTCATTTGGTGATCAAACAATCATTGGTGAGAGAGGTATTAACTTAAGCGGAGGCCAAAAGCAAAGAATACAAATTGCTCGTGCCCTCTACCATGATGTAGATATCTATCTCTTCGACGATCCTTTTAGTGCTGTAGACGCTCATACAGGCTCTCATTTATACAAGGTGAAATATTTTATATACACCAAGACTTCCACATTTTGTTCATATTTCTTTCGAGTGAAGAGAGATTATTTTACATATTGGTAATACTTATCACTTACCACTTTCTGGATTTGGATGACAGGAAGTTTTGCTCGGTCTTCTGAAGGGAAAAACTGTTGTTTATGTGACTCATCAAGTTGAGTTCTTAACCTCTGCTGATCTTATTGTGGTGAGTGCTGTAATAATAAACTCTGCTTTCCTCATTCTTATTTGAAATGTTTCTGATAACCTTATTTTTCTTGTTAGGTCATGAAAAATGGAAGAATAGCACAAGTTGGAAAGTATGATGACCTGCTTGTTCCAGGGTCCGATTTTATACAACTTGTAGGCGCACAAAATGCAGCTATGTCTTCTACACTTGATTCCAACATGGCGTCACCAGTTTGTACAGATGATAAAAGTATCATCACTAATGAGATGAAGCAGCAGGAAGAAGCAAACAGAGCAACACGAAATGGTGAAGCAGATAACGAAGGAGCTGATGGTTTGGTACCACCTTCATCACAGCTCATAAAAGAAGAAGAAAGAAAGAAAGGGCGTGTCGGGTTTTCAGTTTATTGGATATACATCACAACTGCATATGGGGGAAGTCTAGTACTTCTTTCAATTCTGGCCAGAGGTATCTTACAAATTCTCCAAATAGGGAGCAACTATTGGTTGGCATGGGCAGCTCCTTCGTCAAAGAATGTTGAACCTGTTGTTAGTGGATCAACACTAATCATTGTGTATGTAACTTTGGCTTTTGGTATATGTATCTGCACCATTGGTGTAGATTTGCTTCTTGTAACAACTGGCTATAAAACTGCAACCATGCTTTTCACAAAAATGCTTCAGACTGTTTTCTATGCTCCTATGTCCTTTTTTGATGCTACACCAAGTGGAAGAATTCTCAACAGAGTAAGTGATCATTCATGTCGCATATATTTGTTGTTGTTGTTGCTCAATATTGACTACTGCTGCTAATGACTTCCTTCGATATTAGTGTTCAACAGACCAAAGTGCTGTGGAGACTCAAATTCCGTCCATACTTGACAATCTTATTTACTTTACCATCCAACTTTTGGGAATCATTGCTGTTATGTCTACAGTAGCATGGCAAGTTTTGATCTTCTTCATCCCCTTGATATTCGCTTCCATCTGGTATCAGGTAATGTTTGAATGGATGTGATCTGACAATTATATACTTTTATCACACAGACCCCTTTTCTCTGTCCGTGATAGCATATGAGTCAGGCTGTTATCCAAATTTTAGATTTCTTAATGAGACTGTTTCTTTACCATTCTTAACCAACCTTAGGATGCATGAGTAATTTAACTTCAAATTTCAGATGACTAAATTATACTTCCGCTTACAAGACTTTTTCATATTGTATGATCTAGATGATTTGAGATTCATTAATTATTAATAGCATATTTAATCCGCAGGGAAAAGGGATTCTAAGGAAAACAATGTTAAAAACCTTCTTTGAAGCGTTAGTAGCAAGTTCTAATTTTTTTTATTTATGTGTGTGGATTTAAGTTTGCTCTGTTGTTGGTGAATCATCTGGGTTGTTGCGTCTTGTTAAAGAATCTGGTCATCGACGAATAAAAGTACGGATAATCACATTCAGCACCAAAAGTAATAAACCCAATTACCTTCTATATTTGCTGTTAGATTTTTTTTGTCTGTTATTTCCTTCATACAAGCAAGTTAATTTGAGTTTCTTTCTTAAGAAAAAGTAGTGTGTTTAATCAAAGTCTACCACTTTGGTAACTATTAACTACTCCCTTTGTTTCTTTTTAATTGCTACATTGTTTGGGCACACACAATTTTCAAGACACCTTTAATATCTCTTATTCCTTTGCAGTAAAAATTATAGAAATTTGATATTATGAATCTACACATCGAGATGAATCTAACAATACCACACATGACTATATTTTTACTTGTAAAACAATCATAATAATCGGTTAAAGTTGGTAGTTTGATTTCCCGAAATAAAAATGTAGCAATTAAAAAGAAACGGAGGGAGTACATCAGTATCGCTTGCAGAATAATATATTCAGTTAAGTCTCAGCATATGAAGTGTCAAAGTTTCCTGCACATTATTTGAAACACTAACATATCTCCTGGATTTGGTTTGCAATCATAAATAGCAATACTATATGCCTTCATCAAGAGAACTATCACGATTGAGTGGAGTATGTGAAGCTCCTGTTATTCAATATTTTGCTGAAACAATCTCGGGGATAACAACCATTAGGAGCTTTGATCAACAGTCAAGATTCCGGCCAACCTACATGAAGATAGTGGACGATTATTCTCGCCCTGAATTCCATCTTGCTGCTGCAATGAAATGGCTAATGTTGCGACTTAATACACTCTCTTGTATTACTTATGCTTTCCTGTTGCTTCTCTCGCTATACTTTGCAGATAGAACAGATCCTGGTATGTTCTAACTTCCATTTGATACTTGACCTTTACTATTCTCTATTGTAATCTAAGATTACAACTTCTATGTTCATGTACAGCAATTGCGGGCTTAGCTGTGACATATGGTCTCACCCTAAATGGTGAACTAGCTGGGTTAATATGGTCTTTATGCCAATTGGAGAACAAAATGATATCAGTGGAGAGGATTCTTCAGTACATGTCCCTTCCTAGTGAGGCTCCTCTTACAATACAAGAAAACAGGCCGGATTGTTCTTGGCCATCACACGGGGAATTGATGTTCAGAATTTACAGGTCCAATATGATCCTCATTTGCCACTCGTGCTGCACGGAGTAACATGCAGTTTTCCAGGAGGGATGAAAACGGGTATTGTTGGAAGAACAGGAAGTGGTAAATCAACTCTGATACAAGCACTTTTCCGGATAGTTGAACCTACAGCTGGTCGGATTGTGATTGATGGTATTGATATCTCATCCATTGGACTCAAAGACTTGAGGTCAAGACTGAGCATCATCCCTCAGGATCCAACCATGTTCCAGGGAACAATCCGAAGCAATTTGGACCCACTTGAGCAATACACCGATGAACAAATATGGGATGTGAGTGTCTTATCTTCTTTTTTCTTCCTTTTGCTAAATGATTAAGTGATAAGTCGAAGTGCATGCTAATTCTAGTGATTTATCTACTTCTAGACTCTGGATAAATGTCAACTTGGAGATGAAGTCAGAAAGATGGAAAGGAAGTTGGATTCCAGTGGTTCGTCTTAATTTCTCTGTAATCACATATCTGACCTTATTTATTAACCATGATTACGCCAATAACGGTGTGTATTTTCGACAATGCATACAGTTCATGAAAATGGAGAGAATTGGAGCATGGGTCAGAGGCAACTAGTTTGTCTAGGACGCGTATTACTTAAGAAAAGCAAGGTGTTGATCCTTGATGAAGCAACTGCATCAGTTGACACAGCTACTGACAATCGTATTCAACTAACTCTTAAGCACCACTTTCCTGAATGTACGCTTATCATCATTGCACATCGCATTACTTCTGTTCTTGACAGCGATATGGTATTGCTGCTCAGTCATGGTAAATTCAAGCACTCATATAGTCATATTTCAAATGAAGTTGATGCATGATGTTTGATTTCTGACTGATATTTATTGTTTCTACCACTTCTGTAGGGCTCGTTGAGGAATTTGATTCTCCTACGAGATTGTTACAAAGCAATTCATCTTCATTCTCAAAACTTGTCAAAGAGTATACAGCAAGATCTCCTAATTCAATTATCCACCTCTGAGACTAAACTCGTGACAAGTAGAATTCGAGTTGCCATTGCCAACTATACTAGTAGCATATAGAAGTACTTCTTTAGTGTGTATAGTTTGAGATTTCATACATCTTTGTAACAATCTAGTGTGTATACTTTTTGTTAATTACATACATCTTTGTAACAATTTAGTGTGTATACTTTGTGCCAATTACATACATCTTTGTAACAAGGGCCCTAATACAGGTTGAGATTGCACTGTATGCAATTATACATAGTATATGACTCACAAAAAATCAGTTACTGTTTTAACTTAATTTACAACCTTATGCTCCTCTTTAGTAGTATGTCATTAAAATTCACGCTTTTAAAATGGGGTATTAACTAATTAGCTATGATAAACATCTAATTGCTAGATGTTAGTAAACTCTAGCTAGTAAACATCTAGTAATAAAAGGCAATATAAAAAGAATTTCTTTTTTTGTTTGCGGGTTTTTATTTACCTTTTAATATATAAAAACATATGTTGGTTTTCATGAACACTAGTTATATTTCATGAACACTCATGAACACTATTTGTTAACATCGCATTTTTCGAGGTCAACCTTTTTATTTGACTGATAACTTTTTGTTACACTGACGCTATTTGTTAACACTATATATGTTTCATGAACACTATTGCTACTTACATAAACACTTATTTGTAATTACACGAACACTACTTGTAGTTGCATGAACACTTATTTGTTAGTATCTCATTTTCGGAGAGGTCATCTTTTCGTTTGATCGACAACTTTATCTTTCTTGTCCCATGTAAATTGACCACTTTACCCCTGCTAGATGTTTACTAACATCTAGCAATTAGATGTTTATCATAGCTCTATTAACTATCATGGTAAAAAAGATCATAAAAGGAAGGATTTTTAATGTTAATTTTTTTTCCTAACTTCACTTTGTCACTTACTTGAGCACTTTACAATAAATTTAATAAATTACTTGAAGAAGCCGAGTAGGCGACCTTTGATAAATAACTACGGGAAGAACGGGGGTCAAAATGTGCATTAGGAATTCACAAAAAAAATTGGAAAAGGGAGAGAATGTGAATTGAATGTAACATTTTAGAAAGGGCATCACAATATTTTTTATATTATCAAATGGTCCTATATCCATAGGACTTTTAAGTTTTAGCTATATCTAACACTAGCATATAATTAAGGAAAATTTAACATTAATTATCCCAACTATTGATGGTCTTCTCAAAATAATCTCGGCTCGCAATTAACTCAATATAATCCAAACTACTATGAAATTCTTCCCAAAATAGTCTCCCGTAACCTGTAGCCTTCGAATCGCCGATTAAAAAAATCTATCTCCTACCCCCTCTCTCACCGTTGAAGCTACTATTCTTCCTCGCATCCGGTTAGTTTTCACTTTTCACCATTGAAAGGAAAGGTGGGTGGTTTTGTTGGTACATATTAGATCCGAGAAGAGGGCGGGGAAATAGGAAGGATCAGGTATTAAACGGAAAATGAGAAAAAATGCGGTGAAGGTGGAAATGGCGGTGGCTAAGCAAGGGAGGAATAGATGTTGGTTGGACAGTAAGTTTGGGTTAGGGTCTTAGGGAAGGAGGTGGAGAGAGAAAATTGGCTTAACTAGAATTAAACACGTTATCTTTGTAAAGGGTTCAACTCGTTCACGAATTATTTAGGACTTGTTTTGAGACAAGTCTCATAGGAATAAGTAATAGGATTATACGGAGTTAAATTGATTAATTTAAGAAGACCATCTATAGTTGGGATTATTTATGCTAATTTTTCTATAATTAATCCATCTTTAAGATTATTTTGGAATAACTAGTTATAGATTAGATTATTCATATAAAGAAAAATTGAACGGGCATTAAATGAGTTAAAGATAGCTCATTTAGATGACAAATTCACTTTTGTCGATGCTCTGCCTGTGATGGTGATATTATTGCTTGTATTGGATAATATTTTTTGGTTCTCTTGATGTGCCTTTGTCGGCTACATTTTTAATGGAAAGAGTTTATTTCTTCGAAGTAGTTACGAAACTAATAAGCGGCGAGAAGTCTTATATATCCTTAAAAAACAGATCGTAGTTAGGGGTGAAAGTTCGGTGTACGGTTTGGATTAGGGCCTAATCCAATTCGATCCGAACAAAATTTGGATTTTAATTTTCCAATTCGAATCCAAACCAATTAGGGTTTGAATCCGATCCAATCCAATCCGAATTTTCATACTCTAGATTGGATCCGATCCAGAAAATCCAATTTTTTAAAACTCTATTTTTTCGATGAAATAAATTAAGCACAACATGACCCTAGCGATTTAGGAAATGAGGAATTAAGTGATGTTAGGGTTTTAGGGAAAGGGTTGAAGTGCTACGCCTATTGGGCTATGGACTAGGCATTTAAAAAAAATCGGTTAAGCACTTAAGCCCAATCCATATACATAATACAAGGCATATTACTATTCGGTTATATTGGATTTTTGGATCCAATTACCCTCAATCCAATCCGATCCGAAAATCCAATTTTTCAAAAATCTCAATCCGAATCCAATCCGAATTACTAATTCGGATTGGATTGGATTGGATTGGATTTTGGATTTTATCCGAATAACTTTCACCCCTAACTGTAGTTGAACTCGGGTATGGATAATATTGACATTTCACCTCATGTTCGTGTTATGTATCTAACTGTTAGCTTATCAACTGTACTCTTTTTGATGTGATATTCTAGTTTAAGGTCTTTAATCTCAAAGCAAGCTGTCATAAACATCCATTTCCGACTTAACATTGAAAGCTCAAATCGTAAGCAACACCTTTAACAAGTTTGCAGTGATATAAGTCAATCAGACGCTTGGAGGGAGGAGCAAAGGATTATATAGTAAAGCCTGTGAAACGGTAAGATGTGAAGCGCATAAAAGATTTTATGAGGAGAACAAAGTCTATTGGAGAAAGGAGTCCTAATAGAACGATATCAGATATGGGTGAATTTGCTCATATCAAGGGTAGATGTGTCATTTCGCATGGTTTAGTAAAATGATATTCTAAAAGCATGGGAATGGAGTATTCCCTCTCATTCCCTTAAGTTACTGTATTGTGTCATCTCTCTCTCCTCACTCTTCAACCCACTTCTCTCTCCTCACTCTTCAACCCACTTCTCACGAGCTGAGAAAATTCACGGAGTTTGCTGGAAAATTTGTCGGAAGAGGCAAAAATTTTAAACTATTGGAAGACTCTATTTTTTAACATTTAAGTTCACGGTGGTTGGTGAATTCAAGGTATGTAAAATTTATTAAAATTGCTTGGGTTTAATTCATGAAATTTCGTGGGTTAAAGTCATGAAATTTCGCGGGTTTAATACATGAAATTCCGTGGTGTTATTTGTTGAAATTAAACAAAATAATTTGTTGCATGTCTTCAATTTCATGGCATGATGTAATTTTGATGGTGGATTATAATTCACGATTTGTTACATTTCATAAATTTGAGTGGGTTTTGTTAAATTTCATTAATTTGAGTGGGTTTTGTTAAATTTCATTAATTTGAGTGGGTTATGTTAAATTTCATGAATTTGAGTGGGGTTTGTTAAATTTCATGAAATTGAGTGGGTTTAAAGTGATCAAATTTCGTGGTGTTATTTGTTGAAATAAGATGAGAGAGAAAGCCAAATTTCATGGTATTATTTGTTGAAGTGGTGCTAGTTGTGGAAAATTTTGAGCTTTTAGAGATTTTCAAGAGTATTATTTTCGAATAATTGCAATATATATAAAGTTGAAGTTTTTTTTATTTGGTTACCACTTCAATTTCCATGAACTTGAATGAAATTTTGTGATTTTTAGTTTCACTGATTCATTTTAATATGCACCTATTTTCGAATTTTTATTATTCACACAATTTCAAGTAGAAAAGTTTGAATATTGAGCCAATTTTTAAATTTATATATGTTGTCGTGCTTGAGCAATCCTATTTTTAGTTTCGGTAATCCAAAGCAACGAGATGGAGTATAAATGGTATTTCAAATAAATGAGCTTGAATTGGGGAAATATGTTACCAGTCGCAGGTTTTATACACAAGGTCTATTAGAAGTATTTGCAAGGTATACCTCCTAGAAGTCGATTATGCACAAGTTCTCGTGCTAAAAAAGCGTAGATATTTTAGCTTGGAAGTGCTAATAAGTACTAAAGAAATTCAAGTGTATGTAAACTATAATCGATGTGTTGTGTTCCTATAAGAGAATCTTGTGTTTATAATTACTAGTATTGTGTTGGGTCCCATCTTCACCATATCTTTTGTATTTCTTTAATTGTGCTCTTGAATGGGTTTGTTATGCCAATGATGTTAGGGTTTCTACAAATATTTTAACATTATGTTAAAATGAAGTACCGACTAGTGATTCATGTCGTGATTCGGTTATATCGTTGTTTATCCTTCTTATGTTTGGGGTTTCTACAAATATATGGTGACATTAATGTGTAAACATAATAAAAGGTTGCACGATCGAACGTATCGACCAACGAAACGTCCTCAAGGTCTATTAAAAGTATTTGCAAGGTATACCTCCTAGAAGTCGATTCTCGCACAAGTTCTCGTGCTCAAAAAACCTAAATATTTTAGTATCTCGAGAGCCCCTTGGGTGTGCATAAATGTTGATTCATCTCACCTTGGAAGTGCTAATAATTACTAAAGAAATTCAAGTGTACGTAAACTATAATCGATGTATTGTGTTCCTATAAGAGAATCTTGTGTTTACAATCACTAGTATTATGTTGGGTCCCATCTTAACCATATCTTTTGTATTTCTTTAATTATGATCTTGAATGGGTTTGTTATGCCAATGATGTTAGGGTTTCTACAAATATTTTGACATTATGTTAAAACGAAGTACCGACTAGTGATTCATGTCGTGATTCGGTTATATTGTCGTTTATCCTTCTTATGTTTTGGATTTCTACAAATATATGGTGACATTAATGTGAAACATAATAAAAAGGCTGCACGATCGAACGTACCGACCAACGAAACGTCCTTTTTTTAGTTTAGGGTAAGTTAGGGTAGTTAATTCGTGTTATTCCTTTAAAAGGTTAGAGTTTCTACAAATAGGGTAACATTATTGAAAAATATAAGCGAGGCCTAAATGATCGAACGAGCTACCGACTACCGATTCTTGTCGTGCTTCGATTGTTCTTCCTAATTAAGTCTATGATCTTCAATAATCAAACGGTGAAGTGTATTTCCCCCCCATAAAAAGTCCTCCTTGTACAAGTATGATGTAATTATTAATCATTTAGGGGATGACATCATATAGCATGTGAAAGATGTATGGGATATTATCTCAGATAACCCTGACTTATAGGCCTTTTTCCAATATAACCCTGACTTTGGCAGGCCTGTCTCCGATAACCCTGAACTTGATTTTTGTCATTAAACTGGACGAAATTAGTAACAGCGTTAACTAGACCCTAACTTGGTTTGACTTTTGCTAAATTCATCTCTTGCTCTCTCTTGTTCTTCATCTCTTTCTCTCTTGTTCTTCATCTCTTCTCAAGCCCATCATTCTCTTATTTTTTTTCCTCAATTAATTCTCCAGATTAAAACTTTAATCCAAAACTTAATGTATCTTAGTTTAGAACCTATTGTATCTAGATAAATGGGAATGTATTTCGGTACATTAGCGCTTGACCTGTGTTTGCCTTCTATCCAGTGTTCTGCATATGTTTTACTAGTAATCTACTTACTGGGTCGATCCCCGAGGAGATCTTCAGGTTGAAGAAGCTCAACAAGCTTTTGTTGCTGGGGAATTCGTTGAGCGGTGGGTTGTCTCCAGGACTTGCGATTTGTCAGTCTTTGGTGAGATTGAGGCTTGGAGAAAATCGACTTGTCGGGAAGATACCGAAAGAGATCTTCAAGTTTTGGGAATTTCAAATACTTGGATAAACTCATCCTCAACAATTTATTATCCAGGGCAAATTCCAACATCCATCAAAAACTTGCGAATTTCTCCTTCATTGAATATCTTCGCAACAATTTCTCATATTGACTTCAATAGAGGCCCTTTTTTTTAGGGTTCTGCTTGTAACATATTCAATTCAGAAATTATTCATTTGTAAATTTTTTTTTTTCTCAGACGATGTTTGATTGTTTGGTGAAATTTTTGAACCACCCGATTATTTGATTGGGTTTTGATTGTAAAATTTTGAGTAATTAATTTCAAGATACTTGTTCTGAAGCAAAGGGATGTTTGACTTGGGAAACTTTTGGTGGGAGTTATGTGGGGGATAATTGAAGTTCTTCAGATTGGTGGCATTGTCCAGAAAGCAACGTCTATATGACTATATGTCTGCTTCCCATTTTTGGAATTTGATGTTTGTATTTGATAATTTGATCTAAGATTTAGATTTAGCTGCAAAATTTTGATTTAGAATTACATTCGTGCAATTCTCAAATCGGTAATCAACAATTTAAACCAGCCGGACAAAAATGGTTCTTTCCGATTAGTGGTTGATTTTTTATTGTCTTGATTGAATTGATTATCGAAATTCAGAAGTCAAGATTTAATAGAACTATGGAGTCCAATTCTTGCTTCGGATATCTCTTACTTGAAGAACAAGAGAGAGAAGAGATGAAGAACAAGAGAGAGAAATAGATGAATTTAGCAAAAGTCAAACCAAGTTAGGGTCAAGTTAACGCCGTGACAAAATCCGTCTAGTTTAATGACAAAAATCAAGTTCAGGGTTATCGGAGACAGGCCTGTCAAAGTCAGGGTTATATTGGAAAAAGGCCTATAAGTCAGGGTTATCTGAGATAATATCCGTGTTCCCATAAAGAGAATCTTGTGTTTATAATTAGTGGTATTGTGTTGGGTCCCATCTTAACCATATCTTTGTAAATCGCTACAATTGTGTTCATAAATGGGTTTGTTATGTCAATAATGCTAGGGTTTCTACAAAATATGGTGACATTATCTAAAAACATAAAGAAGGCCTGAACGAGCGAACAAAGTATCGACTACTGATTTGTGTCGTGATTCGGTTGTATTGTTGCTCATCCTTCTCAGGTTTAGGGTTTCTACAAATATGGTGACATTATTTTAAAACATAATGAAGGCCTGAACGAGCGAACGAAGTATGGAATATTGCTTCGTGTCGTGATTCGGTTGTATTGTTGTTCATCCTTCTTAGGTTCAGGGTTTCTACAAATATGGGGACATTTTTGTAAAACCTAAACGGTGCCTTAACGATCGAACGACTTACGGACTACTGATTCGTGTCGTGATTCGCTTGTGTTGTTCTTCCTGATTCAGTTTATGACCTTGAATAATCAATTAATTGATACATACTACAAACATTGCAAATTGAAGACATTAAATAATTATGACATAAATATGCTAAAAAGTAAACTATATTGTGTTTTTGGATAACATAATTACGTTTTACAATAAAAATATTACGTTTCGGCTACCATTATTTATCAATTAATTAATTGTAAAGAATTTAAAACATTTGTACATCTAAATCACCAAATAATAATGTTGTGAAACTTAATAAAGGCATGAACAATCGAACGAAGTAACGTCTAATGATTCGTGTCCTGATTCGCTTTTGTTGTTGTTCCTTTTTAACTCTAGGGTCTTCAATAATCAATTAAATATTGTTAAACAAAATCAATGGCTAAACGAACGACCTAACTACCATCTAGGGTTTGTTCAAATACGGTGACATTTATGGTTTTAATAATTAAAGGCCTTCAATAATCAATAAAATGTTATAAATTACCAACAATTGTACATATAAGTCATTAAATAAATAAGTTTTTCTTGTTACAGAAGAATTATGTTTGAAAGTAACCATATTATGTTCCCTTACACACAAATTATGTTTTAAAGTAAGCATATTGTGTTCCCAATAATTTGGATTGTGTTTCGCACTACAAGCAATTTTGAATGCTCTAAATTGGGCCATATATTATTTACCCACTCAATATTAAATATTTGATGTTGTTATTGTGGTTAAAATAAAATGTATCCCTATTTATATCAACTTATGGTTTTTATAATCAATTTACGAACCTAAGGACTTTAAGAAATACCTACAATTGTACATTTTAGTCAATAAATATTTATGTTTTGTTACAAGGGAATTATGTTTGAAAGTAACCATATTTATGTTATTACAAAAGAATTATGTTTCAAAGTAACCATAGTGTGTTCCCACTAATTGAGATTGTGTTTCACCAATCAATTAAGGGTCATTAAATATTTATGTGTTGTTATAAAAAAATTATGTTTGAAAGTAACCATCTTGTGTATTGTTACAAAAGAATTATGTTTCAAAAGTTACCATATTGTGTTCCCACTAATTGGGATTGTGTTTCCCACTACAAGCAATTTTCACCAATATTCATTGGTGAATTAAAATATTGGTGAATTAACCCACTATATTTTAAATATTTGTTGGTGTTATTGTAGTTGAAATAAATTGGCACTAATGTTTGTGTTGTGTAATATAGTACTTTTGATTTGTGGAAATTTAGCGTTTAACTAACAAAAATTTACATAAAGTCAAAACAACAAAAATGCAACATGTTACTATCATGTTATATTAGAAACAAATAGTGCTTTATAGTAAGCATATTGCAAATATGGTGAGATAATTGTAAAACATAAGCAACGTCTGAAGGATCGAATTAAGGAGTAGGGTTTCGTCTCGTTATTTGGTTGTATTGTTGTGCCAAATGGAACGGCCGTCTAGGGTTTTAAGGTAAATTTGGTTTCGTCTCCTTATTTGGTTTAATCTAGTGCCAAAAATTGCAAAAAAAATGTGTTATGTAACATAGTACTTGTGGTTTCGTCTCGTTATTTGGTTGTATTCAGTTAAGATAAGTCTCAATTAGGTCCAATCAGGTCAATAAGTTACAATCAGGTTCAATAAATTCCAATAAAGTCCAAATAGTCAATGATTAATAAATTTAAATTTTAATTTCAGTACCACTATGATTATATAGTATTATATTTGTATTATTTTCTATTATATTATTATTCATATTACTATTAGCTGATTATGTTATTAATAATTTTTTTAATTAAAGTAGCACTATGATTATTTAGTATTATATTTACAATATTATCAATTATTTTATTATTCATATTACTATTAGCTGATTATGTTATTATTACAAAATATTATAATCATGGTCAAATGAGGTTAACAATAATAACCATCATAACTATAATATTTTGCAATTCATCTTCAAATAACTAGAGATAACATGTTTTCGTTACTAATAACAATGAAATATATAAATGTTATCAATTGATATCCTACTAGTGCTTTATGAGATCAACGTAAAACTATTAGATATATTAGTAGTGAAAGTTGTGTATAAGCAAGCATATAAATAGTATTTTTTTGTTAAAATGTTAATCATAAGAGATAATTAATAATTACTATTTTTTCGAAGGATAAATTTTAACAATTATTATGTCATAATAAATTTTTAGGGATAGTATTCATGTTAGGGGTAATATTTATTTTATTACTCATCAAATTTTTTGTCAAATAAGGTCAAATAAGTTCCAATCAGGTCCAATAAGGTCTAATAAGTTTCAATCAGGTCTAATAAGTTCCAATCGGGTTCAATCGAGTCCAATAAGTTGAATCAGTCCAATCGAGTCTAATAAGTTCAATTCGGGCCCGTATAAGTTCACCCAGCTTCAGGGTTTTTCAGGTTATGTGAACACACCCTAAGAGTGTTAGTGGTCCATGATATTGTGTTATGTAGCATAACATATTGTGTTCCCATTTAATGGATTTGGGTTTAGTGTGAAACCATTAAACTCCATATGGGCCTCCTTGCAGCGGGCTTATCTTTTATCATATTATACTAATATGTTGTCTAGTTGAAATCATATTGTGTTTTGAAACATTTGATTTTTGTATTATATTCCACTATTTTATTTTTCATACGCAAACCAGATCAATCGTTTTTCAATAAATTTTTATGTCGGTTTCTTCATCTTCATTACTTGTTTCAAGAACTCCTAATTAAACCTCCAAAGGGCAATTTCTGTTGAAAGAGTGGGTTCTTCTAGAACGGGTTCCGGATCTTATAGGTCAATACGAGTAGCAACCACAACGCGGAGACAGTGGTCCGGGTGATAAAATCTGGCCCAAACAAAAGGAAAAAAATCCATGGATGTCCTTATCGGCTTGTAATTTTCTTCTCTTATTGTTTGTGTTCATGAATTTTAACAACTTCATTTCATTTGTCAATAAATCCAGTGACGATGTTGTTCATCTCTGAATTATCAGATTTTTGATTCACCGCAACTCTCCACCTCCATGAAAGTCCAGTTGCCTTCTCCAAATTTTCGCAATACACAGCAAAACAACAACAACACTTAATTTTCCCCCTTAATTTTGGTTTTTATTTCTCCCCATAATTTGCGTCAAGTTATTGTCCCAATGTTACTAATTTGGTTTTGTTGTCCAGTCACTTGTAGTGGAGGAGAGAGAGAGGAAGTCACTTTTTCCCTATTCCCTTCTATTCCCCTTCTATTCCCTTTCTCAAACTCAAAAGGTTGAATAAAATATGTTTTCTGAATATAATACATTATTTATGTACTTTCAGCTTTTTGCAAGATTACTTTTTCAATATTATATTGCTGATATGGGCAAAATTCCCCATATCTGATATCGTTTTATCATTACTCCTGGACAAAGATCTCTCATCACCAAAATCACTTCCATCATCATCTTCTTCATTATGCTTTTCGTGTCCCACTGGAAAGTGTGTCTGCATTTCGAGGCATCTCAAGTTTCTAACAGAAGCTCACCATATCCTTCGGAGTTGTCATTGCACTGACCACTCATTCTGATCTTTGGTTCTCTAGTGTCCAAGAGACGATTTTTCTTGTGAATATGATGAACGGTAAATGAAGAGAATAGAGAGAAATATGAGGGATAAAAGTTCTATGGCTAACTTTGGAAGAAAAAAAAATGTTGTATGTTTTCTTTTTCTCTACACGAAACATAATTATTTTGCTGTGGCTGAAAAAGGACCTAGAATATTTAACTGGATTTTACTAATTGCCAAGTTTGTGGATTTTTTAGAATTTCTAATAATTGATTCCATGCTTGTCATTGTTAAAACCTAATTAGTGGTATTAGTACTGGTAAGTTCATAATCAGTGAATTGCATGAAACGCGATGTACAGTTCTGTTCGAAGGGTATGGGCACTCAACAAAAGGTGATGCAATGTACTCAGGTCAACATTGATTAATTCTTCGATCCCCTATGATTGGAGTCAAGTAGTCAAATTAGATACTCTAACTCTTGGACATGGATATAAGCATTAAATGCTTTGTTTTGGCCCAATTTATATAAAGAGTGTCTTAAATAATTACT
>CANSZD010003198.1:47500-415747 GCA_947648045.1 Beta corolliflora
ATGCTAATAAATTATCATTAGTTCTACTTCTTTCTTCCCCAAAATTCAGTTTCCAAGTTTTCCTATTCATTCTTATTCTATAATGGGTTAATGGGTATGACACATACTTTAAGCTACATTATAGTATTGGGTAATCTGTTTTGCTACCTAGCAGATTAGCAGTATGCTTTGCATTTTTTTTAGGGTGGCTTTGCAATTTATTAATTAGAGAGATATACAACTTGTTTATGTTTTACAATATGCATTGTACAATATGCCTGTTTATATCTATCCATCTATCCAATTTATGTTATAATGTTAATAGATAGTCAATTGTCATATTCGGGTTTTGTTATTTTTAAATGGGTTTGTCACTTGTCAAATTGATAAACGTGAAAAAAAATTACTTGTAGCTTTGATTTATACTTCTACTACTCTATCTCTAAACTTTCATGTGCATTTATTGGTACTTAAACTATTTGATTTGTGTTGTATAAGATGTTGGCTGAAATCAATCTGTGGAAGTAAAAAAAAAGACATCTACAATAAAAAGGATAGCAAACAAGGAGAAGCTTTAATAAAGTCACACTGAGGGTTATTGATACGTTTATTGGTGAAAATTTGTGGCCAAAGTTTGTATAGTGCTGCATTAAATTTGAAATAGGGGAACCAAGATAATTTTTTTGGTGAAAGTGAGGGGCAAAGCCCCTAAAGAAGAAGGGAACCAAGATATCAATGGTTAAAGTTTTCGTTGTTTGACCATAAAAGTCAAAGTCGAAGGAAAAGGAAAACATCCTATGTCTCTCAACGAGGATCAATGCTTGCAAATGCATATCCTTGGTGTGAGGATAGTATTTTGTATGGCCAAGAATAGATCAGCCTTTTCATAATTCTAATTGATTTTCTATTTTCTGTGTTATTCACCTATAACACAGTAACTTTGTACTTCATGTGTTGCTCCTAATATTATGTTGATGTTGTTATCATCCTAGTATTAGATTATTAGATTCAAGAATTAAATGCCATAATTAATTTATAATTACGTTTTGCAGGATCCTTGAATAGTGAGAATCAAGAAGTCTCGAATCTTGTAGAACCCCTTTTAGATCATGTTGATTTAAGTTTAAATAGTAAGGCTAAGGTCAGAGGGTGTGATAATGTGACTCCTTATGATAATGCTGGTATTTTCCATACTCTCACCTTCTCTTGGCTAAATACTTTGTTTGCTCTGGGTGCTGAGAAAACCACTTTAGACCTCGACGATATCCCTCAACTTGGCAATTCTAACAGTGTATTTGGAGCATTTCCAGAATTTCAAACTAGGTTTCTCGAGTCATCGTCACCAGTTGATGATCATGATAATGTTTGTACTACTGAGTTTGGGCTTGCAAAAGCATATTTCTTGTTGGTTTGGAAGGAAATTCTTTGGACAGCTTTGATGGCATTAATATATACATTATGTCGTTATGTTGTTCCATATCTTATTGATGACTTTGTTCAATGCCTTAATAGAAGAGAGAAATTCAAAAATGAAGGCTATCTTCTGGCATTTACCTTTTGTGCCGCGACTTTGCTTGAGGATTTCATACGAAAGCATTGGTTCTTTAAGCTGCAACAAATTGGAATTAGGCTTCGTGCAGTGACAACTTTAATGATCTACAATAAGTGCTTAAGACTTCCCTCTCTATCCTCCCTGCAAGGTAGCGAAGAGGGTAGTGGTAGTGGAGAACTTATCAATGCAGTGGCTGTTGATGTCGAGACAATCCAAGGTTTCATTGTGCACTTGCATGATACATGGTTAATCTTTTTGCAAATCGGTTTAGCCTTGCTAATACTGTACAAGAATTTGGGACTTCTTGCATCGGTTGCTGCTTTCATTGTGACATTGATTTTTATGCTATTGAACTCTGTATTTATCAGATGGCAAGACAAGTTCCAGAAAAAACTAATGGAATCTAAGGATAACAGAATGAAGGTCACTATTGAGACTTTGAAGAATATGAGAGTTCTTAAGTTCCAGGGATGGGAGATGAGTTTTTTGTCCAAGATTGTTCAACTCAGGAAAGTTGAGATGCAATGGTTGAAGAAATATCTGTTTAGTTCAGCACTCCTGAGCTTTTTCAATGGAGTAGGTCCAACTTTTGTGGCTTTGGTTACTTTTGGCTCTTGTATTTATATGGGAATTCCCCTTGAAACGGGGCAGATTTTCTCTGCACTTGCAACTTTTCGGGTCCTTGGAGAGCCAATCTTCCTCCTCCCAGATACAATATCATCGCTAATCCAAGCCAAAGTTTCACTTGGGAGAATTGTCTCTTCTCTTAACCTTGATGAACTTCAAAATGATGTTATAGAGAAACTACCATTAGATGGTTGTGATACATCAATTGAGATTGTTGACGGGAACTTTACTTGGGATGATATTTCTTCACCCTCTAGTTCAACACTAAAAGACATAAACTTGAAAGTATCTCATGGTATGAAGGTGGGCATATGTGGTAGTGTTGGTTCTGGTAAGTCGAGCTTACTTTCTTGTATACTAGGTGAAATACCTAGAATCTCTGGACGGGTCAAGTTGTATGGAGCAAAGGCATATGTCGCACAGTCACCTTGGATACAAAGTGGTACTGTTCAAAACAACATATTGTTCGGGAAAGAGATGAATCAGGAAAGATATGATCAAGTACTTGAAGCTTGTTGTCTAAAGAAAGACTTGGAGATCCTCTCATTTGGTGATCAAACAATCATTGGTGAGAGAGGTATTAACTTAAGCGGAGGCCAAAAGCAAAGAATACAAATTGCTCGTGCCCTCTACCATGATGTAGATATCTATCTCTTTGATGATCCTTTTAGTGCTGTAGACGCTCATACAGGCTCTCATTTATACAAGGTCAAATGTTTTATATACACCAAGACTTCCACATTTTGTTCATATTTTTTCAGGTGAAGAGAAAGATTATTTTACGTATTGGAAATAGTTATCAGTTACCACTTTCTGAATTTGGATGACAGGAAGTTTTGCTCGGTCTTCTGAAGGGAAAAACTGTTATTTATGTGACTCATCAAGTTGAGTTCTTAACCGCTGCTGATCTTATTGTGGTGAGTGCTGTAATAATAAACTCTGCTTTCCTCATTCTTGTTTGAAATGTTTCATGATAGCCTTATTTTTCTTGTTAGGTCATGAAAAATGGAAGAATAGCACAAGTTGGAAAGTATGATGACCTGCTTATTACAAGGTCCGATTTTATACAACTTGTAGGCGCACAAAATGCAGCTCTGTCTTCTACACTTGATTCCAACATGGTGTCACCAGTTTATACAGATGATAAAAGTATCATCACTAATGAGATGAAGCAGCAGGAAGAAGCAAAGAAAGCAACACGAAATGGTGAAGCAGTTAACGGAGGAGCTGATGGTTTGGTACCACCTGCATCACAGCTCATAAAAGAAGAAGAAAGAGAAAAAGGGAGTGTCGGGTTTTCAGTCTATTGGAAATACATCACAACTGCATATGGGGGAAGTCTAGTACTTCTTACAATTCTGGCCAGTGGTATCTTACAAATTCTCGAAATAGGGAGCAACTATTGGTTGGCATGGGCAGCTCCTTCGTCAAAGAATGTTGAACCTGTTGTTAGTGGATCAACACTAATGATTGTGTATGTAGCTTTGGCTTTTGGTATATGTATCTGCAACATTGGTGTAGATTTGCTTCTTGCAACAACAGGCTATAAAACTGCAACCATGCTCTTCACAAAAATGCTTCAGACTGTTTTCCATGCTCCTATGTCCTTTTTTGATGCTACACCAAGTGGAAGAATTCTCAACAGAGTAAGTGATCATTCATGTAGCATATTTTTGTTGTTGGTGTTGCTCAATATTGACTACTGCTGCTAATGACTCTCTTCTATATTAGTGTTCAACAGACCAAAGTGCTGTGGAGACTCGAATTCCATCCATACTTGACAATCTTATTTACTTTACCATCCAACTTTTGGGAGTTGTTGCTGTGATGTCTACGGTAGCATGGCAAGTTTTGATCTTCTTCATTCCCTTGATATTCGCTTCCATCTGGTATCAGGTAATGTTTGAATGGATGTGATCTGACAATTATATACTTTTTATCACAAAGACCCCTTTTCTCTGTCCCTGATAGCATATGAGTCAGGCTGTTATCCAAATTTTAGAATCCTTAATGGAGACTGTTTCTTTACCATTCTTAACCAACCTTAGGATGCATGAGTAATTTAACTTCAAATTTCAGATGACTAAATTATACTTCTGCCCAAGACTTTTTCATATTGTATGATCTAGATGATTTGAGATTCATTAAATATTAATAGCATATTTTATCCGCAGGGAAAAGGGATTCTAAGAAAAACAATGTTTAAAACCTTCTCTGAAGCATTCGTAGCAAGTTCTATTTTTTTTTATGTGTGTGGATTTAAGTTTGCTCTGTTTTTGGTGAATCATCTGGGCTGTTGCATCTTGTTAAAGAATCTGGTCATCGACGAATAAAAATACTGATAATCACATTCAGCACCAAAAGTAATGAACCCAATGTACCTTCTATATTTGCTGTTAGATTTTGTTTCTCTGTTATTTCCTTCCTACAAGCAAGATAATTTGAGTTTTTTTCTTAAGAAAAAGTAGTGTTTATTCAAAGTCTACCACTTTGGTAACTATTAAACTTCTCCCTTTGTTTCTTTTTAATTGCTACATTATTTGGGCACGGTTTGTAAGACACCTTTAATATCTCTTATTCCTTTGGAGTAAAAATTATAGAATTTTACACATCGAGACGAATCTAACAAGACCAACATGACTATATTTTTACTTATAAAACAATCATAATAATCGGTCAAAGTTGGTAGTTTGATTTCCCAAAATAAAAATGTAAAGAATTAAAAAAGAAACGGAGGAAAGTATATCAGTATCACTTGCAGAATAATATATTCAGTTTAAGTCTCAGCATATGAAGTGTCAAAGTTTCCTGCACATTATTTGAAACACTAACATATCTCCTGGATTTGGTTTTCAATTATAAATAGCAACACTATATGCCTTTATCAAGAGAACTATCACGATTGAGTGGAGTATGTGAAGCTCCTGTTATTCAATATTTTGCTGAAACAATCTCGGGAATAACAACCATTAGGAGCTTTGATCAACAGTCAAGATTCCGGCCAACCTACATGAAGATAGTGGACGATTATTCTCGCCCTGAATTCCATCTTGCTGCTGCAATGAAATGGCTAATGTTGCGACTTAATACACTCTCTTGTATTACTTATGCTTTCCTGTTGCTTCTCTTGCTATACGTTGCAGATAGAATAGATACTGGTATGTTCTAACTTCCATTTGATACTTGACCTTTACTTTTCTCTATTGGTAATCTAAAATTACAACTTCTATGTACAGCAATTGCGGGCTTAGCTGTGACATATGGTCTCACCCTAAGTGGTCACCTAGCTGGGTTTATATGGTCTTTATGCCATTGGGAGAACAAAATGATATCAGTGGAGAGAATTCTTCAGTACATGTCCATTCCTAGTGAGGCTCCTCTTACAATACAAGAAAACAGGCCAGATTGTTCTTGGCCATCACAAGGGCAAATCGATGTTCAGAATTTACAGATCCAATATGCTCCGCATTTGCCACTCGTGCTGCACGGAGTAACATGCAGTTTTCCAGGAGGGATGAAAACAGGTATTGTTGGAAGAACAGGAAGTGGTAAATCAACTCTGATACAAGCACTTTTCCGGATAGTTGAACCTACAGCTGGTCAGATTGTGATTGATGGTATTGATATCTCATCCATCGGACTCAAAGACTTGAGGTCAAGACTGAGCATCATCCCTCAGGATCCAACCATGTTCCAGGGAACAATCCGAAGCAATTTGGACCCACTTGAGCAATACTCCGATGAACAAATATGGGATGTGAGTGTCTTATCTTCTTTTTTCTTCCTTTTGCTATATGATTAAGTGATCAGTCGACGTGCATGCTAATTCTGTAGGAATATATAGATGCATATAGCGGAATTTCAGGAAACAATTTCCTAACATCTATCATAGGATCGCAAACATAATCAAACATATGAATCATACAATAGGGATTAAATATCAAACCTTTGTAGCGTGATTTCCCTGTTGTATGCAAGCTTTGAAGATCCGAGAGCCCCAAGTGTTGCCTCCTCTAATCGGTCCACGAGCACCCGGTTGAACACCAACGTTTGCTAGAACGGAAGAGAAAAAATCTCTTGCTTTTAATGGTATAGGCGCCGGTTATAGGGAGAATAGATTTAGGGTTTCTCTTTCTCTCTCTAGTGAAAAGAAACTGACTAATGGATTTTTATTACCTAAACCCTAATATTATATCCTATATATAATAGAAGAGTCATAGGTTAGTTAGGAGAACTAATTCTCCTCCTATTCTCCTTTGGACCGGCCCAATCCTAATCCTAAATGGATTTGGATTGCTTTGTCCAACTTGTCTACTAATGTGTGACCTCATAGGATTAATCTATTTTAGTTATAGGCCCAATCAATATTGTCCTATTAATCATATTTATTCTCTAGCAAGTAAATACGATTACTAAAATAATTAACTTTATTATCTTCATAATAACATTCCTATTTATATTTAGTAATTGCCGGAATGTCTAAGGACATATTCCTTCAATCTCCCACTTGTCCGAAGACAAGAGCGCAATGTTAAATTCCTTAAGTCACTTAATGTCAAATTTGATAACACAATGTTATTCTCAAATTTTGTTCCTTGATCTCTGAGTTCGAACTGCTCAAATAAAGATTAACTCCTTAATCCTATTCCGCATGGCCATGCAATTTTCCAGTTCTCGCTCATCAAGAGGCCCAGACACCATTCCTATTTAATAGGAGGACTTATCCATTCTTGTATAACCATAACTCCCACTCAATTCTTAGCCCACCTGATCACTGCCTTTATAACCTCCTCCTTTACGGCACGGCGTTTACAAAGTGTCAAAGTTAAACTAATTATATTGTGGTTATTAAGACATACTCATGTCTAAGGAATCCACTAAATATAGTAGTTTGATTCTACTTTTAGAATCTAATTAGGTCAAGTCTCAATGTATCAACTATACATCCATATAATCAATTAGACATCTCTATGTCTCCATAGCCCATGGAACTGCGCTATCAATTAATTATATACTAGTCTTTTAAATAAATCACTTATGTCCAATTTAGTGATTTAGACTAGGGACTTTAAATAAAATGTGATTTCCGTTCACTTTATAGGGTTCCATTATCAAAACGTTTTCGATAATCCTATTTGAAAACACAAATTATTTGGACATTTTATTTAATACTAAACCAAACAATTAAATAAGAACGGAATTTTTATTGATAAACATTCAAAGCATAATAAATGTCTTTACAATTGTAAACATGAAGTAAACAACCTAAAGCCATTCTCCCATATGCTTAAGCCCCATAGACCTAGTATGACACTCATGCTTAGGTTGAGCAAGCGGTTTAGTCAGAGGATCTGCTACGTTATCCTCAGTATGGACCTTGCTTACTTTCACATCCTCTCTTTTAGTTTTCTATCTCGAACCTTTCAAGAACCTTATCTTTATAAGTCTCTTGACTAAGTTCAGCCAGCCTTTACGACCTATCTCTATAGATCTTTATTCCCAATCTGTACTCAGCCTCTCCTAGGTCTTTCATAGAGAAACAATTTTTAAGCCATTCCTTGACTGACTCAAGCATGGTCTTATCATTTCCTATGAGAAGTATGTCATCCACATACAAGACCAGAAAAGTAATACTACTCCCACTTAACTTCTTGTATACACAAGATTCCTCTTCATTTCTGAGAAAGCCAAATTTCTTGACTGCCTCATCAACTCTGAGGTTCCAACTCCTTGATGCTTGCTTTAGTCCATAAATGGAGTTCTTAAGCTTGCATACCCACCCTGGATTTTCTAGATCTTCAAAACCTTGAGGTTGTGTCATGTACACATCCTCTTTCAAGAACCCATTCAAGAAAGCGGTTTTGACATCTATCTGCCATATTTCATATCTTGAAAGGCAGCAATCGCAAGGGTTATCCTAATGGACTTCAGCATGGCTACGGGTGAGAAGGTTTCATCATAGTCTATACCATGAATGGGTTTGAAACCTTTAGCCACCAACCTTGCTTTGAAAACACTAATGTTTCCATCCTTGTCTGTTTTCAACTTGAAAATCCATTTGCATCCAATGGGTTTTACCCCATCAGGCAAATCAACCAAGTCCCATACTTGATTTTCAGACATGGAATCCATTTCAGATTTCATGGCCTCAAGCCATCTTTCGGAGTCTTGACTATCCAAAGCATCTTTGTAGCTAGTAGGCTCTTCTGATTCTAAAATCGTTATTTCAGAACTTTTAGTCAAAAGGAAATCAATATATCTCTTTGACGGAATGATGGTCCTACTAGACCTACGTTGGGGAACAACAGAAGAAGTTTCTACCTCCATTTGTTGCTCATCTCGAACTTCTTCGAGATATACATATCTCCCACTTGTTTTTCTGGAAATAAACTCCTTTTCCAGAAAGACACCATTACGAGCAACAAACTCTTTGTTTTCGCTTTGGTTGTAGAAGTAGTATCCCTTAGTCTCTTTTGGGTAACCCACAAAAAGACATTTATCAGATTTGGGTGAAAGCTTATCAGAAAGTAAACGTTTTACATAAGCTTCACAACCCCATATCCTTAGAAAAGACAATTTTTGGAACGTTTCCTGTCCACATTTCATATGGTATCTTTTCCACTACTTTGGATGGTGCCCTGTTAAGTGTGAATGCCTTGTTTCAAGCGCAAATCCCCGTAATGAAATAGGAAGATCAGCAAGACTCATCATGGATCGAACCATATCAAGTAGAGTTCGATTCCTTCTTTCGTAAAACGCCATTTAACCGTGGTGTTCTGGCGGAGTCCATTGTGAAAATATTCCACAATCCTTCAAATGATCACCAAATTCTTGAGATAAATATTCACCACCACGATCGGATCGTAATGCCTTAATTTTCTTCCCAAGTTGGTTTTGTACTTCATTCTGGAATTCCTTAAATTTTTTATAAAGGATTCCGACTTATGCCGCATGAGGTAAACAAATCCAAATCTGCTCACATCATCGGTAAAAGTAATGAAGTAACTGTACCCTCCCCTAGCCAACGTACTCATGGGTCCGCACACATCTGTATGTATGAGGGCTAAAAGGTCATTGGCCCTTTCACTTGAACCTGTGAAAGGAGACTTTGTCATTTTCCCCATCAAGCCAAACTCACAAGTATCAAATGATTTGAGAATTCCATCTTTATGAAGTTTCTCAATGCGCTTTGAGCTTATGTGGCCTAATCGACAATGCCATAGGTATGTAGGGTTTGAATCATCTGCTTTATGTTTCTTGCCGTCTATGTTATAGATGTGGGTTTCTAAGTCTAGCACATATAAACCATTTGATAACTTGGTTGAGACATAGAATAAATCATTTAAATAAGCAGAACAACAATTATTCTTTATTTGAAATGAAAAACTTTCCGAATCCAAAACCGGAATCGAAACAATATTCTTAGTAATAGTTGGAACATAATAACAATTATGGAGTTCTAAACTAAACAAGAAGGCAAAAGTAGACTACAATCCCCACAACCAAATCAGCAACTCGTGCTTAAATGCCCACGTGGAGGTCCACTTTTCCTTTGCTCAACATTCTACTTATTTTTAGTGCCTGCACATTACAAATAATGTGAGTTCCACATGCAGTATCAAATACCCATGATGTAGAAGTAGATAAGTTAATCTCTATAACATAAATACCTGAAGTCGAAGCACCAGTCTTCTTATCTTCCAGATACTTGGGGCAGTTCCTTTTCCAGTGACCAATCTTGTGGCAGTGGTAGCACTCATGTAGTGCTGCTACTTTTGCCTTAGGAGTGGTTTGTGGCTTAGAAGTATCATCAGTGGCAACAACCTTGCCCTTGTTCTTCTTATTAGGAGCCCCTTTCTTCTTGAATTGCTTGCCCTTCCTAACCATAAGAACATCCTTATGTTCAGGTTCAGCAGGCAAGCTCCTTTCAGCCTGAGTTAGCATACCATGCAGCTCTTGCAAGGTAGCCTCCCCTCCTTGCATGTAAAAATTCAACTGAAAATTTTGAAAATTTTCAGGCAAGGATTTGATCACAATATCAGTTGCCAGTTCTGGAGGGTAAGGGAAGCCCAATTTTTCCATGATCTGAAAATGTCCAATCATATTGAACACATGCGGACCAACGGGTTTTCCTTTTCCCAACTTGCACTCCAACAACTTACAGTGAGCTTCAAACCTCTCCAATCTAGCATTCTTCTGAAACATAGTTTTCAGCTGCTGGAGGATGGAGTAGGCATCCAGACCATCAAAACGCTTTTGAAAGTCTGGCTCCATGCAAGCAAGCATCAGACATGTTACTTGCACAGAATCAGCCTCTAGGGTTTGCCTTGTTCTCTGTTCAGCTATAGTAGCATTTTCTGGCAGGGGTTCAGGGAGAGGATTGTCAAGAACTTTTCTCTTCCTTCAGCTCTGAGAACGATTCTCACAGCCATTTCCCATTCTAGGAAGTTATGTGCATTCAGTTTGTCCTTTTCGAGTAAATAGCGCAAATTAAAACCGGGAGTGTTGTTGTTGTTTGAACGAGACATGATAACTACAACAAAAGAATATTTAAGCAAGATCCAAATAATGTTTATCAAGAAAGCAATAATTAAACAAATTTTAATTACTACTACCCTTTATTCAAAATGAAAGTCCCCTATTGAATAAAGAAATAACCAAGATCCCCTCCCACTACAATCAAACGGACTTTGGCCCTGCCTTCAATTTATAGTAGTTGAGGTAAGTAAACACTTTACTAATTATAACTAATTATAATTCTTGGTAGACCGGTTAACAACTCCTTGTTTACTCCTATCTCTTAGCTTCAAAACCCAAAACTTTGTCTTTTGATGATTTTGTTAAGTTAAACCAAACATTAACATGTAAGTTTCAAAAACCTACCCTACTATCCCCGGAATTATGAGCAACACCCTGCTTTGGCAGAACCTATTACTCATGATCTAAGGCTTTATAGGTGTTGTTTGGGAAAGCAGTTAAACTCAATATTACTTTTGGGGACCTAAGTTTACTAATATGGTCAATTAATAGTGAACACATGAATCAATTAACCACAAAACAAACTTAGAAGCAAGCATTTAAACAAAATAAATGCAAGAGATTACTATAAGCAATAATTAAAATGAGCTAGTATGGCCCCTATACTTAGGAAAATAACTAATCTTCATGAATCCTCCCTTGAATCTCCATGGATCACCATCCTTGAAACTCCTTGGATCCTCATGCTTGATTACATAATTTGAATTAAATATATAAATAACGAAAATTTAAAGTTACAAAAATACAAACGATTCGTAGATCGTATTTAAATTACATTCAAATATAACGATTCGCAGATCGTATTTAATTTTACATTCAAATTTAACGATTCGCAGATCGTAATTACTATCCTAATTTGGGCCATACTAGTCATATCATGCAAAACATAATATCATACATATTACATTTAACATCCACGCATTTATAATATCAAAATAAAATAAATACATACTATTTATTTATTAACAATTAATAAGCAAATAAAAACTTTCCATAATAATCATAAAACTTAACAATTAAGCTAGTAATTATTTAGGAAACTTTATTATTTTAATTCAATTACTTATCTAGATATGGCAATAATCTTTATTATTCACAAATTTGCAAAATAGGAAACTTTTGGATTTATGCTCAAATTAGGAAAATCAGATTTTCCTTTAAAAAAAATTTTTTTTTTTTAATTAAAATCAAACGTTGACTTGTTGACCGTTGACCAGCAGCACAAGGCTGCCAGTCAACAGCCAACCCAAACCACCCCGCTGGAAACACCAGCCACCAGCACACACTCCCACGGGCCACGGCAGTCGGCACCACTTGTCACCTGGGCTCCGGTAATGGCGCCAGAAACCGCCGGCCAAACCGGCCTGCTAGCACTCGCCGGCTGGAGAACAACCACCAAGCACCAGCAGCCTTGCGAGAGGAGTGAGGGGCCGCGCACGTCGCACGTGCGCCGCCGATCCTTCCCCACTTGTGCCGCCCCCGCCCTGCCCTATTTCGGTACCCCTCCGCCAGCCACCGTGGCTCCACCATCACCGGTGGGCCACCCAGCCATGGTTGGCTTTTTCTTTAATTATTTGTAACAATTACAAAATTTCCATTTAATCTTTAACAAACAATTTGTTTAAAGATTTAGGATTTAATAATCCGAAAATTATGGCAGAAATTTTGAATCAATCAACCAATCTTAAACAAATGTTAAGTTTATTGAGATTAGATTTCAATGTATAATCTTTATTAACATTAAATCCAACAATAATTCAAATTTAGGGTAAAAATCAAATTATATCCAAAAAAAAAAAAATTCAGAAAATTAACAATTAATATCCGAAAAATCCGAAAATAGTTTTTAGGATGACCTACTGAATTATCTTAACAAATAAAATCAAATATTTTAATTGTTATCCTTAAATTCTATGAATAATCAAATTAAACATAAAATTTAACCAAAATTCATAAATAATATGATAAAATTCGAAAATTAGTGGGGAAAATAATCAAATTATTTTCAGCCATCATATTATTCTAGATCTATGTGGGTGATGAACATTAGATTTATTTAACAAATTAAAAATCAAATCTTTAATTGTTAACAAATTATTTCAATGATTAATCAAATTAAACATAAATAATTTTTAAATATAACAAAAATATTTATAAAAAACCGAAAATATTAGAGTGAATTAAACAATTTATTTCGCACCTCACATAAAAAAATCGGAACTTTATAAAATTATTAGAGCATAAATCACAATTAAATCAATTATTTACAATTTCCAATCAATTAATATCAAATATCAATTATGCAAATTCAAGCCATAAATAAATCCTCCCTTAATTGAATAAAAATAATAACTTTGCATACAATAACATGATCATATGAATATTATGAATTAGGCAAAACTGATACCACTGTAGGAATATATAGATGCATATAGCGGAATTTCAGGAAACAATTTCCTAACATCTATCATAGGATCGCAAACATAATCAAACATATGAATCATACAATAGGGATTAAATATCAAACCTTTGTAGCGTGATTTCCCTGTTGTATGCAAGCTTTGAAGATCCGAGAGCCCCAAGTGTTGCTCCTCTAATCAGTCCACGAGCACCAGTTGAACACCAACGTTTGCTAGAACGGAAGAGAAAAAATCTCTTGCTTTTAATGGTATAGGCGCCGGTTATAGGGAGAATAGATTTAGGGTTTCTCTTTCTCTCTCTAGTGAAAAGAAACTGACTAATGGATTTTTATTACCTAAACCCTAATATTATATCCTATATATAATAGAAGAGTCATAGGTTAGTTAGGAGAACTAATTCTCCTCCTATTCTCCTTTGGACCGGCCCAATCCTAATCCTAAATGGATTTGGATTGCTTTGTCCAACTTGTCTTCTGAATGTGTGACCTCATAGGATTAATCTATTTTAGTTATAGGCCCAATCAATATTGTCCTATTAATCATATTTATTCTCTAGCAAGTAAATACGATTACTAAAATAATTAACTTTATTATCTTCATAATAACATTCCTATTTATATTTAGTAATTGCCGGAATGTCTAAGGACATATTCCTTCAAATTCAAGTGATTTATCTACTTCTAGACTCTGGATAAATGTCAACTTGGAGATGAAGTCAGGAAGATGGAAAGGAAGTTGGATTCTAATGGTTCGTCTTAATTTCTCTGTAATCACATATCTGACCTTTTTTATTAACCATGATTACGCCAATAACGGTGTGTTCTTTCGACAATGCATACAGTTCATGAAAATGGAGAGAATTGGAGCATGGGTCAGAGGCAACTAGTTTGTCTAGGACGCGTATTACTTAAGAAAAGCAAGGTGTTGGTCCTTGATGAAGCAACTGCATCAGTTGACACAGCTACTGACAATCGTATTCAACTAACTCTTAAGCACCACTTTCCTGAATGTACGCTTATCATCATTGCACATCGCATTACTTCTGTTCTTGACAGCGATATGGTCTTGCTGCTCAGTCATGGTAAATTCAAGCACTCATATAGTCATATTTCAAATGAAGTTGATGCATGATGTTTGATTTCTGACTGATATTTATTGTTTCTACCACTTCTGTAGGGCTCGTTGAGGAATTTGATTCTCCTACGAGATTGTTACAAAGCAATTCATCTTCATTCTCAAAGCTTGTCAAAGAGTATACAGCAAGATCCTCTAATTCAATTATCCACCTCTGAGACTAAATTCGTGACAAGTAGAATTCGAGTTGCCGTTGCCAACTATACTAGCAGCATATACTTCTTTTAGTGTGTATAGTCTGAGATTTCATACATCTTTGTAACAATTTAGTGTGTATACTTTGTGCTAATAACATCTTTGTAACAAGGCCCCTAATACAGGTTGAGATTTCAATATATACAAAATTACAAATACAATTATACATTGTATGACTCACAAAAAATTCAGTTACTGTTTTAACTTAATTTACAACCTTATGCTCCTCTTTAGTAGTTGTCGTTAAAATTCACGCTTAACTATCATGGTAAAAGATCATAAAAGGAAAGATTTTTAATGGTAATTTCTTTTTCTAACTTCACTTTTGTCACTTATTTGAGCACTTTAGTTTAGTAAATTACTTGAAGAAGCTGAGTAGCTGACCTTTAATAAATAACTGCAGCAAGAACAGAGGTCAAAATGTGCATTAGGAATTAACAAAAAAAAAAAGTTGGAAAAGGGAGAGAATGTGAACTGAATGTAACATTTTAATAAGGGCATTACAACATTTTTTATGTTATCAAATGGTCCTATATCCAGGGGATTTTTACCTATATCTAACACTAGCATATAATTAAGGAAAATTTAACATTAATTATCCCAACTATTGATGGTCTTCTCAAAATAATCTCACTTAGCGATTAACTCAATATAATCCAAACTACTATAAAACTCTTCCCAAAACAGTCTCCCGTAGCCTGTAGCCTGAATCGCCGATCAAAAAAAATCTATTCTTCCCCCTCTTTCTCACCATTGAAGCTACTATTCTTCCTCACATCAGGTTAGTTTTCAGTTTTCACCATTGAAGGGAAAGGTGGGTGGTTTTGTTGGTACATATTAGATCCAGAAGAGGGAAGGGAAATAGGAAGGATCAGGTATTAAACGGAAAAGGGAAAAGATGCAGTGAAGGTCGATGCTCTGCCTGTGATGGTGATATTACTGCTGTATTGGATAATATTTTTTGCTTCTCTTGATGTGCCTTTGTCAGCTACATTTTTAATGGAAAGAGTTTATTTACTAAAGTAGTTAGGAAACTAATAAGCGGCGAGAAGTCTTATCTATCCTTAATAAGCAGACTGTAGTAATGTAGTTGAACTCGGGTATGTATAATATTGACATTTCAGCTCATGTTCGTGTTAGGTTAGGTATCTAACTGTTAGCTTATCAGCTGTATTCTTTTTAATGTGATACTCTAGTTTAAGGTCTTTAATCATCTCAAAGTAAAGACAACAATGGACATAATTCTTAGAGATATTTTTCTCTCTCAATATGATCTCATCATATTCATTCATTCATTCAGCTTAAAAATGCCAAACACAACAGTACAAGGTTTAAATAGCAACCAATATCCACTGTCATAGTGACAACTGTAATGTAGGAACCTTCCTAGGAGACAAACAAAAAGAAACAGTTACACAGGACCACTAGCACTGAAATAATGACAGTACTGCTTAGAGTATCAACCTAGGATCATGGGCCACACAATGATTACAACAGACAAAAATTAAGCAGAGATATAGGTGGACTATTCTCTTTACGAACTCCCAGCTTGGATAGCAAGGTCTGATGCTGCTGTGTAGTCAAGATTTTGGTAAAGATTTCTGCTAGCTGTTCTATAAAGGCAACATAGGTTGGTGAAATGACTCCTTCATGTGCTTTGTCCCTCACAAAGTGGTAGTCAATCTCCACATGCTTTGTTTTCTCATGTTGCACTGGATTGGCAGCAATTGCAAGTGCTGCTTGGTTGTCACAAAAGAGAGGTGTAGATCCCATGGATTTGAGCCCAAGATCTTTGAGGAGCTGAGTTAACCATATGACTTCACAAATGGTAAGAGCCATAGATATGTATTCTGCTTCAACAGTACTTCTAGCCACCACACTTTGTCTTTTAGCCTTCCAGGATATAGGAGATTTTCCAAGTAGAACACAGAACCCTGAAGTAGATCTTCTAGTATCGGGACATCCAGCCCAATCACTATCACAATAGGCCTTGAGGTGAGGCTGTCGAGTCGAGGCAAGGAGAATTCCTTGACTACATGAGTGAGACAAGTACCTGAGAACCTTGATTGTAGCCTGATAGTGAGCTGAGATTGGTTGGTGCATAAACTGACTCAAGATATGCACAGTGTATGCTATATCTGGTCTAGTGATAGTCAAGTAGATTAGCTTTCCCACCAGCCTTTGACAAGGTTCAGTGTAATAGCCCCAATTTTTAAGCTAAGATTATTTTGATAAGTAAGGATTATTAACATTATTAACGTACTAATCAGTATGTAATCTGTTATGACTTTCGCTGGAATCAAAATTTTTCGAATAGTTTTTCTTATGTGAACTTTTGCTTGTAAGATGAATATTATGTCTTATTATGTGTTGAGCTATGAGAATTGTGAATGAAGATAATTTATTTGTGAATTACGCTAGGAACGTTGAGTATCGTTCCAGAGTTTTGAGATATGAAGTTATTATCGGTATTGGATGTAAGTTACCCTGAAAATTAAGGTTAAGGAATAATTAAATCAAGATACCTCCATTAAGGTATAAAATATAGTTTGGGAGATTTAGTTAAGAATAATTAAGGATTAGGGAGTGATTAAGGAGATAATCCAAAGTTAAGAACCTTGAGAATTCTAAATTGTTCCTAAGCAAGGGAAATGACGATTTTAACCCCAATACTAAACTGGAAATTCCGATCCTACCCTTACCCATTCTCCCTATATAGGATACCAATACCCTCATTCATTTTCATCAGAGACACTCCACAAACAAACACAACAAAGCAACACATTTCTCTCTCCCTCATTCACGCCATTTCTGGCGAGTTGCGGCGACTCCATTGCCGCCTTGTTTTCTTTGGCTCCTAGCACCGAAACTTGCATGCAAACACTTCCCTAGGTTCATCAAGGTGTCCTCCATACTGGGCAGGCGTTAGTTTTGAAGTTCCATTCCTGTAATCCTAAGAAAAACCAAGGAAGGTGAGTTATGGCTGAATTTCAGCATGCATGAGGTATATTAGTTTGAAACTTGATTTCTTTGGGTTAATTACTAACTTTAAGGTGATGAATGTTTTGCCTAAGGTCCTAAGAGGTTGCTGGAGAGGTGGTAAAAGTTACTAAGTAAGATTTGATTTCCTAGACACCAAGTTAAGGTACACAAGAACCACCCTTTGAAGCTTTACTTTCTTAATTGTTATCATAACACTTGTTTATGGAATTTATGAAAGCTACGAATATGCTTTGTGTGGGAAACCTACTGTTTTGTTAAGAAGTTATAAGTAGTTGATTTTCAATGTGTTAATTATGATTCGTGGTTGATGATTTTCGAATTAGAAATCGTTGCATGTCAAGTTCCTCTAAAACCGATCAAACCATGCTTACTTCGATTGTGCTTTGTTTAGATGCCTTCATTGTTGCTGCCTTTTATGGTAAACTACTGTAAAGTACTTATATTGTTTGTTGATCAACCTTGTATCACATCTTCCTCTTATATTAAGTATAACCTCTGTTTGAGAAGTAAACAACACCTAAAAAAACTCGACTTTTCGCTTAATTACTTTCTGAACTTGTAAACCCTTGTGCTTTGATCCTTTCAATGTATTTTCATGATGAATACCTACTGCCCCTTTATATATATTAAGTGTAAAACCTAAACTTTGGCTAAACCCAAGAAGTACAAGTGATCATTACATAAAACCATTGTTCATTAACACCAAACCCAGAACCATCTAAATTGACCTATGTTCTCTTTGTGTGAAGTAACCTTCTATATGTTAAGTGCACTCTATGAACCCTTCACCTACTGCCATATCTTGATAACCCTGCCTTTAATCACCTTTATTAATCATAGCACTCTTTCGAAACATGGTTGTTAAGTCACCTTTCCAAATATAGTGGAACTTGACATAGCAAGCTTGTTTTACGAAACTTGTTTTGATAAGTTAAAGTTTGTTATGATGGTTGAAATAGTGATTATGAATAAGTATTTAAGTAAGTTATTTGAGTATAGTTATAAAAGTATAAGTATTTCAGTATAAGTGTTTAAGTATAAGTATTTCAGTATAAGTATCTAAGTACAAGTGTTGAGTATAAATATTTTTGTATGATTACAAGTTTTGTTTTATAAGGGGAAGTGAACAACATTTGTAGAGCGGGTTTGCTCATTATGTGTTTGGAGCGGGTATTGCTCTGTTATGTAGCGTCATGACCTAGAAGTCTTGCAAGCAATAAGAAAGGTGGGGAGACGTCCCTCAAAATCCATTCGTGTTCCTTCCCTGGAGTTATGCTATGTTTGTGATAAGTATAAGATTATTATTTGTGTTATATATGGAGAATGATGTGTGATATCTTGAGATAATTCTTGGAAATTTCTCCAGTATATGCAAAAGTATTTCTATGGTTTACAGGAAAGAACCAATGTATTTCTGAGCAAGTATTAAAGTATTTCTGAATAAGAATAACAGTATATTGAAAATTATGAGTTTACACTTTGAGTATAAGAAACGATTACGTAATTTCAGCCACCTTATTATTTTGGAATCGGTGGGACTTGTGTACCAGCGTAAGCTGACCTGTTTTGTTCTAATGAACCTGTCCTGGTGGGGGCAGATTCATCTGTTTTGCAGGATTAGAGAGAATGTTCGAGTTAGCTCATGTTTGCGAATGTGAAGTCATGATCAATGTGTTTAGTCCGCTGCTATGAGATAATATGTTGTATATAATGTTCCTTGGCAGGTTAAACTTGTATTTTTGATTTGAAATCTATGTACTCAAAATATATTGTAATAACTAATTTATTATAACTTATTTTCATAATAAGCTTGAATACTATGGGATTTCTTAATTTTCCCTAGCAAGGAAGGTGCGGAAATCCACCCTAACAGTCCCTTTAATTAGCGGCTTAACTTCGTAATTATCAATAGTAGGTCTTAATTAAGCTGCTATTTGGAGCGGGCTGTTAAATTCAGGGTCTTGGAGAGGAGTTCCAAGAGATGGAGTGAGCTTGACATGAATGTCCATAGGCAGTCTAAGAGGCTTGCAATTCTTCATGCCATACTGATTAAGTATGTCCTTGACATACTTCTTTTGAGATAAAAATATCCCTTGGTGAGATCTATCTGCTTCAATGCCCAGGAAATACCTGAGCTCACCCATATCCTTCATGTTGAACTGAGAGGATAGAACCTATTTTGCACAGTTGATGGCCAGCATGTTGTCACCAGTGATGATTAAATCATCCACATATACAAGTATGGCAACAAAACCAAGCTCAGTTTGCTTAGTAAAGAAAGAGTAGTTAGTTTTGGATTGTGAGAAGTTGTGAGAGGTCAAGGTTGTGCTCAACTTGGCAAACCATTGCCTTGATTGCCTTGGAGCCTGCTTTAGTCCATAAAGAGACTTAAGTAGCTTACACACCATTGGTTTGGTGTTGTATACATCACTCTGCACATCAGGATGGGTAAACCTGAAGCCTTGATGAGTATAACCTGGAGGCATCTTCATGTACACAATTTCTTGAAGATCTCCATGAAGAAAGGTATTTTTAACATCCATTTGATGTACATGCCATGACTTCATTGCAGCAATAGCTAGTAAAGACCTCACAATTGCAAGTTTGGCTACTGGAGCAAATGTCTCCAAATAGTTTATGCCTTGTTTCTGTCTGTTTCCTAGAACAACAAGCCTAGCTTTTGCTCTGTCAACTGTGCCATCAGCATGGTATTTGGTCTTATAGATCCACTTGCAACCAATTGGTTGCTTGACCTGGGGTAACTCAGTTATTTCCCAAGTGTTGTTAGCTTCTAGAGCTTCCAACTGTTCATCCATGGCTTTTAGCCATTTGTGATCTTGCACAACATCTTTTAGATGAATAGGATCAGTGTGTTGGGACAGGTTTGTCATTAAATAAAAAAATTATTCAGACATAGGTGTTGAAGTGGATTTGTTTATTTGGCTGGGTTTTGTTTGAGTGGACAGGTTGGAAATGTGGTAGTCTGAGTGCCAGGTGGGTGTTTTGTGTTGTCTGGTTGATTTTCTAGGTGCGATAGGTGATGCTGCAGGAGTTTGTGTTTGAGTTGAGTCATCAAGATCAGGTTCATCTTCTTCATAAGTAATGGAATGTTGAGTTACAGTGGGTGAGGCAACAAATGGTGAGGCAACAGGTTGAGAAGAGGTGGAGTGAAACACATGGTATGGGTAGATGTTCTCATAGAATCTAACATCTCTGGATACAAATGTGATGCCAGTGAGAAGGTTATGAAGTCTGTATCCTTTCTTATTTGCAGGATATCCAATGAACACACAAGGTACTCCTCTAGGCTGAAATTTGTCTTTGGTAGATATTGGGTTTGAAGCCATTGCTAAGCAACCAAATGACTTCAGGTGATTGTATGTGGGCTTGATTTTGTGTAAGGCTTCATAGGGTGAAATGTTTCCTATGACAGGTGATGGTAGTCTGTTGGTTATGTGTACTGCAGTGTGAACACAGTCACCCTAAAAATGCAATGGAAGGCCATCTTGAAACCTTAAAGCTCGAGCCATTTCCAATATGTTTCTATGTCTCCTCTCCACCCTGGCATTTTGTTGAGGCTTGTCAACACAAGATGTCTAGTGTACTATCCCAAGTTTGGCAAAAAATAGTTTACATTTCTTGTCAACAAACTCTAAGGCATTATCAGACCTTAGAGTTTTCACTTGTTTTTCAAAGTGAACCTTTGCCATGTTGACAAATGTTTCAATGGCGTCAAAAACATCTGATTTCTGTTTGAGGAGATGTACCTAGGTTACCCTACTGTGATCATCAACGACAGTTAAGAAGTATATGTGCCCTCCTCTAGTAGAGGCTCTATAAGGTCCCCATGTGTCTATATGGACAAGATCAAAAACTTTGCTCTGGACTGACTGATAGGGTAAGGCAATTTGGTGATTTTGGCTAGAGAACAGGTTATGCACACCTCTGAGTCAAAGTGTTTTCCCATGTCAATTTCATCAATTTTCTCAATTTTAGACATGGGAGCATGTCCCAATATGTGATGCCAGAGGGTAGGTGTGCTTAATGTAGGTACTTGGGTTAGGTTTGTAGGAACATTGATGCAAGAGCTTGCAGCTGTCAAGGCCTTTTTAGGAAAGATTTTTGTGGTGTTGGTAAGAGATGAAGGTTTTGTGATGTTTTCAGGGTGTTTGAGGCTGGTTAGTGATAGGCTGTCGTACACCTGTCAAAAATAATTCCTGCAAAACCTTCTAACAATGTAGTAGGGTAAGTAGGGTCGAATCCACAGATAGATGGTCGTTTTAATCTAGCTTCTAAGGTATAGAGAAACTAAACAAGATCAGGAATATTGAGTTAAAGTTCTAAACTAATCAAACTATGAAAATCAAACTAGAAAGGATCTAGGGCAAGGGTTTACCATGTTTATAACTATAATCTATCAAAATATCATTAATAGTTCAATTAATCAGATATCTAGAGCACATGTTAATCCTACGGTCGGGCATTAACGCTCTCAAATCAACATATGCCAGTACGGTCGCTCAACATAATCAGATTTGCTAATTGTAGGTAAGCCTCTAAAGAGTACTATCTCTCGATCTATGACTCGATATTAGCAATATTTAATCAGACAATTGATCAGATTGCAAGATTAACAATAAAAACACTAATCAATTAGAGATATCAATAACTAATCAAACCATTAATAAATATCAAGCAAGAATCATAGCATATAAACATGGATTCCCAAACCCTAGAATATAAACTACTCAATCATGAAATAAATAAAGAAATTTAAATCTACAAAGAAAAGCATGATCAAAGAAATCAATGAAAGAAAAGAGATGAAAATTATAAACTCATGAATTAATGAAGAAAAGAGAAACTAGGGTTTGCCATGAAAAACTAGAGAGAAAAGGGAGAAAGGAAACTAAAGCTAAACCTAAAAATACAAAAAATAACGTCAGAAAAAGAGAGGGTCTAGGGCGAGAGAGAGAAGACCTATTTATAGTTTTTACAAAACCGGCTAAAAAAAGGCAAAAAATAAAGCTCTCGAAAAACCGCCCGGTCGGGCGACGTTGTTCTGAAACTACGACAAAAAATGGAATTCCGCCCGGTCAACCGGGCAGAGCCGCCCGGTCGGGCGCGCAAGCACTTTTGGAGCCACTTTCGCCCGGTTGACCGGGCAAACATGCCTTGTACTCTGAAGAAATTTTCATCTCACCCGGTCGACCGGGCGGAAAAACTGTGATTTTGCGTCAACTTGTGAAGGCTGTATCTCTCGAACCAGAAGTCCATTTGGGGAGTGTGACCTATCGTTGGAAAGCCCTTCAAGTCTAGTTTCCAACCCAACTGGAATTTCTTGATTCTAAGAAGCACATCAAAAGTTATGATCAGAAGAGTATACATGACTCCCTTTTCACATTTCTTCTAATGATTTTCCGCTTCGTTTTCGCTCAAACTCGTGCCAAGACATATCCTTACTATCCTTATGCATCGTAGCTTCTTTCCAAGTGCTCCTAATCCTCAAGCTCAGCTAAATATACTCCAAATACGTTCTCATTACCTGAAATTCATCAAAAACAAGAAGCATACCGAATAGGAGTAGAATAACATAACTTAAGAATATGATGCAATAATGAACCTAAAGATGAATCTAAATGCTCTAAAATGCAACCTAAATGCACCTAAAAACTATATATAAATATGACATATCAAACTCCCCCAAGCTAAACCATTGCTTGTCCCCAAGCAATAAGACATAAACATTGGAAAAGAAAGACGACCTACAATATAGGACTACAACAAGGGCTAAACACTTAAGTAAAACACAAGAGATATAATCACTACACAAACCAAGCATCGAAACAATCTCGAACAAAGCCGCATAGCATGTCATGTATTGCAATCGACTCTCCAATCATACCACATACCATCTCTCCCAAGTTGGATTTAACCAAACCCGATGGACCTCACTATAGTCATGTGCGCTCAAATCTCTCATGTGTTTAAAGGATAAATGATGACACTCAACCTAAAACAAGTCAACTCAGATGAAACATATACTCTTTAACTTTGACTTTTTGACTCATTTAACACTCAACAATACAATACACAATGATCAAGAGGACTTTTAAGGGTTGCAATAGGGCTGAGGTTAAAGGTATGGAATAATTTTGGAATTGTGGTGGAAAAACCAAGAAGGGGGAGCATCATATAACTGAAAACATGACCAAGAAAGATCACAACAACTCCACGCAACAACCAAGAATCTCCAAATATAATCAACAACCTTTTTCACTCAAGAAATTCAATCATAACCCTTTTTATTTCACTTTATTCACAACTTTTTTTTTTTCACTTCTTTTTTTTCTTTTTTTTTTTTGAATTTTCTATTCAATTTCAAAGCTCACTAAACATACTTTTCCATCCTTCTAAACCATAAATTGAACACTTTAATTCAATACAAACCAAACCAAAACTAATACTCGTTCCCCCAAGCTAGGGTTAGGACAAATATCAAATGAGGCCAATGGCTTGTAATGTAGGTAGCAATCAAACATAGTCAGAAAGGCTCAGCGGGGCTAGAGAAAGGATAATATGAAAACAAGAATAACTCTGAAGCTAAGATCATGAAATAGATTGCCTCAATCATATCAAAATGTATGCACTATCAAATATCAAAGAGTACCAAGTCAAAATCAAGATCAATGCGACAACTAAGGAACTAATCACACATGAAAAAAAAACATAACTGACACATATACTTCAGTTTATAGGCACAGAAGCTCACTTAGGTTAGGGCGTCTGCATAGTAAAGTTAATTCGAGCCAGAGAAAGATCAATCAATCTTACCACAACCAATCAATTGCGAAACAATCGTGCTATGAAGAATCATGAACAAGATGAATGATGCTCAAGAATTATAGTAGAATATCAACAAGGTTCTCAAAAGTGTTAGCAATAGTCCGATAGATGCAACTAAAATGACATGAAATCTAATATGAGATGAAATAAACTAATGCAACTAAGAAAGCAGTACAATTTTTTTGGTTGCACGTAAACTCCCACTCCTAGTGAACGGTACAAACCGTGCAACATCCTACGAAAGCAATGAAATCTACACTAAATGCAACTAACATGTGCTAAGTAATGATGACAGACATCCTCCCCCAAGCTGAATGACACATTGTCCTCAATGTGAACAAAGAGGAATGAAATGAGGGAGAGGTACAACTTACAAAAGGGGTGGGTAATCAAAGAGAGTGTCAAAAAGCATCGACACCTCCACCACAATCGATAGTTGTAATGAGGCAGTGAACTTAGCCAAAAAATTGGCTATGCTTGTACCTAGCAAAAGATGTCATCACATATTAGCAAAGTTAGTCAAACCAAAAAAAAATAAAAATAAAAAAAAATGAAAAAAAGTCGGGTTGCCTCCCGATAAGCGCTGATTTAAGGTCTTGCATGACCATTTAAGACTAGTAGATCACTCATAATAGTTCAATGCTCTAAGAAGCTTATCATACGTTCCTGCAAACAACTCAGAGCATATTATATAAGAATGAAAAGTAAAAATGAAAAAAAATAATCCTAAAAAATTACTAAAACTACAAAAAGAAAAATCAAAGGAAAAATTAGATTTACAAGAAGTAGAAAAAGAAAAATCGTTAGTCTTTTTACAGGACTCAAAAGAAGGAAAATAAACCAATTGTACATTATTTACATTATCATGAGAGTCATTCAAAAGGGGAGAAAGAAGGAACGATGGAGGATATAATAAAGGGGAAGAAGGAATTATATCAAGTTTTTGAGAGAATGGAATATGAGACTCAAAAAACAAAGAGGTGGTACCGATAAAGACTCATAAATCATCTCACGCTCAACTTGACTTTCCCGCAAAGAAGAAATTTCAACCATAGTTTCTTCCTCCCCGCAAAACATCCATCACATTAGTCTTTCTTTCCATCTTTTCATCATCCCAATAGCTCTCATTTATTATCCAACCCTCATCATCATCATAAATAAACAGTTTGGGGCTAGAATTTTGAGCAGATTGACATTCATATTGGGAAGAGGGGTCAAAGCCATGTAATAATGTCACATCACATGAAGAAAAATCATGAGAAGTAGACTGACAATTAGAACAATAAGGGGGTGGTTCCATGTAAGTTTGGGGTGAAAGAGCATATGAAGACATCTCCCCACTCGTAAGTATCTCTAGCTAACCACACAATTAAATCCCAACAATAATCAGGTGATTGGACTAGAAATCCCCCATTGGACATAAATTCAACCATCATCCTAGTCTCTTCATTTAACCCCTCATAGATCACTAAGCACATATCCCACAGTTCAATTCCATGATTAGGACCAATAAAATCTCCAAGCCTATGATAGTACTTCCAAAACACTTCATTCTCATACTGAGGAAAAGAAAAAATTGCTCTATAATTACTAACATGTGCATGGGGTTCATAGAACATATGAGGCAATCCGGGAGAACTCATACAAAAATTGGGAGGATTTTGATATAATGTATCAAAACTGTAAACATGAGAATCCCAAGAATTATGACTATGTTGCCTAGCAAAGGAATTATCCCCATCATCAAAATAACACGAATCCATGATACACAAAAAATTATAAAAAGAAAAATATTCACAAAAGGGAAAAAAAATTATATACAGTTTAGTCTCACCAACAATAAAAACTAAATAAAACAATACCGTCTCCCCGGCAACGGCGCCAAAATTTTGATAGGTTGTCGTACACCTGTCAAAAATAATTCCTGCAAAACCTTCTAACAATGTAGTAGGGTAAGTAGGGTCGAATCCACAGAGAGATGGTCGTTTTAATCTAGCTTCTAAGGTATAGAGAAACTAAACAAGATCAGGAATATTGAGTTAAAGTTCTAAACTAATCAAACTATGAAAATCAAACTAGAAAGGATCTAGGGCAAGGGTTTACCATGTTTATAACTATAATCTATCAAAATATCATCAATAGTTCAATTAATCAGATATCTAGAGCACATGTTAATCCTACGGTCGGACATTAACGCTCTCAAATCAACATATGCCAGTACGGTCGCTCAACATAATCAGATTTGCTAATTGTAGGTAAGCCTCTAAAGAGTACTATCTCTCGATCTATGACTCGATATTAGCAATATTTAATCAGACAATTGATCAGATTGCAAGATTAACAATAAAAACACTAATCAATTAGAGATATCAATAACTAATCAAACCATTAATAAATATCAATCAAGAATCATAGCATATAAACATGGATTCCCAAACCCTAGAATATAAACTACTCAATCATGAAATAAATAAAGAAATTTAAATCTACAAAGAAAAGCATGATCAAAGAAATCAATGAAAGAAAAGAGATGAAAATTATAAACTCATGAATTAATGAAGAAAAGAGAAACTAGGGTTTGCCATGAAAAACTAGAGAGAAAAGGGAGAAAGGAAACTAAAGCTAAACCTAAAAATACAAAAAATAACGTCAGAAAAAGAGAGGGTCTAGGGCGAGAGAGAGAAGACCTATTTATAGTTTTTACAAAACCGGCTAAAAAAAGGCAAAAAATAAAGCTCTCGAAAAACCGCCCGGTCGGGCGACGTTGTTCTGAAACTACGACAAAAAATGGAATTCCGCCCGGTCAACCGGGCAGAGCCGCCCGGTCGGGCGCGCAAGCACTTTTGGAGCCACTTTCGCCCGGTTGACCGGGCAAACATGCCTTGTACTCTGAAGAAATTTTCATCTCGCCCGGTCGACCGGGCGGAAAAACTGTGATTTTGCGTCAACTTGTGAAGGCTGTATCTCTCGAACCAGAAGTCCATTTGGGGAGTGTGACCTATCGTTGGAAAGCCCTTCAAGTCTAGTTTCCAACCCAACTGGAATTTCTTGATTCTAAGAAGCACATCAAAAGTTATGATCAGAAGAGTATACATGACTCCCTTTTCACATTTCTTCTAATGATTTTCCGCTTCGTTTTCGCTCAAACTCGTGCCAAGACATATCCTTACTATCCTTATGCATCGTAGCTTCTTTCCAAGTGCTCCTAATCCTCAAGCTCAGCTAAATATACTCCAAATACGTTCTCATTACCTGAAATTCATCAAAAACAAGAAGCATACCGAATAGGAGTAGAATAACATAACTTAAGAATATGATGCAATAATGAACCTAAAGATGAATCTAAATGCTCTAAAATGCAACCTAAATGCACCTAAAAACTATATATAAATATGACATATCAGTTAGGGTAACTGACACAGGTTTATTAAGCAAATAGTACAGACCCTTTACAGCTTTCCCTATTCCTTTCACAACTTGAGTATTAATGTCTTGGATCACACAGTAGTGAGGGTGAAATATCACTTTGCAGTTTGATTCTTGGGTAAGTTTGGTTACAGATATAAGGTTGTGTTTAAAAGAGGGAATGTGAAGGACTTTGGTTAAGTACAGATCATTCTCAAGGCTAATTTCACCAGTATGAGAGATGATTGAGGTTTGTCCAGTAGGTAGGTTTATCTTAGGTTCATGTTTGCATTCAACCACATTTTTCATGAGATCAAAATTACCACACATATGATCTGAAGCACCAGTATCTATGATACAGTCATTAATAGTAGCATTAGCTAAATAGCGGAACACCATACATGCATAAGAGAGGTCCATTTCATCATCAGTCTCTGATGATTGGACTCTAGATGGTGTTGGGAGCAAATTCGGTAGCTGCTCAAGTTGTTGTTGTGTGATGACTGGAGAGGAAGACACACTTCCTTCACTCTGAGAGCTTGTTGCAGCATTAGCAACAGATTTTTGATTTCCAGGTTTATTTTTGCTCCATTTCTGAGCATTTGGCTTCCATTTTGGCTTGTAAGGTTGCTGAAACTTGTTGTTTCTTGGATGACCAGGTGGGTATCCCACTACAATCCAACATTTCTCTCTGGTATGACCAGTTTTGTTGCAAGCAGTGCACATTTGCACTCCCCCTGTGCCTTTGTTGTACATAGCCAGCCCCTCCATTTCTTCTTTTACACTTCCAAGCACATCTCTCTGAGATTCTTCTTGCTCTAGGTTGGCACAAGCACTTTCTACAGATGGCAAAGGACTCATCATGAGTAGTTGGCTTCTTTGAGCCTCATATTCTTCATCTAACCCATTTAAGAACTGAAACAGTTTCAGTTCTTCCCTCTGCCTATCAAGAGCTTCAACAAAGGCTGAAATTTCTGTTGTCATGGTTGTTATAGGAGGAAGAGTGTTTAAAGATTCTAACTCTTCCCATCAAGCTTTCATAAGAGTATAGTATTGACTGATTGGTTTATTTTGCTGTTTGGTTTCATAAACCTGTTTGTTTAACTTGTATTTTCTATAACCATTTGTGAGAGAAAATCTCTTCTCCAACTGGTTCCAGATTAAGTGAGCACTATTAACAAACATTATAGACTTTTTGATAGGATCTGAAACAGATGACATAATCCATGAAATAATCATGCTATTTGCATGTTTCCCAGGCTTCTCCTTTTACTCCATCATTAGCATCCTTCTTTACAACTCCAGTTACAAAGCCTAGCTTCCTTTTTGAAGCTAGAGCTATCTCCATGGATCGTTTCCAAGGTCTGTAGTTACCAGTACCTTGGAGTTTCTCAATAGGAAGAAAGTTATTTGCATCTGAAGGGTGAAGGTAAAGAGGGCTAGTGGTTTCAATTTTTGTTGTCATTTTTTGATGAGATTAAACAAGAGTGAAGCTGATGCAAGAAGGCTTTACAATTTTGATTTTGTAATGAAAAATAAACTGGGTTGAATGAACCTCAACTCTGATACCATAAAGAAAACAATGGCCAGAATTCTTAGAGATATTTTTCTCTCTCAATATGATCTCATCATATTCATTCATTCATTTAGCTTAAAAATGCCAAACACAGCAGTACAAGGTTTAAATAGCAGCCAATATCCATTGTCATAGTGACAGCTGTAATGTAGGAACCTTCCTAGGAAACAAACAAAAAGAAACAGTCACACAGGACCACTAGCACTGAAATAATGACAGTAGTGCTTAGAGTATCAACCTAGGTACACGGGCCACACAATGATTACAACAGACAAAATTTAAGCAGAGATATAGGTGGGCTATTCTCTTTACAAAGCAAGCTGTCATAAACATCCATATCCGACTTAACATCGAAAGCTGAAATCTTAAGTAACACCTTTAACAAGTTTACTGTGCTGTAAGTCAATTAGACGCTTGGAGCCTTGGAGGGAGGAGCAAAAGATTATATAGTAAAGCTTGTGAAACTGTTAGATGTGAAGCGTAAAAGATTTTATGAGGAGAATAAAGTCTATTCTACAAAAATCTCTCATCACCAAAATCACTTCCATCATCATCTTCTCCATTACGCTTTTCGTGTCCCACAGGAAAGTGTGTCTGCATTTCGAGGCATCTCAACCTTCTAACGGAAGCCCACCATATCCTTCGGAGTTGTCACTGCACTGATTACTCATTCTGATCTTTGGTTCTCCTGTGTCCAAAAGATAAATTTTCTTGTGAATTTGATGAACTGTAAATGAAGAGAATAGAGAGAAATGTGAGGGGGGAAAGTTCTAAGGCTAAGGGTGAGTTTATCCCTCAGACTCAACTCCAAACTTCAGACTGTGCCACATCAGCTTTCCACTACTTTTTAATTCTACAGACTCACTTCAGATTCATTCCAGTTTTATACTCTATCCCTCATACTCTCTCCAGACTCACTCCACTTTATTTTATGCATTCTAATTATTTTTTTGTTTTCAATACCATTATATTATGAAAATGTAATAAATTAGAATAATTACCAATACATAATTAGTTAAATGAAAAAAAATTATTTAATTAATTATATAAGATTTTAAATTGACATTAATATTATAAAATTTATATAACACTAATTGAGTACATGGGCAATAGAGACTTATTAAATTTAAAAGGCATTCAAAAACATAACTTCTACAACATATGACAAAAGATACACACGAAATTGAAAAATACACATGAAATTTAGTTAGCTTTTTCTCCAACACGTGACCAAATGTGTTCCATCAAGTCATGTTGCAATTGGTGACATTGAGTTCGGTTACAAAATTCGCGTATGATTTTCAAAGTATCTGCTTCGATTTGCATAATAGTTTCTAAGTAGACCAGTGCGAAGTTGCTAACTTTCATTTTGATTTCTTGATACCGTATATTCAACAGTAGGGTTGATTCTATTATCATCTCTTTCATCCTCAATAATCATATTATGCAATATTATACATGCTTTCATGATATCCCCAACTTCACTTTTATTCCATAAATGTACCGGGTTGCAAACAATTGCAAATCTCTTTTGGAGCACCCCAAATGCCCGTTCTATATCCTTCCTTGCACCTTATTGATATTGAGAAAATAGTTTCCTTTTCTCGAATAGCATATTCGCTCGAGGGATGGATTTGACGAAAAATGGCCACGCACTAAGGATAAATACCATCTGCAAGATAATATCCTATATTATACATGCTTCCATTTACTGTGTATTGGATTTCTGTGTCTCGACCTTCAAGTAACTCATCGAATATCGGGGATCGATCCAATACATTAATGTCATTATTAGAACCTGCAACACCAAAATATGCATGCCAAATCCATAAATTAGAAGAAGCAACAACATCCAATACCATCGTTGGTACACCTTGATGACCTCCAGTATATTGACCTTGCTATGCTGTAGGACATATATCCCATTGCCAATGCATACAATCAATACTACCTAGCATACCTGGGAATCCGCGAGCTTCCCCTATTTGAAGCAAATGTTCGATGTCATCCGTAGTTGGCCTTCTCAAGTATTTAGGTTCAAATATCTCGATGACACACTTATAAAATTTCTTTAAGCATTGTATCGTTGTAATTCCACTAATGCGCACATATTCATCTACAGCGTCACCAGCCACTCCATAAGCCAACAATCGAATGGCAGCAACACATTTTTGAAGTGGAGTGAGAGAGCTTCTACCAATGGCATGAACTCTTTGTGTAAAATATTCAGAATGATTTTCGAGAGTATTGACGATGCGAAGGAATAACTCTTTTCTCATCCTGAACCTTCTGCGAAATTGTCGTGCGTTGTATACCAGGTTGCTTGAGAAATAATGATTTCGTATGCGCTCGTGCCCTTCTTCACGTTTTCTTTTCGTGTAACCTCGCTTCTTTCTTACTTTTCTATTATTTGAAGGTGATGTATCTTCAATGATCTCATTTAGGATATTATCTACTACATTCATGGAAGTGTCACTCCCATGTATGAATCATACATTTGATTATAGAAATCATCAAATGTGGTAGGGGGGTTGGAGTTGACATTCTCGTTTTTTTTAAGTGTGAGAGACTTTGTAGGTGTTTTGGTTTGAGAATTTAAGCTCTTCAGTAGGATAAATATACAGAGGTGGTGAAACATAATAATTCATTACACAGTACTATTCACACAATTCAATGACTAGTACAACAATGCATTGATCTTTGGTACAATAATTCACTGAATATAGTACACTAATTCAAAATATAATGTAATAATAGTTGACAAAGTTACTGAGAAAGAGGTGAGTAGACTAGAGCTATGCAACAATCAATGTAAAGTAAGAAGTGATGCACTGATATGGACATGGAGTTGACAACTCATTGCGGGTGCAATCAATTCACCATTATTATTTGTATTATAATTTTACCTTCTATTATTGTTACTAGTGTTACTAATTAATATTATTAATGTAAACAAACCAAATCAATAATAGATAAAACTACGAATAATCATTAATATTAATATGTAAATGAAGTTCATGAAATAAAAACACTTAACTTAAACATAGTTGAAATAAAAACACTTAACTTAAATATAGTTGACATAAAAACACTTAACTTAAACATAGTTACAACAAAGTAATATAACATAAACGAACGTTAATGAGAACATTCAAATATTTTCTGCTAGCTTAAATCACCCTAATCATCCAAAGTCCATCCATATTTGTCTGCAAGTGCTTGCAATTTTTTCTCATGAACTTTCCTTTTCAAGGAAGTCATCTTGGTGACATCAACACAAAGTAGTTGATTCTCAAGCTCTTGCTCTTTTAAATCTGCGATACGACTTGTTGATTCTGCGCGTATGTCTTCAATACTCCTTGCAATTGATATAGCTTCATTATGATCACTTTGAATGCTTTTTCCCTTCCTTTGAGAAGCTAATAGTTTCTTTAATTTGCAGCTTGTTGACCCATTGGTCTGGGTTCATTAACTTCATCGGAACCCCCAACACCCCCTTCACTTGTTGTGTAGTCGCCTGATTCGGAAACTTTGCTTCTCTTCGACGACTCACTGTTGTCGCATTTCTTACGCTTGTTTTTTTGTTCAGACTTAAACTTATCTTCATCACACACAATACTCCACACATGATCGTACTGGAACTTTGACAGGTAGAGACTTCGGTAGAGTGCACGTGCCTCTGAGAGCTTCAAAGCTTCATTGAACCCACTCCTCTGTTCATATTTGGCATAACAACCTGCAAACTTTCCAAGAGACGCATTAATTGACCACCAATGTTGTTTGCAGGAGTTTACCTCTCTTTCAGCTTGACCTTCTTGTCTATTTTCATTGAAGAAAGCATAAATTTTCCCCCAGTACGCATCTGCTCTTTGTGCATTGCCATTGACTCCATCTTTAGTAGTATTAATCCAGGCGACACTAAGAAGTCTTTCATCTTCCATTGTCCAACCTAACGCCTTTTTCTCTTTTGTTTGACTTTTCCGACGTGTTGTAGTACGAGTAGGTTTTCGAGTGGTTGTAGTGACATCAACATTTTCAACCTCTTCAATGCCCACATTATCTACAGGTTGGTTGTCGGAATTAGATCCAATACTAATGGGTGTAAATGGAAGTTGATCCATATTATCACTTGTGGGATTATATTGGTAATTTGGAGTTTGGAGAAATCGGGTAAAATTTTGTTGAGGTGTATTTCCTATATTATTTGGACTAGGAGAAGTCATGTTTGGATTTTGGGAATTTCAATGTTGGTTTTGCTGACCTGAAGCAGAATAAAATTGGGGATTTTTTTGCAAGAAGCTCATAAGAGAATTCAGATCAAAATTTTCATTTGGATCCATTATAAATAAAATAGATGGATATATTTTTTTGGAGAGGGAAAATGATTATAGAGATGATAGATTTGGTAGAGTATAAAAAAAAACTAGAAACAAGATATTATTTATAGAAGAAACACAAAAAAACTTACCGTTGAAAATAGTAAAATGCAATTCAAACAAAAAAAAACATGTGGCACATTTTTAGTGGGTAACAAAACTTTCCATTGCATGCTAGAGTCTTGTGTTGAGTCTTGGATTTTAAAACCCATCTCAAGACTCCCTACAGTTTGGTGCTGCAATAACGCCGAGTCTTGACAAGACTCATCTTCAGACTTCCTTCAAGACCCAACTTAAGACTGTCGATATACTTACCCTAACTTTGGGAAAAAAATGATGTATGTTTTCTTTTTCTCTACACGAAACATAATTATTTTGCTGTGACTGTAGAAATTCATGAACAAGTGTTTATGTTTTGCGGAAATGAAGGAAAGAAAAGAGAATATGAGAGAGAAATAAAGAGAGTTTATTATGATTGTAAGAATGAGAATTACTCTCTATTACAAGCTAGAATCGCCTTTATTGCGATTACAATATGAAGAATCTAAGGCAATATTCAAAGTAGAATAAATATAACAGAAATAGTTTATTATAACAAACTAGCTGAGCTGGCAGTTAGTTTGTAACTAACATTTTAACTAATTTCAACATCCCCCCTCAAGCTAGGGAGGATGATGCATAATTCCTAGCTTGGAACTCAGCTTCAAGTGTTGTGGTGAAGACAATGCCTTAGTATATAAATCAGCAATTTGATCTTGAGCAGGAAGATAGGACAGTTCAATCAGGCCTTCCATCACCTTTTCCCTTGTAAATGACAGTCTAGTTCAATGTGCTTTGTCTTTTCATGCATAACTGGATTCTTGCCAATATGTATAGCAGATTGATTGTCACATAATAACTTAACATGTTGTAAATCATCAATGCCAAACTCTTGTAACAACCTTACAAGCCAAGTAATTTCTGCTGCAGCAGCAACCATTGCTCTATATTCAGCTTTAGAGCTTGACTTGGAAACTGTGGCTTGCTTCTTTGATTTCCAGGAAATAGGAGAATTCCCAAGAAGCATTACATAGCCTGTGACTGGTCTTCTACTGTCAGGGCAGGAGGCCCGGATTAGCTCTTAATGTAAGTTGTGGAGTAGCAGCAAGTAAAATACCCTGACCAATAGTTCCATCCAAGTATCTTAACACATGTGTCAAGGCATCAAAAGTGAGGGATTCTAGGCTGATGCATATACTGACTTAAATTGTGCACAGCATAAGAAAGGTCAGGTCTAGTGTGAGTGAGGAAATTCAATTTCCCAACTGGACTTCTATAGAGTGCTGGATCACTGTAGTAGTCCCCTAAATATGATGTAAGCTTCACATTTGCTGGCAAGGGAGTTTTGGCTTGCTTAGACAAATCCAAACCACTGGAGGCTATCAGCTCTTTAGTAAAAAAAATTTGTGTCATGATAATTCCCTGTTGCACATGACTGATTTCCATACCAAGGAAATAATGAAGGTTTCCTAGATATTTTATACTGAAAACCTGATGAAGATAAGCCTTCAAAGCTTCAATAGCAGGAATATCATCACCTGCGAGGATGATGTCATCTACATAGATGGCAGCAATCAAGGTAGTTGAGTGACTTTTCTTTAGAAACAAAGAATAGTCATTTCTTGATTATACAAATCCTTGTTGCAATAATTCTGATGTGAGCTTAGCAAACCACTGTCTTGAAGCTTGCTTCAAGCCATAGAGTGATTTTTTTAACTTGCAAACAAGAGTTTGTGGGTTAGGAATTCCCTCTGGCATTTTCATGTAGATTTCTTATGTTAAATCACCATGTAAAAACGCATTGTTGATGTCCAATTGAAACAAACTCCACCCTTTGCTGGCAGCAAGTGCAAGAAGACACCTTATTGTGGACATCTTTATCACTGGTGAAAAGGTCTCTTCAAAATCCACCCTATATTGTTGTGTATACCCCTTTGCAACTAACCTTGCTTTGAGCCTTTAGAGTGCCATCAGCTTTGAGTTTTACTTTAAAAACCCATTTACACCCTGTTGGCTTCTTATCAAGAGGAAGAGATGTTAATTCCCATGTACCATTTGATTCCAAGGCTTCAATTTCCTTTTTCATTGCCCGAATCCACCCTTCATCTTGTGAGGCCTCGAGAGAACTTGCAGTGTCAGTGAGAGTGAAAGTTTGAGTAATCAAGGTTTTAAGAGAGGAAGGTAAATCTTGGAATTGTACTACATTGCACCCGGTGAGAAGTAACAAGAGGGAGCAACAACATAATCATTCAACCAAGCAGGAGGATTATGAGCTCTATGAGAGTGTCTAGTTATAGGAGGAGGAATAGGTAGTGAATCTGGAGAAGGAAAAGAATGTGGAGGGGAATTTTGTGTAGGTGAAGAAGATAGGGAAGGTGTGGTATGATGTTGGTTATTTGTGGATGGTTCGGGATGTGAAAATAAGGAAGAGAGGAGAAGATGGTGGTGTTGTATCAAAAAGAAAAGGTTCAGGAATGTCATATGTAAAATCAGGATTGTGAGAAGTATTGGCAGGTAAATAAATAGGAGAAGAGTGAGGTGTAGAAACATGGAAAGGGAGATGTCTTTCATGAAATTATACATCTCTAGTGACAAAGATTCTCTTGGTAGTCAAATCCATGACTTTATAGGCCTTTTGCTAAGGTGGATATCCAAGAAAAATACAAGATACAACCCTAGGATCAAATTTGCTCCTGTGAACCTTTGATGTAGAGGCAAAACATAGGCACCTAAACACCCTTAAGTAACTCAAATTTGGCTTAGAACCATGAACAACTTCATAAGGAGTACAAAACTTAATTATACTTTATGGCATTCTGTTTATTAAGTGTGTTGCAGTCATCAAACACTCTCCCCACAAGTTTGTAGGAACATGAGATTGAAAGAAAGGGATCTGGCAGTCTCTAAGAGATGCATATGCTTCCTCTCCACAACACCATTTTGTTGTGGAGTGTCAGGACAAGACCTTTGATGGAAAATGCCATGCTGTTGATATATAGGTAAGATAGCTCCTTCACAAAACTCTTTGGCATTATCTGATCTAATGCACTTAATATGAGCATGAAACTGTGTATGAAGAAAAACAATGAAATGCTCATGAATTTTTACAGCATTAGACTTATTTTTCATGAGAAAAATCCATGTGTGTCTTGAAAAATCATCCACAATTGTAAGGAATTGGTTATAACCATCATGAGTACAAACCTTGAATGGACCCCAAGTGTCAATATGAAGCATCTCAAAACAACTAGATGTTTTGATTGTGCTACTAGAAAAATATGACCTAGTCTGTTTAGCTTGAGGACAGACTTGACATATAGAGTCACAAGAATCATAACAAGGAATACCATCTACAACATGATGTATTTTATTGAAAGGTAAATGACCCAACCTAAGGATAGTTTTATTACTTCACTATCGCCAATGCATACAAGACTGGTTGAAATAGGCTTATGCGAGAACACTATATTCATCACTAGCAAAGCATATAAACCCGAATCCAAACTTACCGAGAACCGCAGAACGCTCCGAGAGTGTTCCTGAAGTAAACATTTATCATGGGTAAACACAATGTTACAGTCAAGATCCTGACATAACTTGTGTGTACTAATCAGGTTGAAAGTGAATCCAGACACATGTAGAACATTTCAAAGTTCTACTCCATTTAGGAATTTTACAGTGCCAATATTTTGAACTATGGCCTGTTTACCATCAGCAACAGTTATAGTATTTTGAGATTTAGTAAATTTCTCATATGAATCAAACAGATCAATATTAGAGCAAATATGATATGTAGCCCCACTGTCTATTATCCACTTGTTATTAGAACAAGACAATAAACAAGTACTAAGCCGAGGCTGGAGTAGAATGCACAAGATTTTGTGCATTCTGAGATGTAGAAGGTAAGCCATTGTTGTGCCTGTTGTTAGAAGACTCTTGCACCATTTGAACAAGCTAATGATATTGTTCAGAAGTCAGATGTGCTGGTTCAGTGCCAAACTGGTCACATTCATCTTCATCTCCATATACAATAGCTGCAACTCTTTTGCCTTTTCCACCTTTGAAAGCTGAAGGATATCCATGTAGTTTATAGCATCTATCAACTGTGTGTCCAGACATTTTACAATGCTCACAATAGAAGTTCTTCCTTGGACCATTATAATTCCCTCTAGTTGCATTCTGAAACTTGTTCCATGTGTTAGGAGGCTTATAAACAACAATTATAGAATCATTCTTCTTGTCTTCAACTGCAAATGCCATAGCCTGTGTATCTCTAGAAGAAGAAATACTTCTTTGTTTTTCTTCCTGAATCAAAAGTCTATATGCCATAGACACATTAGGCAATGGCTGCATCATCAATATATTTGTTCTCACATTAGCATACTTAGTGTCCAGCTTCATAAATAGTTGAATCATCCTTTCTTCTTGTTGTTGTTTAATGATTTTCTGACTGATATTACAAGTGCAGCCAGAACATGTACAAACCTGAACTGGATTAATACCACTAAGTTGATCCCAGAATGCCTTGATTTCAGTAAAAAAAATTCTGCAATTGCAGTGTTTCCTTGAGACAATTCATGCAAAGTTTGTTGTATAGAATACAATTTTACTCCAGAATTTTGAGAATATCAATTCTCAAGATCCTTTCATATCTCTCTAGCACTAGTGAAGTAGATAACACCTCTAGCAATTGTAGTATCAAGAGAATGAAGAAGATAAGAAGTAACCATAACATTACATCTTGTTAGAGTATGTCCTACGATCAAGTGCATAATTCAATTAATAATAATGTTATAAATAATTGGAAAAATTGATGCTATGGGGCTCAACCATGAGCGGCGGTTTTAATGGTAGGTTGAACTATCGAATCCAGTGGCAGGCCCAACTATCGCATGACTTTATTTTTGCGTGCCAGTTACCAACGACCTGGCTGAGGCAGTCATTTATGCGAAAGGGTCCAACTTTTAATGAAGTGCAGCGTTTTCCCAAAAATCTAAGCCACGCCCCTTTTGTCTTCTTCTTCCGTCCATCTTCAATAACCTAACACGTTAAACTCCATTAACAATTGCTGGAATTTGAAGGTTGAAGGAGGAGGTCCACTCTCCCGCACCTCCTTTGCACTGGAGTCGCATGGATTCATTTCTGAGCACCAATTTTCCTTGTATGTTGTTGGTAATTGGTACCGTGCTGATCTAGTTCTAAATCTAAGAAGTGATTGGTTTCTTGATAAACAAAGAAATCAATAAATCAAGTGCAAAATGGTGCAGCAGAATAGAGTATTTCATAGCCTTTGTATAGTCAAAAGTGAGTGGATCATGACATCCACATCTCCGCCCATACATTAACTTTTGGAAAAATGAATCGGTACACTTTCATGGTACCGAATTATTGAATCTGTAGTCTAGTCGGTAGTAAGTATTTGTTTCATTTCACCTCAAAAAAACAAATTTTGGATTATTTGATTTAGAAAACCAGTGGTGAGGATGCCTGCTTACTCATTTTTCTTGTTCTTTTTCCCTTTTAATTTCTTTCTTATATCCAATTAGTTTCCGAGTTAGTCTTGCGTGAACCTGGTCCACAATAATATTATTGTGGACCAAAACCACTTATTTAACATAGTGATCATTTAGTCCCATATAGTAACCTTTTAAATTTTAAGTTACACTATACGCTTCTATCACCATAATGAATCGTTTTTTTAATATAAGAACTCTTTCTCACATTAGTTTATCGTGATGAAATTTTCGACTTTGTGACGTAAGTAAACTTTTTTCATTATAGTCAAACTTCATAATTTATATCTATTTATCTTTTATATATTTTTTTTTAAATAGTGATCCTTTTTTTACATAAATCACATGAATTTAGCATTAGCCCACATTAATTTAGTGTGAAATGCCCATATAAGTTTTTTATTTAGTTTTCTAGGATAGATTTTGGCCTTTTTGAGGCGAGTTGGGGCACTGGTTGTGTGAAGGTGGTTTCGCGGGTGGCTTTTAAACATAGGAGAGATAGCCAAAGCGAGGGAGAAGGAGAGGCAGCTTTTTTACGAGATTGTTGTGCTAAAGGGTTGTGGACTTGTGGTTATGGTGCAACAAGGATGGTTTTTTTGTTGGCATTTTTCCAACAGGAGGGCAGAGTTACGCTGGGATAAGGCAAATGAAGAAGAAGAGTGGTAGAGGTATAGAAGAAGAGAGAGTGGGGGAGTCATGTGACCCATAACCTACAATACCATGTTAAGTAACTTGGAGGGTCCACTAAAAAATAATGCTCCTTACCGTTGGGACCTCCACCGGATTACTGATAATTGGAACCTATTACAGACAACCGCTCATAATTGAGCCGCATAGCGTCAATTTTTCCTAAATAATTATATGAATCCAAATATAGTTCGGATAGTCATGACGCTTTGCTAGAAGTCAATCTTGACTGGTAATATTAATAAAAGATTAATATTTACTACTGAACTAATTTGGACCTGCAGGGTCACACCTAAACTACAATGTTGATTAATTAGTTAGTGTAACTGACACTAATATTAAGATATTTTGTAAATGAAATCTTCTATATTAGATTGGATAACTATCTAATCTTTTATAGAAAATATCAATTATGGAGATAATTGAGCATTATATTATCATTGATTGATTTGCAAATTAAATCAATAATGAGCTGATTGATACATTTGTATTGGAAAGAAATATCTTTCCATGATACAATGCATTGACCTAAATATATATGCTAAGAGGAGGAGTGGGTGAGCAAGAAAATGATTCACCTCCTTAGTACTGCATGCGGTGAGATACATAGCAAAGTAGTGAAAAATAGTTTTTCAAATTTTACAAAATAAATCAAAGCAAATTAGTTGTTTTAGGTTCTAGCAAACCAAAGATTAATCTTTATTGTGGTGGTAGACTACTTGTGGAGGGATTTCACTTGAGATTCTAAAGTTAACATCAACGAGGCACGTTACAAAAGTACTATAGAATCATTATAGTATTTTAGGTTGTTCTCTGGGAATAGGATTTATACTCATTAGTCAGTACTCTCCTCCGTTCCAATTTGGCAACTTAAGAAGCAATTCGTCAAAGCCATCTAAGACCAGGAATCCTAACAAAGTAAGAACACTATTTTTACGTGTGGACTATTTTTACGTGTATATTATGGACTTTTCCAAGTTCTGTTCACGAGTGTCATTTGACCAAGATCACTCACTCTTAGTTCAACTCCACCGTACTCCCTCTCCCTTCACCACCAGCAGCAGCAGCACTAGTGCACTACCCTCTCCTCCTCCAACGGCCGCCACGCCAACGATATCGAACCCGGCGTCGAATGCCTACAAACTACAATGGCTGAAGGTATATAATATAGTTATCCCTCTCTTTAGAAGTTAGAACCCACTATGTTTGTTCATCACTCTGTCATGCAAGAAGAAGAAGAAGAAGAAGAAGAAAAAAGCAAACTTTGGTTATTCAACCCGTAATCAACTAATCATCACTAATTCAGGAGTATATTATGCTAATAAATTATCATTAATTTTACTTCTTGTCTTCCCCAAAATCCAGTTTCCAAGTTTTCCTATTCAATCTTATTCTATTGTGGGAATGGCAACCAATATAATCAAGATTCTGTTTAAACTAATAATATACTTCTATGTTAGAAATTAATGGAGTATGATACATACTTTAAGCTACATTATAGTGTTGGGTAATCTGTTTTGCTACCTAGCACTCTAGCAGATTAGCAGTATGCTTTGCATTGACTATTGAGTATTGAGGGTGGCTTTGCAATTGATTAATTAGAGAGATATACAACTTGTTTATCTTTTACAATATGCATTTTACAATCTATCTATCCAATTTATGTTATAATGTTAATCAATTGTCATATTTGGGTTTTGTCATTTTTAAATGGGTTTGTCACTCATCAAATTGGTAAATGTGAAAAAAATTACTTATAGCTTTAAATTATACTTTGACTACTCTACCTCTAAACTTTCATGTGCATTTTTTTAGTTCTTAAACTATTTGATTTGTGTTGTATAAGATGTTGCCTAAAATAAATCATGTGGAAGTTAAAAAAAAAATACTTCGTCCGTTCTAAAATAGATGAAACATTTCCCATTTTAGGCCATTTCAAAATAAATGAAACGTTATTTATCTTGTATTCACTTATTTTTATCTCTCTCCTCATCATATGGGTCACTTTTCTTTCTCTCTATCTCTCCTCTCCTAAATCCCCGTGGGCCCTATGTTTTCATTTAAAACAAAACGAAGGAAGTATAAGATAAAAAGGATAGCAAACAAGGAGAACCTTTAATAAAGTCACACTAAGGTTATTGATACATTTATTGGTGAAAATTTTTGGTCAAAGTTTGTAAAGTGTTGCATTAAATTTTGGAATAGGGGAACCAAGATATTAAAGATTAAAGTTTTCGTTGTTTGACCATAAAAGTCAAAGTCGGAAAGAAAAGCAAAACATAGGGAGTAGATTTTCATGTGATCACAATAGTGTGTATGCTAGAACATCTCAACGAGGATCAATGCTTGCAAATGCATATCTTTGGTGTGAGGATATTTATTTTGTATGGCCAATAATAGATCAGCTTTTTCATAGTTCCAATTGATTTTCTATTTTCTGTGTTATTCACCTACAACGAATTAACTTTGTACTTCATGTGTTACTCCTAATATTATGTTAAAGTTGTTATCATCCTAATAATAGTTTATTAGATTCAAGATTCAAATGCCATATTTAATTTATAATTACGTTTTGCAGGATCCTTGAATAGTGAGAATAAAGAAGTCTCAAATCTTGTAGAACCCCTTTTAGATCATGTTGATTTAAGTTCAAATAGTAAGGCTAAGGTCAGAGGGTGTGATAATGTGACTCCTTATGATAATGTGACTCCTTATGATAATGCTGGTATTTTCCATACCCTCACCTTCTCTTGGCTAAATATTTTGTTTGCTCTGGGTGCTGAGAAAACCACATTAGACCTCGACGATATCCCTCAACTTGGCCAAGCTAACAGTGTATTTAGAGCATTTCCAGAATTCCAAACTAGGTTTCTCGAGTCATCGTCACCAGTTGATGATCATGATAATGTTTGTACTACTGAGTTTGGGATTGCAAAAGCATATTTCTTGTTGGTTTGGAAGGAAATTCTTTGGACAGCTTTGATGGCGTTAATATATACATTATGTCGTTATGTTGCTCCATATCTTATTGATAGCTTTGTTCAATGCCTTAATGGAAGAGAGAAATTCAAAAATGAAGGCTATATTCTGGCGTTTATCTTTTGTGCCGCGACTTTTCTTGAGGATTTCATACGAAGGCATTGGATCTTTAAGATGCAACAAGTTGGAATTAGGCTTCGTGCAGTGACAACTGTAATGATCTACAATAAGTGTTTAAGACTTCCCTCTCGATCCTCCCTGCAAGGTGGCGAAGAGGGTAATGGTAGCGGAGAACTTATCAATGCAGTGGCTGTTGATGTCGAGACAATCCAAGGTTTCATTGTGTACTTGCATGATACATGGTTAATCTTTTTGCAAATAGGTTTAGCCTTGCTAATACTGTACAATAATTTGGGACTTCTTGCATCGGTTGCTGCTTTCATTGTGACAATGATTTTTATGCTATTGAACTCTGTATTTATCAGATGGCAAGAGAAGTTTCAGAAAAAACTAATGGAATCTAAGGATAACAGAATGAAGGTCACTATTGAGACTTTGAAAAATATGAGAGTTCTTAAGTTCCAGGGATGGGAGATGAGTTTTTTGTCCAAGATTCTTCAACTCAGGAAAGTTGAGATGCAATGGTTGAAGAAATATCTGTTTAGTTCAGCAGTGATGAGCTTTTTCTATCGGATAGGTCCAACTTTTGTGGCTTTGGTTACTTTTGGCTCTTGTATTTATATGGGGATTCCCCTTGAAACGGGGCAGATTTTATCGGCACTTGCAACTTTTCGGGTTCTTGGAGAGCCAATCTTCCTCCTACCGGATACAATATCGATGCTAATCCAAGCCAAAGTTTCACTTGGGAGAATTGTCTTTTTTCTTAACCTTGATGAACTTCAAGATGATGTTATAGAGAAACTACCATTTGATTGTGATACATCAATTGAGATTGTTGACGGGAACTTTACTTGGGATAATATTTCTTCACCCTCTAGTTCAACACTAAAAGACATAAACTTGAAAGTGTCTCATGGTATGAAGGTGGGCATATGTGGTAGTGTTGGTTCTGGTAAGTCAAGCTTACTTTCTTGCATACTAGGTGAAATACCTAGAATCTCTGGACGGGTCAAGTTGTGTGGAGCAAAGGCATATGTTGCACAGTCACCTTGGATACAAAGTGGTACGGTTCAAAACAACATATTGTTCGGAAAAGAGATGGATCAGGAAAGATATGATCAAGTACTTGAAGCTTGTTGTTTAAAGAAAGACTTGGAGATCCTCTCATTTGGTGATCAAACAATCATTGGTGAGAGAGGTATTAACTTAAGCGGAGGCCAAAAGCAAAGAATACAAATTGCTCGTGCCCTCTACCATGATGTAGATATTTATCTCTTTGATGATCCTTTTAGTGCTGTAGACGCTCATACAGGCTCTCATTTATACAAGGTGAAATAATTTTATATACACCAAGACTTCCACATTTTGTTCATATTTTTTTTCAGGTGAAGAGAAAGATTGTTGTATGTATTGGAAATACTTATCAGTTACCACTTTCTGAATTTGGATGACAGGAAGTGTTGCTCGGTCTTCTGAAGGGAAAAACTGTTATTTATGTGACTCATCAAGTTGAGTTCTTAACCGCTGCTGATTTTATTGTGGTGAGTGCTGTAATAATAAACTCTGCTTTCCTCATTCTTCTTTGAAATGTTTCTGATAACCTTTTATTTTTCTTGTTAGGTCATGAAAAATGGAAGAATAGCACAAGTTGGAAAGTATGATGACCTGCTTGTTCCAGGGTCCGATTTTATACAACTTGTAGGCGCACAAAATGCAGCTATGTCTTCTACACTTGATTCCAACATGTTGTCACCAGTTTGTACAGATGATAAAAGTATCATCACTAATGAAATGAAGCAGCAGGAAGAAGCAAACAGAGCAACACTAAATGGTGAAGCAGATAAAGGAGGAGCTGATGGTTTGGTACCACCTTCATCACAGCTCATAAAAGAAGAGGAAAGAGAGAAAGGGCGTGTCAGGTTTTCAGTCTATTGGAAATACATCACAACTGCATATGGGGGAAGTCTAGTACTACTTATAATTCTGGCCAGTGGTATCTTACAAATTCTCGAAATAGGGAGCAACTATTGGTTGGCATGGGCAGCTCCTTCGTCAAAGAATATTGAACCTGTTGTTAGTGGATCAACACTAATGATTGTGTATGTAACTTTGGCTTTTGGTATATGTATCTGCACCATTGGTGTCGATTTGCTTCTTGCAACAACAGGCTATAAAACTGCAACCATGCTTTTCACAAAAATGCTGCAGACTGTTTTCCATGCTCCTATGTCGTTTTTTGATGCTACACCAAGTGGAAGAATTCTCAACAGAGTAAGATCATTCATGTAGAATTTTTTTGTTGCTGTTGCTCAATATTGACTACTGCTGGTAATGACTGCCTTCGATATTAGTGTTCAACAGACCAAAGTGCTGTGGAGACTCGAATTCGAACATACTTGACGGTCTTATTTCCTTTACTATCCAACTTTTGGGAGTCATTGCTGTGATGTCTGCGGTAGCATGGCAAGTTTTGATCTTCTTCATCCCCTTGATATTCGCTTCCATCTGGTATCAGGTAATGCCTGAATGCATGTGATCCGACAATTATATACTTTTATTTATCACAAAGACCCCTTTTCTATGTGCATAATAGACGGTGATAATGTATGAGTCAGGCTGTTATCCAAATTTTAGTGATCTTAATGGGATTGTTTCTTTACATTTCTAACTAACTTTAAAGGATGCACGAGTAATTTTACTTCTAATTTTAGATGACTAAATTATACTTCCGCTTACAAGACGTTTTCATATTGTTTGATCTAGATGATTTGAGATTCATTAAATATTAATAGCATATAAGATCCGCGGGGAAAAGGAATACTAAGAAAAACAACGTTTAAAACCTTCTTTGAAGCATTAGTAGCAAGCTCTTTTTATGTTTGTGAACTTAATTTGCTCTGTTTTTCGTAAATCATCTGGGTTGTTGTGCTTTTAGGCTTTAGCCTCTTGTTAGAGAATCTGGCCATCGACGAATAAAAGTACTGATAATCGCATTCAGCACCAAAAGTAATAAACCCCATGTACCTTCTATATTTGCTGTTAGATTATGCTGTCTATTGTTTCCTTCCCACGAACAAATTGATTTGAGATTTTTCTTAAGAAAAAGTAGCATGGTCAATCAAAATCTATCACTTTGGTAACTATATCAGTATCACTTGCAGAATAATGTATTTAGTTAGTCTTAGCATATGAAGTGTCAAAGTTTCCTGCACATAATTTGAAACACTAACATATTTGCTGGATTTGGTTTGCGATCACAAATAGCAATACTACATGCCTTCATCAAGAGAACTATCACGCTTGAGTGGAGTATGTGAAGCTCCGGTTATTCAATATTTTACTGAAACCATTTCGGGAATAACAACTATTAGGAGCTTTGATCAACAGTCAAGATTCCAGCCAACCTACATGAAAATAGTGGACGATTATTCTCGCCCTGAATTCCATCTTGCTGCTGCAATGAAATGGCTATTGCTGCGACTTGATACACTCTCTTGTATTACTTATGCTTTCCTGTTGGTGCTCTCGCTATACTTTGCAGATAGAATAGATCCTGGTATGTTTTAACTTCCATTTGATACTTGACCTTTTCTTTTCTCTATTGGTAATCTAAAATTACAACTTCTATGTTCATGTACAGCAATTACGGGCTTAGCTGTGACATATGGTCTCACCCTAAGTGGTCAACTAGCTGGGTTTATATGGTGTTTATGCCATTGGGAGAACAAAATGATATCAGTGGAGAGAATTCTTCAGTACATGTCCATTCCTAGTGAGGCTCCTCTTACAATACAAGAAAACAGGCCAGATTGTTCTTGGCCATCACAAGGGCAAATCGATATTCAGAATTTACAGGTCCAATATGCTCCTCATTTGCCACTCGTGCTACATGGAGTAACATGCAGCTTTCCAGGAGGAATGAAAACGGGTATTGTTGGAAGAACAGGAAGTGGTAAATCAACTCTGATACAAGCACTTTTCCGGATAGTTGAACCTACAGCTGGTCGGATTGTGATTGATGGTATTGATATCTCATCCATCGGACTCAAAGACTTGAGGTCAAGACTGAGCATCATCCCTCAGGATCCAACCATGTTTCAGGGAACAATCCGAAGCAATTTGGACCCACTTGAGCAATACACCGATGAACAAATATGGGATGTGAGTGTGTTATCTTCTTTGTTCTTCCTTTTGCTATATAATTAAGTGATAAGTCGAAGTGCATGCTAATTCAAGTGATTTATCTACTTCTAGACTCTGGATAAATGTCAACTTGGAGATGAAGTCAGAAAGATGGAAAGGAAGTTGGATTCCAGTGGTTCGTCTTAATTTCTCTGTAATCTTATATCTGACCTTATTTATTAACCATGATTACGCCAATAACGGTGTGTATTTTCGACAATGCATACAGTTCATGAAAATGGAGAGAATTGGAGCATGGGTCAGAGGCAACTAGTTTGTCTAGGACGCGTATTACTTAAGAAAAGCAAGGTGTTGATCCTTGATGAAGCAACTGCATCAGTTGACACAGCTACTGACAATCGTATTCAACTAACTCTTAAGCACCACTTTCCTGAATGTACGCTTATCATCATTGCACATCGCATTACTTCTGTTCTTGACAGCGATATGGTCTTGCTGCTCAGTCATGGTAAATTCAAGCACTCATATAGTCATATTTCAAATGAAGTTGATGCATGATGTTTGATCTCTGACTGATATTTATTGTTTCTACCACTTCTGTAGGGCTCGTTGAGGAATTTGATTCTCCTACGAGATTGTTACAAAGCAATTCATCTTCATTCTCAAAACTTGTCAAAGAGTATACAGCAAGATCTCCTAATTCAATTATCCACCTCTGAGACTAAACTCGTGACAAGTAGAATTCGAGTTGCCGTTGCCAACTATACTAGTAGCATATAGAAGTACTTCTTTAGTGTGTATAGTTTGAGATTTCATACATCTTTGTAACAATTTAGTGTGTATACTTTGTGCTAATTACATACATCTTTGTAACAATTTAGTGTGTATACTTTGTGCTAATTACATACATCTTTGTAACAATTTAGTGTGTATACTTTGTGCCAAATACATACATCTTTGTAACAAGGGCCCTAATACAGGTTGAGATTTCACTATATGCAATTATACATAGTATATGACACACAAAAAAAATTCAGTTACTGTTTTAGCTTAATTTACAACCTTATGCTCCTCTTTAGTAGTATGTCATTAAAATTCACGCTTAATTATCATGGTAAAAGATCATAAAAGGAAAGATTTTTAATGGTAATTTTTTTTTCAAACTTCACTTTGTCACTTATTTGAGCACTTTAATTTTGTAAATTCTTGAAGAAGCTGAGTAGCTGATCTTTGATAAATAACTGCAGCAAGAACAAGGGGTTAAAATGTGCATTAGGAATAAAAAAAAGGTGGAAAAGGGAGAGAATGTGAACTGAATGTAACATTTTAAAAAGGGCATTACAACATTTTTTTATGTTATTAAATGGTCCTATATCCAGAGGTTTTTACCTATATCTAACACTAGCATATAATTAAGGAAAAATTAACATGAATAATCCCAACGATCATGGTATTCTCAAAATAATCACAACTCGTGATTAACTCAATATAATCAAAACTACTATGAAACTCTTCCCAAAACAGTCTCCCGTAACCTGTAGCCTGAATCGCTGATTACAAAAATCTATCTCCTACCCCCTCTCTCTCACCATGAAGCTACTATTCTTCCTCACATCAGGTTAGTTTTCACTTTTCACCATTGAAGGGAAAGGTGGGTGGTTTTGTTAGTATCGATTAGATCCATAAGAGAGTAGGGAAATAGGAGGGATCAGGGTTTAAACGGAAAATGGACAAGAGATGGAGAGGGATAGATGCGGTGAAGGTGGAAATGGCGGTGGCTAAGCAAGGGAGGAATAGGTGTTGGTTAGATAATAAGGCTTCATTTGTTTTGGAGGAAAACGTTCTCCAAGTAAATAATTTTTTCCATTTACCGTTGTTTGGTTGGACTAGGGAATAAAAAAGGAAAACTAAGGTTGAAAAGAGTTTTTCATCCCTTTGTAAACATTTTCCTCCAAAGTTTGAAGGAAAGACATTTTTTGATTTTCCTCCTCTCATTCCAAACATATCCATTTTTCCTTCTTAGTTTAATAGTTTTCCATCTAACTAAACAAAGGAAAACTAATATTTATATGCATTTTCCACTGGAAAATACTTTTTATGGAAAACCATTTTTCTTGGAAAATGTTTTCCATCAAACCAAACGGACCCTGAGTTTGGGTTAGGGAAGGGGGTGGAGAGAGAGAAAATCAGCTTAATTAGAATTTGACACGTTATAACACGTTGCGATTATATGAGCAAATGTTTGAACCAAACTATGTTTTGCTATGGGAGCATGTACAATTACAGGGGGGATGTTCAGTACCAATTCTTATAGTACTGTTCAAGGGGTCGATAAATTTTTTAGACTGTTATAAGATAAGTTTCATAGGAATAAGTAATATTTAGGATTGTTTAGAGTTAAATTGATTAACTTGAGAAGACCATCGTAATTTGAATTATTGGTGCTAATTTTTCCTATAATTAATCCATATGTAGGATTATTTTACAACAAAAATTGAACAGGCATTAAATGAGTAAAAGATAGCTCATTTAAATTATTCTTCTATTCAAAGCCAACTGTACTTGTATCTTGTTATCAGAGTCCAGTAATTCTCTCGCAATGATACAAACTTTTGAAATTATAGGCCTCAAAATGCAAGACTTCCAGTCCAAGTCAAGCCTTTATGGACCACAATTCAATTCACCAGACAATCATAAGTTCCAAAATTACATACGCAACTGGAAAGTGGGATGTGGGTAACCGATGAATTTTCCACGAAAAATAACCATTCATCAAATCATTTTATGGCCATAGAATTAGAGAGACAAATGTACCTTTCAAGTCAATGCAAGTAGAATGACAAAATTGCCCATGTAAGCATATTTGCTGGTCTATATTCCAGTCTTATAGCAAGACATTTCAATAATCAACATCCTGCCTACCTTTACACTACTAAACAACCATTTCCATCATAAAAAATATAACAGCTTTCTCTGCTTTTCATGTAAGATAAAAAAAAACACCAAAAAAGAAAGAAGAACAAAAGCAACCATCATAGATATGGCAGCAGAGAAAATAGGATTACGCGAAGAGATAATCGGTAAAGCATGCACATTAGCCATAAAAGCTCACAAGTCATCTTCTAACAAGCCTTACATATGCGAGAAATCTAAGAGCTCGTCATCAGAGGTGATCTTTGGGTTTACAGGAACCTGGGATTTTGGTGATTGGTTTACACATAAGCCTTTCGGAACGACAAAGATCAACCTCAATCTCTTCCCTTCTCTCAAAACCATTGGCAGCAATGAAGCTGCAACAGTAAACCAAGCATTTCTACAAAGATTTGAAGCAATATTGGCAAAAACATCGTTCAAAAATGAGGTATGAGAATATATAATTAGCTTGTATAATCAAGAAGAAAAAATAGTTTTATAAACCTGTAAATATAGGAGAACGTTCAACTGAGAGTATTGATTCTCAGGTGGAAAAAGCTGCAACAGAGAAGCCGATAGTGTTTACAGGACATTCTGCGGGTGCAGCAACAGCTATCTTTGCAACTCTTTGGTTCTTGGATTCCCAAAATCAGAAACACATCAACCAAATTCCACCCCGTTGTATCACCTTCGGGTCACCTCTTGTGGGTGACAATATTCTATCCCATGCCTTGAAACGAGAACATTGGAGTCAATACTTCACACACTTCATCATGAGATATGACATTGTCCCTCGAATTTCCCTCACACCTCTTTCCGCCATAGAGCACGAATTCCAGCCGATTCTACATTATTACAACCCGAAATCTCCGTTTTTTGCGAGTGATTCTGTTGGAAGAACAGCAGAAGCTTCAATGTTTATTCTCACAGTAATGAGAAATGCCTCATTAGTGACTAGCCGTGTGGCCTGCAAATTCATGGGTTGTACAAACTTGTTACTGGAAAATGCAACCAATTTCATTGAGCTTAGCCCTTACAGACCTTTTGGGACCTATGTTTTCTGTACCGGCAATGGAAAATTTGTCACCATAAAAAATCCAGATGCCATTTTCCAAATTTTATATTACTGCCTTCAGCTAGGCTCAGAATCAGAGTGGGATGAGGTAGTCCAGAGAAGCCTGAAAGAACATGTAATTTATGAACATGAATTACTTGAGAGCTTGGAAATGCCAAGCGTGGCGGACTTGGAGCATCTGGTAGATCTGCCTTTATCTGCAGAAAACATGGGAACCAGCGAAAATTTTGCCATATGTAGTGCTTTAGATGATCTAGGCTTGGTGAGTTTAGAATTGCTCTCTATTGTCACTTTCTAATTGTTTCTTTTTATCATTTAACAAGTTGCTAATTAAAGCTGGTTGAAATTCCAGAGTGCAAGAGCTAGACTATGTCTTCGAGCTGCAGGACAACTAGAAAAACAAAAGGCTAGAAACCAAATTAAGATCAACAGCAACAAGAACAAGATCAGAGATGTGCTTAATATGCTTGAAAGATATCGAGAACTTTGTGAAGTTCGAAAAGTAGGCTACTATGATGCCTTTAAGATGCAAAATCACACAGAGGATTTCAACAACAATATAAGGAGATTGGAACTAGCAGGCATATGGGATGAGATAATTGAGATGCTGAAAAGAAATGAGTTACCTGACGAGTTTGAGGGGCAGAAAGAGTGGATTGAAATTGGTACCAGGTACAGGCGCCTTGTTGAGCCCCTGGATATTGCCAACTACTACCGCCACTTGAAGAACGAGGACACTGGATCATACATGGGCAAAGGCAGACCATCACGTTATAGATATGTACAGCAATGGCGTGAGCATGTGGAGAAAATGGAGGCTGAAACCGTGCCAGACTCCTGCTTTTGGGCCGAAGTTGAGGAGCTTTGCATTAGTACCCGACACATAGAATTCCCCGAAGACATCAAGAAGAGAATTCTCCACCTTGAGAGAAATGTATCAATATGGGCCCAGAATGAGTTGCTGGGCAAAGAGGTGTTCTTGAACGAATCCACTTTTGTCCAGTGGTGGAAGAGGCTCCCCATCCAGCATAGATCAGTATCTTGCATCAGAGATCTATTTCATGAGTAAATAAGTATTCCTATCTCCAGAATCTACAATTTGCAAGAATACAAAACACACATAATGATTGGGAAACAGATTCCATTTTTTATTCTCAGTACGAATGACAGCTTTGGTGCTAGAGAGTTGCATGGCAGATGGCACTCTGTACCAATAACTCAGAATTGTGACTTCAGATTCTGATATGGAATCAATTTTTACACTGATACATAACACTATACCAATAACTAGATAGATACGAGTTCAGATTCTAAACAAAATAAATCAGTAGTCAGTACCCTGTGGCCTGTAGTCTGTATAAATAACTAGAGAACTGTGATTTCAGAATGTGAAAAATAGCGAATGGCATATAAAGATACACAAACACAGTAGTTGCCAACCCCATCTTTTGGGAATAGGATTTGGCATTGTTGTATAAACACAGTGGCTCAGGCTATACATACTAACTGAAACCTCAGCAAAGTTTCATCTTGGTTGATGCTTGTTTACAGAAAAGCAACAAGCCAACAACTAAGATAAGGCATATGTTATGTTGGCACGGTGTTGATTGGGAGCTAAAGGCGGCAATAGCTCCCTTACCCTAGCCATGAGCATGGAATAGAACCCTATGCGGAAAATAATATTTGGAGTCGCAACTGCCCATTTTTTTCACGTCCCCACGTTCACCATAGTATCGCAAGGCCAAAGCTATTGGGCTTCCTTACCCAAGTTAAGAGAACTATATAGCTTTCATTCAAAAGCTATTGGACAACATAACAAATAGCAGATATTGTGTTCCAAACTTCCAATACCCACTTGAAGGTTCTCAAAAAAAAAAAACTAAGCATCACATTATCACCAGCAAGCAGGATATCACCACATCGAAAACATTAATCCAACAACAAAACCTAACCAAACTCAAGCAAGCATGATTTCGTGGTGATCATTGCTGAAAAAAGTACATCCTTCTGCAGCATTATGAAACAAAAGGGTGGATAAAAGGTGTGCTTTCAGCTTCCAGAAGATTGGTAAAACAACAAATAGCCCAAGGTTAAGTAATACGGGAATACACAATGATTATCTCCAAGTTGCTAACCTCATTTGTTTGCTTTCAGTTTGTAGAAAAAGGTTGACTTGGTCTCTGGCTTTTACTTGGCCTACTTTATGGCCATAATAAACCCATTAACAAAAGCTGACATCCAAAACAAGGTAGCACAACCCAAACCGATACTCTCTCCTCTCTAAGCAATATGACTACATCTTCATTAGCCATTCCAACATGACACGTGAACTATAAAAACTATGTTCTGGAGTACCTGGATCACTATCAGCTACAAGTAATCAAGCCTGATTCTAAGAAGATCTCATAACATAATACATTCTAAATAAACCGCTCTCACAGAGAATATGACAAAAAACCAGGTTACTTGTTCATGTATTCTGTTGAAAGAAGCAGTTTGCCTCATTCACAACATTTCAAACAGCTTGTCATATACACAGCATTCCAAATCTGATCAGCTAAATGTTCACAAGGAGAGCCAAGATGAATAAATGATGAAGGCATATCACTTGTACAAGCACTAACATTTGCAAACTTATCCAAGATCACATATTTAAAGCATAAATGCAAACAAGAGATGAAAAGGACCATATACTGCAGGAGAGTAGTTTTGTCAATAAAAGTGGTCAGAAGTTCTAATCTCTGGAAATCAGAGCCTCAGATGTAAAAGGCGTATCTTCAGACCAAGGTCAGAAGACAGGAAAAGCGCACAGCCAGGAGCACCAAGATATCCAAACTAAGCTCAGCAATGGGTAGGAAAGCTGATATATTCTGTATGTTACTAGAACTGTATTTCACCTCAAATGCGCAAATACGAAAGACACTATAACATATGCATAGACAGTTGACACTTCATTTTAAACCTCACTTAATCATATATGCAAAATTTCAAAAAATGAAAACACTGACAGTCTGCCACTTCCATGTGGTACCATGCCAACAGTTAAGCTTTAGTCTGAGTTATATAGGATAAATTACATTGGAAATTCCATATACACATTACACACACTAGGTCAAAATAGAAGCGGCATCAGTATCTAGCATGTGAGTACAAAAACCTTCCATTCTTGAACTTGAAAATGGTCAATACTTTGACACAGATAGGAGGAGAAATATAGAATGTCAGAAAGTTACAAAATCAAGAGAGCAAGCAAACTTAGGAACTCAAAGAATAAAGGTTTAGAACCATAGTCCATACTTCATACCCCTTCATTTAACTAACAAATGATCAGTAGATTAGAAGATCAGCTCGTCATCACTCTCCAAAGCAAAAACACTGGTCAAAAGTATCCTCTACTTTCAGACATCTCAGGAAATTTTTTGGCAGACAATCCAACCTTTTTTCCCACTGATAATGTTACCATACCTAAATCGAGTAACATAAATACATAATTGTATGTCATGCCTCCCAGATTATATAGTGATTGCCCCCACAAATGTTCAAGCTTCATGTCATTTCAATATGGCAGGAACATCAAAACAAAAGTAAGGAAATGTCAGCATACAGAGACCCTTCGGCGCTAGTCATTTGTCATTCCAAACATGAACACTGAAAATAGGATCATTCTGGAAGCTTTTTGCTGCACTATCTACCATAAAGTTTCATTAACATGGCAATGACACGAAAAAAAAGCAACAAAGTCGATAACAAATATATGGTATATCATGCACAATTGTATTACGAGAAAGAAATAGTGAAAATATACCTCTAGAAGCATTTCAATCCAGGAAAGCTTGACCAGGAAAATAAGCATCAAGATTCAAGAACTGATTAACAATTAAACCACTCAGGATATGTAAAGAGAATGAAAATGCTAATTCAGTACACCAAAAAGCTCCAGAACATGAGAAGAAATGCAATAATAGCACTAGGCAAGACATTCATGAATAAAAAGTAAGCATGACGATTGACGACTATAATACAGCCTATCAGCTGAGATAATAAACTGCTCTAGAAATACATTATGCTGATCATTTCTTAACTAATATTTCACTGTCAATCTCCCATAATGGAGTTTCCTGCACAATATCATCTATGATTTTCTGACTCAAGCTTGTCCACCTTATCCTATTTTCGTACTGATCATATGTTTGTTGTGCAGCAAATCGTAGAAGACACATGCTCTTCTACTCCACATCCAACACCCTCAGGCAGTCAGGCCTCAATCGACCAGAACATCACAGACTTTTTAAAGACACCTACTAGATGCTTTAGAAAAAGTTCATCAGCATGAGATAATCAGCAATTCAGCATTACCTGTCAGGCTGTCAAGGCTACCATACAACATAAGGAAAAACTCAATAATACAAGAACAACTGATATTGATACTCCTCAAGACAATAATCAATCTCCATACCAAGCCAGTCAAACCATAAGACAAAGTTCAAACTGATCTCCACTGGCCAGGTTAAAACAGAACTTGAAGAATGTCATTATAGTTTACTGTTTATATTAATATTTTCAGCAATAACAACATTAATAGTAGTGATGATAAATATTTAATAGTGATAAAAAAAGGCAACAATAATGATAATAGTAATAATAATAATTATAATCATTATAAATAATGACAATAATAGCAATTGTGATACACAAACAACCAGAATAGATAATAATCAGACCAATCCTTCTGTAACTTATATAGATAAAAGTCAGACCAATCCTTCTGTAACTTATAAGAGCCAACTCAGATGAATGGCCCAATGATTTGTAATTCATCCTGTCTAAATGCTCCTAGATGATTCAAAATTTTATCATCAAGCCGCCAAAATTTTCTCGTTCTCACTCGGTCATGACCAGCATAATGGACCTTGCATCTTATTAATAAAGCACATTCCTGACAATTGACAACAAAGACAAACCAGAGGACCAATATCATCTACCTCGAGCAGCAACAGCTGCTAATGCCACCTAACGTATTATATAGGGTATATATACAAAATCATCCTCTAAATCAAAAGCTTTAACATATGACATTGAATTCACAGAAGACTAGGGTAGTACTGATCCCTTAATAGCTCACAGATAAAAAGACAGAACTGTTCCTTAATTTTTAATACAACATACTAAACAGAGATACGAACTGAACCACACAACAGCAGAACAGCAGTCTAACTTCCCTAATCATAGACTCACAGTCAAAGGTGACGAGAAGCCACTTTCAATGACAGTACAGAGAAGTGGACGATCCTGAATGTCACACAATCGCCACTAAAGTTTCAGAATACCAATCCGATCTTGTAAATTAGCAGTGATACACATTACATGCATATATAGCCATTCTCACAATGGCGTAGGACATCTTTTCCACATTTCTTTTTCTTGTTCCTGATTTATGAGCAAGAGGGTAGACCATCTGGATAAGGCCTCTTACTTTTTCCAAAAAGATACAACACTCTTTGAACTGAACAAACATAAACAGCCAGCTCTACTTAAGTTCATGTAGAAAAGCATCCAGCTGATTAATCATTTAACTTTAAAATGAGCTCAAAGCTATTAAATAATGAGTATCAACTTCGGGTCTCAGGTCAACTTTGGATTGCCATTTTCGGGTCTAATTCGGGTCGTTTGGGCTGGCACAGTTTTGCCTAGCCTAGTCAAGATCCCCCGAGCAAAGCTCAATATAAGGCTAAACATTGATTGTGGAATATTCTTGGTCTTATCTTAACCATTTACAGTTAAACCACTACATAATAATTTTTTTTTGTTTGGGTGCTAACATCATAGTAGTACTATTGAATTTTCTTTTTGAATGAGAAGAGTTGGAATTTACAAAGTGAAGAGCATCGATAGCTGTCAATTTAAATAGCACGCAGCTTCTAAGTGCTCCTTAGGCATCAATTTGGAAAAAAGCTGAAGATTCCTGGGAAAAAATCTTCAGTCATGTTCACGTATATACACCATTTATATAATCCACTAGATAGAAAGAACATTAAGAAAAATTTCAAATAGTCAAAAGAAATGTAGTCAAAAAGGATTCCAGATAGGCAAAATTTATAAACCACAGAAGGAAATCAGCAAATTGAGAGAAAAACATAGGCAATAGAAAAGGAGTCAACCTTCCCGCTGCAATGAAACGAACATCAAGCATCCACCAGACCACCAGCTTTTAAGCAAATTAAATAGCTAGTATCAAATCCATGGGTGAAATAGTAAGCTGCAAATATAAAAGGCGAAAAGAAATAGAGAATACACAAGATTGTAATGAACTTTAATGTATTCAATTTCTGTACCACTTATCTATTCACATACTAGCATCAATTCCTCTACAATCAGCAAAAGCACCACACAGTTTAGGACCAAACTCTCTATATTCAAGCCAGCTCAATAACTCAGGTGCTCAAACCACAAGCTTTTATACCCACATCTACGAACTAGAATCAGGCTAGATGAACAAAACACTGATAGACACCACAAAGTAAAATCTGAGAGTTCCACCATACATAAGATGAGCCCAAAAAGGAAAGAAAAAAGATGATTGTATCTCCTAAACCCTTGAACATGACATGCTACAAGAACGAGCCAAACGAATTGTTAGACTACCTCCGGACACACTCGCCTCCTTCTCTGATGACTCTGAAGCATATAACTTCCTGCATCCAGGACACCGGCCATCCTCCTCAAGAATCCGCTTGTGACAAAAGAGGCACAAATGGAACCCACACGGGCAAGGGAGAAAACTTGAATCCGTCAAGTCCAAATCCTCACAGCATATAGGGCACGACGTAGGCACACGAGGTATCGTATTGTTACGAACCCAAGGGTTTGTAAACCCATGAAGCCTCTCTGCACCAGACGGGAAACTCCGCTGTTTTGCCAAATTGGGCAAACTCTGAGGCCTGAAAGCATCATCCGCCCTCCAAGCTCTGCAATTCTCGCTCCCCCTACCCAAAATCCCAACCCCATCATCCCTCTTCAAACTCTCCACTTGGGCATCCACATTCTCACAGCTTGGCAATTGAGCTCCAGAATTCAACCCAACTACGGTTTCTCTCTCAGGACAAACATCAGCATTTGGGTTATGACCCTGATTAGCATCGGGAGCACCCACCAAAGCATCTGCAACCGCCTCCCAATCATCCAAACATCCGTCATCCCCGCCACCATCACCACCACCTTCACCTTCCTCTTCTTCTGTTATGCTCCCTGAGCAGCATCCGCCACTACTGCCGAAGCTCGAACTAGTGCTGCTGCTACTACTACCAGTATAAGTATTCCCTGAATCATTCCCCCCAGATATACTACTACTCATTGGACTATTCGACGGGGACGACTCCGAATCACTATAATGGTGATTGATCTCCTCCACTCTCGGACTTTGCACATCTAAATCCTTACAACATTGCAATGACGCCTTCTTCCGAGTCTCAATCGCCGGCCCGACAAATTGACCACCACCAGATGAAATAACAGCAGGAGCATTCACTTCCTCCTTACAATTCTTGTTCTTAACTATTTAAAAAACATCACATAATAATAATAATCCATCAAAATCAATCAATACCAAATAAACAAGAAACAGTGATCAAGAACTAAACCAGAGGAGAGAGAAAATCAAAGATCAACCAACTAACTTTGAGAAAGCCACTGTTCTCGCCTAGCATCAAGCTTACACTGCTTCAATCTAGCCGACCTATTCGCCTATAAAATTGAAAAAAAAAACTCCAATTTCAGACCAAAATCAAACGAATTTCATGCATATACAAAACCAAAATCAACGAACTGAAAAATTAACAGATAGAAAGAGATAATAAGAAAAATTTACCCTCTTTTTCTTGCTGAAATCCTTCGAAGCATTGGGAATCGAGGCATTGATGATTGAATCAGACACCATGATTGAAGATAAACCTCGAATTTGATTGAAATCAAAAACCCTAATTTCAATTTTTTCTGACGACGAAGAGAAAAAGGGAGAAAAAAAGAAATATCTGACAGAGTTTTTTATTTTTGATTATTTTTTTTGTTGGTGAAGAAAGTGAATGGATAACGGAAACTCCTCTGCTCCTCTCGCTCAACTTTTCGCAGTCATTAAAATCATAGCATTTGCGTCCATATATATAATCTTCTTGTTCCCATTTTACCCTCGTAGTTTTGTGGAATTTACTGATGGATCTAAGCATGGTTAGTTATGGGGTTAGGGCTTATTTGAAGGGTAAATTACGACTTTTTCACTAATTGTGAAGATAGTTGGCAGTAAACGGCGTCGTTTTTGTTAGGGGTTTGACATTTGTGAGAGACTTTTACCGGTGCTTGGGCTCCAAGGTAACTCTTGGGTTAAGAGGGGTGTTTTCGGTAGTTCACAATTTTGGAAGTTTTTTTTTTTTTTGGAGAGGTAGTAAAGTGAATTAAATGGAGGAAAATGTGGACATTAAATATTTCTTCTGTTTGGATTTCTTTATGAAATCTCTTTGGATGTGATTTGTATTTTTGCAAGGTCGAATTAATTCGCCCTTTTCCAACCAAAGAGAAAAAGTAGTTATTAAGGTAAATTAATTTTCCCCATTTCAAACATACTCTCTTCATTTAAGTTTTTCTACTTTTTTTTATTGGGTGCAACATACTTTTTCTACCGTGATTGTTTATTTTTTGGCAAAAAAAAAAATACAATTAAAGTATAAAAATTAATGCAAATAACCTCACTTATAGGTGCGGAGAATAACTTAGACTAAAGTCAACTAAAAGAATAACCTATTTGTGTTAGATTACATGTGATTGATCTGTGATTTTAGATTATGTTGTAGTATATGTAGGTACATTTGTTGAGGTAAGAAGATGGAGAAACGAAGTGTGCATGACTTTAGAGGAAAAAAGGTAATTAGTTTTGATCTCACGTGACTTAAGGCGAATTCCTTTAAATAGTGAAAATAAAAAATCTTTACATAGCTAAAACAATAAAAGGAAAATGGGATATAAAGTATACCTGATCAGAGTGAGCTCGACCGGACTTGAAAAATGCTAGGGCTTGGGCAGATTTTTTTGGCTCAAATTCTGGCCCAACCATAATTTTTTGGTTTGGAACGGGTTTTGGGCAACCTAATAATGACCTTTAGGCCCTTTTTTTTTGCCCGAAAAAGCAGACTTTGGACACAAAATTTGGCCCAGCCCACTAATGGGCACATTTTTTGTAGGCACGACCAAGGCATGAACCCGGTCCGACATGCCATTTGATCATCTCTAATATAAAGTTATAAACAATCAAGAAATCTTGTCAATGATGATAGAAAAAAGTTCCAGGTTATGACAAATTTATATCAGTTTAATGCATGTTTGTATAAGTTTAAGACATACTTCTCCATTACTTTAGTTATACAATACCATTTTGACTTTTGACTATTCACAAATTTTACTTTGACGATCTTGTATTATTTATACATAAGGAAAAATATAGTCATGTGGGATCTTTTTGGATTTGTCTCGATATAAAATATCAACTTTTTATAATTTTAACTTATACCTAATTAAATAGAAGTAAAAAAATATTTAAAATTGTGTGTTGACAAACGTGCAAAGAGCAAATGGTAGAACTAGAAAAATACAGGAAGTATATTTTATCAATTTATGCATATATCTCATTAGTTTATGATTTTTTTTTATATTAGCTTATGCATTATGTATATCAGTTTCCATGTTTTATATCAATGTATCCATATACTTTATCATTTTATGCATACTATTTATTATGCATATATATTTGTTATCTGTTTATATACACATTATGTCTTAGTTTTATGCCTATTTTGAATCAATTTATAAGCCATATATGAGCACCTTATAACAATACTCAGCCTATTTAACCCCATACACTAATCTGATCTTGATCTTGATCTTTCTAGTGTTCAACCTGCAATAAAAACATCAACTTGCATGTACATGGGTTGGGTTCACTTAAAATGATGATAAAAGAAAACGTCTTGATTTTTTGAATGAATTACGATCAAAACAACATCATCATCGACCATAAAAAAATCACAAAAATAAAATCTTCGGAAAAGTGGAATATACCTCAGCTACTTTTCAAATAAAAAATGCAACTTCACCGGTGGTAGCGAGGTTTTCTCTCTAACCAATGAATATGATCGTAATGCAGTTCTACTTTGCCACTGGCAGTAGATGAAGAAAATTGACAAAGAGCGTCGATTGAGATCGATTGTCGTCTCAGTTATTTACTAGAATAAGACAACTTAATCAAGTTTTCTTTCCATAATTAATATAAACTTTCACTCATATGTGTGAATACAAACTATATTATTTGATCACTTAAAAGAAAAAAACTAAACTATTTGCATGAACAATACGTACTTTACTCTTAACCTAAACTACGTTGGATTCTCTTCCATCATCTCTTAATTAGTTGATAATTTGAATTTAAACAACTTTCTTTAAGGAAAATGATAACATCGATCGACGCATGACTTGTCATTAATTCGAAAATAAATACCGATTTAGGAAATATGTTTGATGCTTATTGTTAGCCTTTAAAGTTGCATTTGCATATATTAAAACAATCTATATATATTATTAAAACATGTAGGCAATATTTGCTCCCCGTCATATTTCATCTTCTCTGAAACTTTGACATGACGTGATGTCATTTGTAACGTGGCATATGAAAAGCTTTGCAAGAGTTTCATACTCGTGATCACTTACTTTGCAAGTCATTGTCATATTAGAAGATGTCAAGAACCAACGACACCATTTCATCTTTAAAGTGACATTTCATTAGAATGTTTGTAAGAGATCGATCTTGAACCCCTTGCCACCCACTTTAAAAGACATATTTATACTACCAATTACCATGCTACATTTTTTCTCATTGTAATTATATCTCAATGCCAACTACTAAAGCCTTTTGTCTATTTTTTTTTTTTTGAAAAAAGTAAAATTTTCCCATGTCAAACAACTCTGGAAGATTGAACTACATGACTTTTTAGATTTTCTGGAAACCCGAACTCAATATTTAATGTAGGAAACTAAGCTAAGAAATATAATTAGATAAAAGACATTTAAAATATTGCAAAAGGTATTGGAAATTAATAGGAACTGAACTAATTAAGAACTATAATTAGATAATACATATTTTTCAGACTTGGATACTATACTTGGTGATGTTCTTTTGATGGGTAATGCTTTTAATTCCATTAGCTTTGTTCATGTTAAAAGAGATGGGAATTATGTTGCCCATAATCTTGCTAGAGTAGTGTCGTTTGAAGTCGAACAATGTTGGAAGAATCATTGTCCTAGAGATGTAGCTCCATATGTACTCATGGACTCTTTGTCTCTTGATTAATGCACTTTTCTTTTGCCCTAAAAAAGCAATTGAACCATTGGGGGACTCTTCTCTTGAAGAAACTTTTGAGATGTTAGTATACCATTATGTTCTAGATTATAAATATGTGGAAAAAAAACTTTTGTAGGGGCAAACTCTCTGTACATAGAAATTAACCATTACCAAGGCCAAAACAAATGAGGTTTGTTATCTTGAATATCCAAATCATTCCCATACATTAAAAAAGCAAATCAAACATTGTCATGTGAAGTTTTGAACCTAGAACCTTAAGCATGGAAGTAAGTGATCAATAAAGTGATTCGACTACTACTTCACTACACTCTTATTACTACTTTTATATCAAGATTAATGATGATTATAGATTTTTAATGGAAACCAAAAGTTAACTACAATGTTTTGAACACATATTATGAATAAATGGCTTATTTCTTTCTTTATACACACATATTTCCACACCAAATAACATTAGTTGTCTTAATTACTAGTGAATCATAGTACACAAAGATACTCGAGGCATCTCACGAGCCATATAGAATAAACCTAATTTTCCTTTTTAATCGCCCATTTAACTTTTAATATTATCATTTGTTATCTGCATAAGTCATTATTGTTGCCACTAAAGCATTATTTTCTTCTTTAATGTCACTATTATCGATCACATCCTCCAAAAAAGTTCCCGTCATAAATACATACTTCAAATAATTTCAAGAATATAATTTATCGAAAAATAAAAGTTTATTCCACACATCATGCACTCGTTTTTTAAACGAGTCAACATAGTAGTTGAACACTTGAACTTCATATGGTTTGCTCTCTATTTCACGTAATAAAGGTTGTCAATATTTTTAGTCACTCAACTATTTTCCTAAATGAAAACAACACATTAAATTGTTATACAGTAAATTATGTAGGCAATGAAAATTCCCATGATTTTCTGATTTGGCTAGTTGTTTGGTTGACAGGAAGTGGGGAAAATGGGGGCAATGAAAATTCATGGGAATTTGAAATTCTCACAAAATGTAGGAATTGATTGACCTACCCTCCCCTTGGTCACTCACAATTCCTACATAAATTCCTATGAATTACAACTTCCCTTATGACTACCAAACAATTTAGGGACTGTTCTCTTCGGCATAAAACAACTGAACTGAACTGAATTAAATTATAACTAATTAATAGTAATGATAATAATTTAGGAACTGAACTGAACTGAACTGAAAATAAGTTGGGGAGAACAGACCCTTAGACTAATTCCTAGGAATTTCATTAGAGAATTAAAATCCCACAAATTGTAAATTCCTATGGAAAAATAATTTCCATCGCAACCAAACAAGCACTAAGGCCCTGTTTGGCACTAGCGTTTGAGGTAGCGGTTAGCGGTTGGACAAGATTAAAACGCTACTTAAGAAAATTATGAGTGTTTGGTAAGGTGGTGGTTGAAGTAGCGGGTAGCAGTTGAAGTAGATTATGAGTAGCGGTTGTGGAACGTTACTACAAGTAACGTTTGAGATTTAGAGGTAGCGGTCTAGCAAATAAACACTATATAATAGCATAAGGTAGAATTATTAACCAATGTTTTTTTTATATCTTTTTCCTTTTATTGTTTATTTATTGTTTTATTTTATGGCAATTCAATGTTTATTTTATAATAGTTGAGATGTAATTTAAATATTTATTTTAAAGATAAGATATTTTACAAGTATTTTAGTTAAAATTGGTAATATAAATTTTTCGAGGGTTAAATATTTTCTTAGATTTATACATTTCTTTAAGCACCTAAAAAGTCATATACTCCTTTTTGTGTAACTTCTTTGAAAAAATAAATCTTGAATTTAACTATTGAACGAACATATGAAATTATTGTAGTTCATTTCATATTAGAATAAATGTCATTTATTGTCTTTTATAATTTCAACACTACATTCTCCAAACACTTCAAATTAAACAATTAATTTAATCGCCGATCGGGCCGATTCTTAGTAGACAATAGCCGCTACCCCCATTCAATTACTACCGCAACCGCTAACCGCTACTAGAACCGCTAGTTTTGCCAAACATGCCCTAAGTGAAAAGCAAAAAGTGAAATTTGTCCAATTATTGAGTTTGGTATGCCGTCTTCCTCCATCTCAATCTTCTTCTCAATAATTAATGTCAAGCGAGATAGGTTATCATGTGCATTTTCATCAAGAAAATAGAGGCATTAATTAGCATTTAAAACTATAACAAGCAAGTCAATTGGACTACCCAAATGACTCAACCTTGTAGGCAAATCGTGTAAGGCAGAAAAATGTTAACTAACAAATTTTTTCAAAGTTTTTTAAGTCATTATTAATAAGGCAAATTTGTTACAAACATGATGCGGTTTTTAAAAACGTAAGAATTACTTATGAATTTTCAAAACATGGATAACTCGTGAATTTTCAAAACACAAGGACAACTCGTGGATTTCTTTTAAATGCGGCAACATGAGAAAGAAAGGAGGCGTAGCCTCATCATTATATCGGCAAAAAACTGATCGAGCATAAATAGTGAAAAGCTGATAATGGATCATGGAACTACAATTACAAAAGTACAAACTGATGTGAAAGTCAGCAAAAGATGAGCTTCATTTGTTTGCAAACAATGTAAGTATATTTCTCTTCCCTCTCTATTCTCACTGATTATCTCTTCTTTCTAATTCAGAAAAAAGTTCGAATCTTTAACTTCATTTCTTTCAAATATACATGCGACTTCTTCTGATTCACTAATTGCTAAATGATCCGCCCTAAAATTTGTTTTCTACATTTTTTATTTTTATTGTCTTCTTCAATCTATAGTGCGTGGGTTGGTTTAATTCCATAAATTTTTGTTATTGATTTTCATTTCATTGGTAATCTATAAAAGAATGTATTGTATGTCAAGATTATTACTTATCTATTTGTTTTTCCAAATTAACGGAGCAAGAAGACCATATGTTCATTGTTCTATAATTTAGTATTGTCAAGTTTGAATTTTTATGCAATAGGGCAATATTCAGGGTGGTGGGTTTTTTTTTATGGTGAAAATAGCTAGGAACACTTAAATAACACAAATTAAAGAGTTATTACAATGGTGGGTTTATATTTATTGTTTGCTGCTTTGAATTTATCAGCACTCAGCAGGATAACAATAGGGTACAATTGCACACAAGTAAAGGAAAATCATGAGAATATTTTTGGTAATCTTGTAATTCGGCACTTAATTTTTTACTTTTTGGATGGCTGGTTTGGTGCTAAATCTGTGAAATTGTTAGAAATAGTACTTTGGATGATGATGGTTAGGCTAATTGAGGAGCTTTACTTATCTTCATTTTCATCAATGATTGACAAAAGACTGCTTTGTTTTGGCAAGGTTTTTTATGCGTAGCTGGTGTGCCGAATTTGTGGACCAAGCAAACCTATTTGTAGTTGTATATATGTGCAATTGGGTATTTCTAGAGCGTGAACGCTGGTGGTGGCGAGTTTAAACTTTAAATCTATGGCAGGGAGAAAAGGGAAAGAAATCATGAGAGTCATTAGGTTTGTGCTAAATACTTTTTTCGTTATGTATTAGGTATTGACATTAGAAATTTCGAGTGGTTTGTAGGATCACTATGGCAATTATAGAAGTTCAAAAAAAAATTAGCTTCTAGGAGCAGTTGGTCTAGTGCAAAATATGCAAATTTGTTCTGTTAGAAAGTATTAGCACTTTTAGTGATGATAGTAAGCTTCGAGGGGGGTATTTTAGGCTAAGTTTGTGGACCGTGGAGAAGTTTTGGTTTAATAGTTTTAATTGACTATCTTAGACATATAAATAATAATGCTTTTATGAGTACAATTCAAAATGCATGGCAACCTAAATATGGGGTTGATATTAACAGCATGGGGGAGAACATGTTTACGTTCCAATTTCATCATTGGCGTGATAAAAGCGGATAATTGATGATCAACCCTGGCACTTTGACAAACATGCAATTCTTCTTGGGAAATTGAATATTGATCAGTCAAACTTTCAGATGTGCAATCTTCAAGTTGCCTATGTGGGTGAGAGTGTAAAATTTGCCCCTCAAAGGCAGATTTAATATGATGAATGTAGAGAAAATGGGGAACAAGATCGAAACTTTCGTAAAGATGGGGAGCAATGGGGGGATAGGAATTGTCAAATCTATCCGAATTAGGGTAAAGATTGATGTGCGCAAACCGCTCGTGAGTAGCGTAAAACTGAAGATGAGGGATGGCAGAGAGAAAATTTTTGAAGTCAAGTATGAAAAACCCCTCCTCTACTGCTTCCATTATGGGAGAATTGGCCATGGATTAAAAGATTGTGAAGAATGTCGTGATATTGAGGATCCTGAAATCCTTCATGGGGATTGGATGAAGGCTTCACCATGGAAACAAGTCTTTCAAGGGGATAGAGAAGGCGAAAAAAGAGGAGGTCCGAAGTGTGCTAAAGCTCTCTTCATCACAAAACCTAAACATTCTTGTGGTGATAAAGTGGAGGGACAATTATCCAAAGTGCTTGAGAAACTGAATGATTGGGCAATTGGAGAGAAGATAGGTGGAGAAATCGGGCATAAGCAGACTGAAGATAATAGTGAAGGGGGTGAAAGGGAGAGTGCAGAACGAAAAGAGACTTTACAAGAGGAAGAAAATCTTCCACACCATGAGGCAGTAGTGTTACCAAAAAACAAAGAAGAAGTGGTTTTGAATGACAAAATGGGTGAAAAGCAAAAGAAGTGGATAAGATTAAAGAATCTGGAGGCCAAGATAAGGGGAGAGTATAAAAGTAGGAGCTGTGAGGAAAGATCGTGAGAAAAATGAAGAAGGGTATGATACGATGGAGCTTGATAATCCCATAGCAATCAAGAAAAAAATAGTGATGCTAACTTAGACACAAGACTAGAATGTTTAGGAGGAAAATATGACGGTGGTGGGCCCCACTAATAGGGCCCTCGGGGAATAATGAAGAGCATCTTGTCATGAAACTGCAGGGGATTGGGAAGCCCCCGCGCAGTCAATGCGTTAAAACGCATTATTTTTACTGAGCATCCCTTTTTAATTTTCCTTCAAGAAACGAAACTTAAGCAAGGGGAAATTGAGAGAATTAGGTTGATTTTGAGGTGTTCGGGCATGCTAGCAGTTAGTTGTGATGGTGATGGTAGAAAAAGAAAAGGAGGTGTAGCTCTCTTGTGGACGAATGGGTGGGATGTGGGTATCAAATCATATTCTCTCAATCACATAGATGCTACCATAAAAATAGTGGATGAGGAGGCCTGGAGGTTCACTGGCATATATGGTTTCCCTGAAGAAGCTCAAAAACATAAAATAGGAGCTCTTATAGAAGCCTTAAGTGCTGATGACACATTATCGTGGTTTGTTGACAAGCTAAAGTTGTATCACCTAATCAAAAATAACCTAAGGTCCACTAACTAGTAGTCAGGGAAGTCAGGATCGAATCCACAGGGAGAAAGTTATACTATTGTATCTAAATTCTAATATTATACTAACTAAATCAGATGAAAATGGTTGTGTAACTAAACTAACCAAATAACAGAACTAAATACGAGGGAATAAATCAATTAATAATGAACAAGGACTATGGATCACTATGCATACAATTCGGGAAATCAGGGACGAATAACAACCACCTAATGAGTCAATTTATCTAGGGCACATTTCTCTCGAACATTACCTCCCTCAAAGATCACCTAGCCGCTCTCGCATGGTCAAGGATCACTCTGCCTAATGATTAAAAGCCTATACGGTGTCTCTCCTCTCGAAGCACATTCCATATTGCGATAGTAGAAATACAAATCAGGCCTAATTTATAAATCTAGCATGAATGATTCAACCACATGAAACAATTGAAATAAAAGGTAATTATACTAATCTATCAATCCCTCATTGCATACGTAGATCCCCACATGAAAACAATAATAATATCAATACAAATATTCATACTTTGAATCATTGCAAATAACTAAGAAATTAATCTAATCAATAATAGAGAAAGCAATGAAGAAGATTACCAAACTGAAGAACTATATTAAAATGCGAATAAACCAAAGGTTCGATCTTGAATCCAAAGAGAAAAGTAGTAAACTAGGGTCCTTGAATAACTCTCTAGAGAAAACTATGAAAAATAAGGGCTAAAACAAAGATGATTAAAAGATATTCTAATTTGGCTATTTATACTGAACCTAAAACAATTAGGAAAAGTATTATAAAAATAGGCCGGAAATCATTAAATGCGCGTGTCGGGTTAACCGCCCGATCGGGCCAAGCATGCCCCATGAAATTGGGCTTGATAAACGCCTAACTGTCCTCAGCAGCACTCTCAAGCACGCCCGATGGAATCGGGCCGAACCGCCCGATCTGGCTTCAACAGCGAATAACGACAGAGCGAAAACGCCCGATCGGGCCCGCAACCAAACTGATTGTTGCCTCTCGTGGGCGCCCGATCGGGCTAGGACGCCCGATGGGACCGGGCCTTGCCACTTTTCTTCGTTTTTGGCTCCAAGTGCCAAGTCTTCAACTCTTCTTTTGCTCAAGGGTCCCGGAAAGTGTCCTCGGGACCTTGGAACTCAGCATCAAACCTCTCCAATCCAGTGTAGTGGTCATATAATAGTAGAAAATAAGGAAATAATTCCCTAAAACTTGCAATTCGACACAAAACAGAAAACCACAACTAGATGGAGAAAGTTAGCACAAAATGGCTCCTAAGAGCACCATTGACATCCTTTTTAGCTTATAAGTAGGGAAAAAAACTCTATATAAAACCATAACATCACTTGTTGGAGGAATTTTAACTTGATGATGTGGTCGGTGGAAAAATGAGGAGGATGGGACTTTAAATTCGAAAAGGCTGTCATTCTTCGTCAAGCTGTTGATTATTGCAAGTTGGAAGATTTGGGGTTCATAGGACATCCCTACACATGGACAAATAATAGGGGTGGTGATGATAATCTTCAAGAAAGGATCGATCGATTTTTTGCTACCCAAGAGTGGATAGAGAAATATATGGGCTCATTTGTATTTCACCTTGAGAAACGCAACTCTGACCACCTCCCTCTCTTGCTCACTGTACAAAATAGAGTGAATGTGCCGAGAGAAAAAAAAGAAGAAAAAACGGCTATATAGATGCGAAGAGATGTGGCTTCGAGATGAGACATGCTCGAGTATAATTCAGCATGCTTGGGTGGGAGGAGGAGATGTCACAACGAACCTTAATCGAACAGCAGGAAACCTTAGTTCATAGAGTAAAAAAACCTTTTTGCAAAAGAGCTTATAGATTGCAAGCAACGTATGGGATGCTTGATGGAGGAAACACAAACTGAAGATGTTATCGCCCAGATGAAAGCTATAGATGAGAGGATGGATGAGTTAGAGGCTCGTGAGGAACTCTATTTACGACAAAGAAGGACGCAAGAGTGGCTAAAAAATGGTGACAAAAATTCTAAATTTTTTCATCCCAAGGCCAAACAGCGTATGGTGCGAAATAACATAGAGGTGTTGAAGGATGAAGTTGGTAACGAGTATGATGATGAAAAGCAGATTGATGAACTGCTGGAAAATCATTTTCAAGCTCTTTTTGGCACGTCAGGAATGGTTGATACAGAACCAGTGATAGAAAAATTCCAGACAACTCTTTCAGAGGCTATGTGCAAAATGTTATCTGAACCATATACGGGAAGCGAAGTGCTCGAGGCCATTTCCCAAATGCATTCCACAAAAGCTCCAGGATCGGACGGTATGTGTGCACTCTTTTATCAGAAATTTTGGAGTATTGTTGGCCCTAATGTGATTGATAAAGTCTTAGATATTCTGAATAATGATGGTGAAATAGGTTCTATAAATCAGACACATATAGTTTTAATTCCAAAAAAAAACATTGTGAGTCTCCTGTTAATTTTAGACCTGTTAGCTTATGTAATGTCCTGTATAAAATTGTTGCTAAAGTCCTGGCAAATAGGTTGAAAAAAGTCCTCCCTACTGTAATCCACAAGTCTCAAAGTGGTTTTGTGCTTGGTCGCTTAATCAATGATAATATTCTGGTTGCGTATGAATGTCTTCACTTTATGAGGAAAAAATAGGTGGGGAAGAATGGTTTTTTGGGTCTCAAGTTAGACATGAGCAAAGCATATGATAAAGTAGAATGAGAATTTTTGAGGGAAATGATGATCAAATTGGGCTTTCCGGTCTCTTTTGTGAATTCAACTATGAAATGTGTTAGTTCTGCGTCCTTCTCTATATTGATGAATTGTCAAGCTTCTCGATCTTTTATCCCTTCTAGAGGCCTCAACCAAGGGGACCCTCTGTCACCATTTTTATTCATCCTTTGTGCTGAAGGGTTGTCAATGTTACTTAGAGATGCAAAGGGAAAGAAAAGTATTCATGGAGTGAAAATAGGAAAAAAAGTGGATCCTATCTATCACTTGTTTTTTGCAGATGATAGCCTTCTGTTCATCCGTGCAAATGAGGAAGAAGTGGAAAATGTGCCCGATATATTATCCACCTATGAAGCTGCTTCAGGTCAGAAATTGAACATGGAAAAATCAGAGGTGTCCTTTAGCCGAAATGTGGAGCCAGATAAGAAAGAAATCCTTAATTTAGATGAAGTTATCTTTTAAGGTTGTTGACAGACATGAGAAATATTTAGGACTTCCAACTTACCTTGGGAGTTCGAAGTAACGGGTCTTCTAATCGATTCAAGATCAGATATGGAAAAAGCTCAAAGGATGGAATGATCAACACTATTTATCTCAGGCGGGTCGTGCAGTTCTCATCAAATCAATAGCACAAGCCATCCCGACTTATGCTATGCAATGATGCACCGTTCCGGTGAACATTTTACGTGAGATTGAAAGAATGTGCCGTAGCTTCTTTTGGGGTAAAAAAAGAAGAAGAAAGAAAACTAGCATGGGTGGCGTGGGAAAAAATTCAAAAGTCGAAGAAAGAGGGAGGTTTGGGTTATGCACGATTTACAAACTTTCAACACAACATTGTTAGCAAAGCAAGCATGGAGGATAATGACAGAGGAAAAATCGCTGATGATGAAAACTTTGAAAACGAAATACTTTCCCAATACTTCATTTATGGAAGCTAAAATTGGCAGCAATATTAGCTATACTTGGCGCAGCATTTTGCCAGCTCGAAAAGTATTGAGTAGAGGAGCAATTAAAGTGGTGGGGAGTGGAAGTTCTATAAGGATATGGCATGACCCGTGCGTGCCAAACCTCCCACATGTTCGAGCGCTTCCTAGAGAGGTTGTGGATGATGAAACACCTTGTATGGTAAGTGAGCTAATCCAAGAGGGGGGCTGAAATTTAAACTGCTTGCAAAGCCATTTTTCGGCCTGGGAAGTAGAAGAAATTTCCAACATTCCTCTACCAAGCTTCATGGGAGAGGATGTATGGTCTTCTTGGAAATTATCAAAGCATGGAGATTTCACGGTTAGAATTGCCTACGACGCTACATTGAAAGAAAATCAGGGTCCTGGACCCTCAACTCTAGATGAGAGGAAATTAAGAGTGTGGAATAGACTATGGAAGGTGAATGTCCCACCTAAAGTGGAGAAATTTGGGTGGAAGGCTCTCAACAATGGTATACCAGTTGAAGCTCTATTATTCCAAAGAAGAATTGGAAGTGATAAGATGTGCCCAATGTGTGGTGAAAAAGAAGAGACAATTATGCATATGGGGGTTTCGTGTGTTCAAGCTAGAAGGGTGTGGTACTCTTCGCGTTGTTGATGATATGAGTAAATATGCCTATTTAATGGACTGGTGTGTTGCCCTTGCCACAACTCATACAGATAATACATGGTGGAGTATTTTTTGGAGTTTGTTGTGGGGAATTTGGTTGAGAAGGAATGCCTGGATATTCAACAACAAACAGATAGAAGAAGATGAGCTCCTGAGCAAGGCTGTTAATCTCGTGGGTGAGGTGGAAAAGTCCAATGAGGTGGGAAGTATTGCAGTACAGCAACCTAAAGTATCAACTACCCTGTGGTACCCCCACACGCAGGAGTATACAAATTAAATGCTGAAGCTGCTACACTCGAAGGAGGATGGTATAGTCTAGGAGGTTTTATGCGAGATTGTGTAGGAGATGTGATGGTCTCAACTTGCCATAAGATCAAAGGAAATGAAGAAGTGGATGTAGCGGAGGCTGTGGCAGCAAGACATGTAATACAGATAACGCTGGAGGCTGGCCTGAATCAAGTGGTGCTAGAATCAGATAATATCAAGCTTATTCAACATGTAAAGAAAAAAAGAGTTGATAAAAAGAGGTTTGGTAGTATAGTGGGAGATATTTTACACCTTGCTAATCTGTGTTCATCCTTTGTTGTTTCTCATGTGAGTAGAAAGTGTAATGAAGTTGCTCACAAATTAGCAAGAATCAGTGGTAGCTTTGATAGCTTGCGTGTGTGGATTGAGGAAGTTCCTCATGAAGCACAAAACACTGTAATGTTGGATGTTTTGAGTTTAAATAATTAAGCTACTAGAGAATCACGTGGGAGTCCAATGGTTAGAGCTCCCACCTCCCAACCTCATGGTCGGGAGTTCGACTCTCATTAACCCCAAATTTGGGGTGTTTGTGTGGAAATTTGCTTGTGGGTATAAATACCTACTTTCCAGTCTCTAGAAGTTTCCTTATGGGTTGGGATCCCTTTCTTACCCCCTAACTCACGAGGGCTGAGCCTACTTGGCCAGTTAATTACCGAATAAAATTAAATAAAATTAATTAAGCTACTATTTCCCGTAAAAAAAAAAGAACGAAAGTGTGGAAGCAAGGGTCAGAATTGTAGGCAAATCAAACATTTTTTTATTTCTCATTTCAACTATCAGGGAAGAGAACCGACAGATTTATCAATATCATTCAATTCAAGTTAACATGCATCAATGGCAACAGAAAAACCAATATTACTGAAACGAGAATAAAAAAATTTAGGCAAATCAATTACCGAAAATTAGCATTGATGATTCTCTTTGCTTTTCTGTTGTTGTCGTCTTTGTTATCTTTTGTCAATCAATTTGCAACGTTTTACGTCAATCAATTTGCAATGGTGCTGATAACGTATTATGAAATTAGAGGGAGAAGGGAACAAGGGGAGAGAAACTGTAGAATGAAAAATGATAGTTATCTTATTCAATAGGCATAAGAGTACATATATACAAGTCAAGGGTATAATGGACATTCACAATATATATATTAATAAAAATATACTAGTGTACGTGTGGCCCGGGCGATGCCCTGGGTGTTACTGTTAACATTTTTACATGACTTAACTCTTGTGTTTATTGTTTATGGAAATCATGTTATTTCCTTTTTATCATTTAAATGTAATATATTTATTATTGGTCATTAAGAAAAACTTTTCCCAGCAACAAATTATGCATTTAAAAAGGGATTCCAACCACAATATAGTATAATATAGATAAGAGCTTCATGGTGTTTATAAACTAAAGAGATTGACAAACAAAACATAGGTAAAACACTAGAGTCTTTTATTCTAATATTTTAAAAAGGTGATGCGATTCTAGTGGCGGGGCCATGATTCTCAAAGTTTGGGGACAACATCCGAACGCCGGGCATTCAGAAAAAAATTTAGAAAAAAAAAACACAACACAAATTGTTTAATACTTAATGTTTTACATCCAAAATGCTTATAGTCTTACAATCCAAGAGAAATGAAAAAAAAAAACATAAACTAAAAAAAAGTGAATCACTTGACATTTCCTAATTAAATTGATAAACATTAATCAATTACATATCACACCAAACTAGTCAATTATAAATCAACTCATATTTACAACTTCCAAATTAGAAATTAGAAATTACAAACTAAATAAATCAACTCAATAAATCATGACCAAACCAACAACAAATCAATTCAACTAATTCAAGTATTCAACCATAAATCCATAATCACAAATTCACAAGTATCACAACCAAACAATGATAAATATTACCTAAAAAAATGAAATTAAAACTTAGGGTTTAGAATAAAATAACTCAGCGACTGATCGACAAGGTGGTGAGTGGATTGGGCCAGCCCTAGGCGTCGGCGCCGGCGACGGTGGTGGTGGCTCCGGCTCCGGCTCTGGCTTGGCGGCTTCGTCGTTCCTCACTTCCTTCGTTTGGCCACTGGGTTCCTTCTCGTTCCTTCTCCTTCCTACTAGCCACTGGGTTCCTTCTCCTTCCTTCGAAATTCCTCACAGAGTCACTCACAAATCTCTTACTCCCCGCATCATAAATCAAGCTCGCATCAACGCCCTTAAACTCCAAGTAATGATTCACATCGGATTTCAACAACAAATCAATTTGCGACTAAAATCCTCCCCAAATTCGTCGACTTGGACGTCGGAGTACAGAGAGTGGGGGGAGAAAGAAACGGCGTCGTAATCAGTGGGGGTTGGGGAGGAGAGAGAAAGATGAGGGAGAGGAGAAAGAAATAAGGAGGAAAAATCGGGAGAGGAGAGAGAAGAGAAATTGGAGCCGTAGAAAGGGTTTCAAATTCTCTCTTTGTTTCAAACTTTAGTATTCACGCGTCTCTCCCAGCGTCCTTCCTTCTTTCTTTTTTTCGGTTCTTTTGTTTTTTCGTTTTTTTAAACCGTGAAATTATTTTTTAAAAGTGGGGGGACATCTGTCCCCATGTCCCCCCTGATGGCTCCGCCCCTGCGATTCATTATGCTTTATTGCTGCCGGACATTCAATGTGCTCCTCATTCTACAAAAAGAAAAGACAAAAAATTAAAATATATAAAGATTATAAATATGGCTATCAACAAAGGAAATTTAATGAAAGATGAAATAGTAATTACTTAAATAAATATGCATATTCTTCTGCCCAATCGACATAAGTTACACAGTCTACTATATAAGTCGATAGATGAAGAGGATGAAATACGAAAATATATGCATTGCGCACACGTGTGAGAAGCTTGGATCGTAGCAAAACTCTATCATGCACCTGCAATAAATAAATCAAAATAACATAGTTAATCTGAAAAACTACAAAATACATTTTATTTCAATTTAGTCATGTTATCAATAAGAGTAAAGTTCATAAAATTATATAGTACCGCATCAAACATATGCTTCAATTTTGCTTTAGTTGAATGCAGTATAAACTCAATCTATTTTGTAAAGAGCTTGACACGCATTGTACCTGTAATAGCCTCACTTTTTAAGACGATATCATTAAGATAAACGAGATACGTTAACATACTAATCAGTACTTAATCAATTGCGTCTTTGAGGAATAAGAAAATTGTGAATAGTCCCTGTGTGAAGCTTATCTGTGAATCTAATATTATATGTTATTATGTGATTATGAATGCAAATTATGAATTATGATAAGTTATTAACGAATTACGTTAATAACGATGAGCATTGTTCTGAAATTTTGAGACTTTGAGCTATTATTGGTATTGTGTTTGAGATACTCTGTAATTAAGATTTAAGCGCTAAATGAGCCAAAATATCTTTATTAAGTTATAAGACATATTTTGAGGATTTAGTTTAAGTATAATGAAGGATTAGAGCTTAATTATAGAAGGTTAAGGATTAAGTAAAACCAGAAAAATTCTGGAATGATCCTAAGCTGTGAAAAGACGATTTTACCCTCATTACTAAACCGAAATCACGAGCTTGCCATTACCCATTCTCTATATATATGTGACCAAGCCCCCTAATTCATTTCATCAGATTTATTTCACAAAAACACAACAAAAAACACATCACATTCTCTCCTCCTTCCTCACACCATTTCTGGCGAGTTTGTGGCTGCACTTTGGCGGCTTGTTTCCTTTGAAATCTTGCTTTAAATCTTACATGCAATTGCTTTCCTAGGTTCCTCAAGTTGTTCTTCATACTGGACAATCGATAGTTTTGAGGTTTCACATCAATAGCATCAAAGAAAGTCAAGGAAGGTGAGATGTTGCTGAATTACAACACTTATGAGGTTTATAAGAATGAAACTTGATTACTTTGGGTTAGTTGCTGAATTTTAAGTTATGGATGTTTTATTTAAGGTCTTATGGAGTTGTTGGAGAAGAGCTAAAAGTTATTGAAGGAGATTTGATTCCTAAACACCGGAGTAAGGTACACAAGGACCACCCTTCAAACCATACTTTCTTAGTTTATTTGTGTATCATTTGTTTTGTGGAAATTGTGGGATGTTCGACCATATTTTGTGATGAACTTCTACTGATTTATAGATAAGTTGAAAGTAGTTGATTTCAAAGTATTGCGTGTGAATTTTTGGTAATGATTTCTGAGATATAAATCGTTACATGTCAGGTTCCTCTAAAATCGATCGAACCTTGATGCTACCTTGGTTGTACCTTGATTAATTTCATTAAATGATGATGGTCTTTCATGATATACTCCTGGAAAGTTCATATCTTGATTATTAGATAAAACTTTGTTTCGTTTTCCCCATCATATGCCATGTACACCCTCCGTTTGAGAAGTAAAGAACACTTAAAACCCGATTTTCGCTTAGTTGCTTTCTGATTTAATAAACCCTTGTTCCTTTGGTTCTAAAATGATTTTGAGTGATGAACACCTACTGCCCTATTCATATAATAAGTTATTAACCAAAACTTTGGCTAAACACAAGAGTTACAAGTGATTTTTGTATGGAAACCGCTATCCTTTAACACAAAACCGAAAACCATAACATTGACATATGTTTACTTGTGTGATATAACCTTTCCATATATTTAAGAGCCTTTCTATAAAACCCTTACATGCTTCCTTGTCATGATAAACACTACCTTTAATCACTTCAACTAATCTCAACATCCTTTCGAGACCTGATTGTTAAGTCACTTTTGCAAAAACAATGGAACATGACATAGCAAGCTTGTTTTACAAAACTTGTTTTGATAAGTTAAAGTTTATTATGATAGTTGAAATAATGATTATGAATAAGTATTTAAGTAAGTTATTTGAGTATAGTTATAAAAGTATAAGTATTTCAGTATAAGTATTTAAGTATAAGTATTTGAGTATAAGTATTTAAGTACAAGTATTGAGTATAAACATATTTGTATGATGATAAGTTTTGTTTTATAAGGGGAAGTGAACAACATTTGTAGAGCGGGTTTGCTCATTATGTGTTTAGAGCGGGTATTGCTGCGTTTTGTAGGGTCATGACCTAGAAGCCTTGCAAGCAGGAAATAAGAAAGGTGGGGAGACGTCCCTCAAAAGTATGGAGTTGTGGCTTAGCCCTCTCCATTCGTGTTCCTTCCCTGGAGTTATGCTATGATTTGTGATAAGTTTAAGATTAGTATTTGTGTTATATATGGAGAATGATGTGTGATATCTTGAGATAATTCTTGGAAATTTCTCTAGTATATGCAAAAGTATTTCTATGGAAGTTTACAGGAAATAACCAACGTATTTCTGAGCAAGTATTAACGCATTTGTGAATAAGAGTAAAAGTATCTCGTAAATTATGAGTTTACGCTTGTAGTATAAGAAACGATTGCGTAATTTCAGCCACCTAATTATTTTGGAACCGGTGGGACTTGTGTACTAGCGTAAGCTGACCAATTTTGTTCTATGAACCTGTCCTGGTGGGGGCAGATTCATCTGTTTTGCAGGATTAGAGAGAATGTTCGAGTTAGCTCAAGTGTGCGAATGTGAAGTCATGATCAATGTGTTTAGTCCGCTGCTATGAGATAATTTGTTTTATATAATGTTTCTTGGCAAGTTAAACATGTATTTTCAATTTGTAATCTATGTACTCAAAACATATTGTAATAACTAATATATTATAACTTAGTTTCATAATAAGCTTGGATACCATGGGATTTCCTAATTTTCCCTAGCAGGGAAGGTGCGGAAATCCGCCCTAACAATCTCTTTAATTAGCAGCTTAACTTCGTAATTATCAGTATTAGGTCTTAATTAAGCTGCTATTTGGAGCGGGCTGTTACAAGTGGTATCAGAGCCAAGGTTTTCGAAATCCAAAATTAAGTATTTCTAATTTGCAAGTTTTGGATGCAATAAGAGTGTTTACATAAGTATTTTCTTAAGAAAGGAACATTAAAGCCAATTCATATATATATATATATATATATATATATATATATATATATATATATATATATATATATATATATATATATATATATATATATATATAGAAGTTTTCAAAGCATTTGTGAATATATGTGTGTGATTATGTTTGTGCTATGTGAATTTATGTATACGAATGTGTATGTGAATGATATGAGATTTTGGTATAAATGGTTCTGAGTAGATTCCACTAAAGCGTAAGTGAGAATATGCTTATGAAAGGAGGACTCGACACCTATTATGTTGTCGATAAATGGTAAATGATGCGGTTGACCATGCTAGTTAGGCACTAGGTCACAGTCTGAGGATAGAAAGAGGTTATGGAGGCTTGTAGGAGCCACTAAAGGAAACCAGGGACTTAAGCCAATGTGATTTGTGAGCCATGGGCTAGTTTTCGTCAAGTCTAATAGAATCTGTTAGAATTGTATAGGTTTACTGAAGCGATTCAAGGTTATGATGTAATTATGAACAATAAGGATAAGAGTTTGTTAAGGTTGGAAATGTTGTGGAAGAAACGAAGGTGAGATCAATGATACTCTGGAGTGCCAGAGGCTGGGTTAGCCATACCAGACAATTCTCACCATGGAACGATGTATAAACGTAAAACTCGTGGAGAGAAAAACGGAGTGGAAGATAATTGGTTGTACTAAAGCTTTGTGTTAGTATTTCTTTTATGGATGTAATTATAAATAAATTTGTTGTGAAACTATATGAGGATAAATTGGAACAAAGAGTGTATATATGAGGATGTAAACTCAAACTAGCTACATTGTTATTATTTAAGTAAGCTTTATTTTTGCATTAAGCTAGGGGCGTAAATGGAGAGCTAGGAATTTATTGTTACGAGTTTATAAAGGAACGGGTATGGAGTTAGGAGTAATATGGACATTTTCAAACATTGAGAAGTACTACTGTAAGTTATGGATTAGAGATTAATATGGATAATGAGTGTAAGTAATTGGAGTATAAGTTTTAGGTAAATAGCTAAATCCAGGTATATTTATGTATGACAGGGTGATATGGAGTAAGATTTATTAACATATAATAATAATAATTATCGTAGACAATTTATCAGGATGTAATATGGTTATCCAGGTAGAAGGTATGGGGGCAGTAACTCCGAAAATATGGATATCATTTCGGTAATATAAGAATCAATATGATTGTGTAATAACCTAATCAGGGCGTTACATATTCTGATGGGGAATTGACCAGGTTAAACTTTTGGAGTCTATATATGTTAGTTACAAGTACTTTGTGATTTGTTTTATAAATAACTTGTATACCTCCAATAACATGTGTTGTAGTTGGCTATGTTATAAGTTTCGATTGTGAAATGAACTTGAATACGAATAAGTTATATGTTTAGCAGTACGAAAATCGGTTTGGAAATTGAAATTTTGATATTACTTATTAGAATGGAATCTGTATATAATGGATTTGGCATATGTTTTCCTCAAATATGTAAGTTGAATATTGTCATGAAAAAAATAGGTGAAAGTCGGGCATTGTTTTAAGGAACTGATACTCAAGAGAATTGGGTCTTATTTGACCTTGGGGAAGTCATATGATTGTGCTCTAGAGTAAGTGCGGATGGAAATTTGAAAAAAAAGAAAGAGAAAAGAACATTGAAGAAAAGGAAGATTTACGGACGGGGGAATCAAGAAGCGAAGATGGAAACGTCGAGGGGAAGTCGAAGTTACACCAAAGTTGTAGGAGATTTCAAGTGATGTGGTTTCAGGGGGGGAAAAGTTGTAAAGCCATAGCTAATATATTGTGAATGGGACTGTGCATTTATGTATCTCCATTGTGTTTTTGTTAAACTTCATTATGACAACTTATATGTCTGATAGAGGGCCGAGTTGTTGTAAATGATTATTTAGAGATTGTGTAGTTAAGATTGCAAGGGTCAAGGTTGCATGTGGGTTTAATATTTCTCGATTTGGAGTATTATAATATAATTTTGGAGGATGTCTTGGCTGAGAAAGAACCAAGCAAAGATAATATTATATAGCAGGGTGTGTCGTTTCGTCAAGCTTGGAAGAATAGAGCAAGGTGATAAATGGAGATGCGTTACGGGAAGGTATTGATTATATAATTCAAATAGTAGAGAATCATAAGGAAGTAATGGAGGATGGAAGGAACTTCGGTAGTTGATGATTCCCCAGATGTATTATCCGAGAATTTGCGAGCATTGCGATTATATAAGGTGATCGAATTTTATATATGATAGGTGGCAGGGACCACGCCTACTTTTAAAGCTAAGATGGCTGGGTTAATGACGTAGTTAAAAGAATAGTGCAAAAAGATTATATTCGACCAATGTTTCTAAAGGGGAGATGAATCAATGAAATTATGTGAAGATAATCAGTAGAATAATAAGATTACATTTAGGAATAGGAATTCGTAATCTCGAATAGATGATTCATGCGATCAATTAAAAGGAGTTGGGGTGTTTGAAGTAAATCTAAGATTAGGAATATTACTAGATGCACGCAGCAAGGGAAAATATTTCGAATATGACATTTAGGATGGGTTATGGTCACTATGAGTTGTGAAAACACCAATCGAGCTTAGTAATGCACCAGTAGCGTTCATAAATATGATGTAGTGATATTCTAAATCTTATTAGACTAAATTATGACAATTTTGTAGATGATATTTTGGTATGTTCAAAGAATCAGGAAGCGCGTCTTTAAGAAGTATTAAGGAAAGAATAAAGTTCGAGTGGTCGGGAAATGGCGCGGAAGTTTTTCCAGAAGTTGAAGAAAAGGTTAACCAATGCCTAGTTCTAGCTTCTTCTTCGGGGACAGAAGGACTTAAAGTGTATCGCTATGTTTCTCAGGAAAGTTTGGCATGTATAATGTAGCATCAGCGAGTGACAGCCTGAGCCTCTAGGTAGTTAAAACCATAAGAAAATTACTTTGAGCATGATCTGGAATGGAAGCTAAGGAATTTGGCTTAAAGGTTTTATTAAATTAAATAACCTGAAAGGTGTATACTAAACATCAAAACTTAAGGTATATCTTTATTTAGGAAGAGATGAAAGTTAGATAGTGAAGGTAGCTAGAATTGCCCAAGGATTATGATATAGACATTTAGTACCGCCGGGGAAGACAGATGGGGTAGTAGATACTTTGAAAAAGAAAGCCTCAGGGAAATGATGTCATCATTTCGATATCATAGGAGTTATATAAACAGTAATGCAATTGGAGTTGAATGTAAGTAAGGAAGGAGATCTACAAGGAGAACTAAATGTTTTGTGATAAAAGTATTCATTTTGAGAAAACTTGAGCTAAGTAAGTGCAAATTAAGTTTATCCAGGAACTAAGGTCAAAGATAGGGAAAGCGAGATAACGGATTTCCAAGTATATGATTGTGAAAGCCTACATATACATAGGAAAGTGGGTGTACCGATAATTCAAAGCTATAAAAAAAAGAAAAAAAAAGAAAAACAGGATTATGAGGGAGGCGCTTAGCAGCGTGCACTCAGTTCATCTTTAAAGGGGCGTGATGATTTAGGATATAAAGAGGTATTCTTGATGAAGAGAGTTGAAGCAAGATGTGCCGCAATATGTCGCATAATACTTAAATTGCCAAGAAGGGAAGTGTGAGGGGAGAAGTGGCATGAGCGAATAGGGTGCTTTATCAAATGTTGAAAGATATGTTGCAAGCTCATGTATTGGAAGTTAAGGGTTCATGGAGAGGTAAATTAGCATGGACGGAGTTCTTCTATAGCAAAAGCTACCAATCGAGCATAACTTCGTATAAAGCTCTGTGTGGAGATAAAGGTCGAACACTTATTAGTTGGGATGACGTGAGCCTGTAATTCCCATAAGGCCTGTAAGATCCTGAGACTAAGAAGCAAGTGCGAGAAATTCGAGGAAGAAATGGAGATAGTTCAGGTTATAGGTATTTAACCTTTGTTTCAAGAACTAATATGGTTAATTTACGAATACTCCGAGAGGTGTTTGTTATAATTATGATTGTCACATTTGGTTGTTAATTGCCATCATACAAGCGTTATGAGTGTGATTTTAAAGCAATATGAATTATGATATGTTCTATATGGATTGTTCCCTTTTAAGTGACTTAAAGAGAACAAACTTAAGTTCCGCGATTTGTTGCACTAAATGGTTATGACCAATTAAATATGTTAATGGATTTGTAACTCATGTTCTCCTATGGATTACTGGAAGAAGTTGTATAATATTGTTACCTTAAGAGATTTGGGTATATGTTATAAAAGTTTTGAAACTTTGGGTTATGAGATTTGGAGATATGAATCTGTGTAAATTAAGAATTAAGTAATGTTATATTAAGACTCTTGATAAAAAGAAAAGTATTACAAGGCCGACATTACTTTAGCCAAGGATCTAAGAACCAACTGTGGAACAGAAAAAGCAACATGTGAGAACAAATTAGATACGCGAGATCAGTATCCTCAGTAATCTAAGGTACAATATAAGTTTCGGGACGAAACTTCTTTAAGGGAGGTAGAGTGTAATAGCCTCACTTTTTAAGACGATATCATTAAGATAAACGAGATACATTAACATAGTAATCAGTACTTAATCAATTGCGTCTTTGAGGAATAAGAAAATTGTGAATAGTCCATGTGTGAAGCTTGTCTGTGAATCTAATATTATATGTTAATATGTGATTATGAATGCAAATTATGAGTTAAGATAAGTTATTAACGAATTACGTTAATAACGTTGAGCATTGTTCTGAAATTTTGAGACTTTGAGCTATTATTGGTATTGTGTTTGAGATACTCTGTGTAATACCCCGAAATTTCGAAATTTATTTTATTATTTATTAAAGTTTAATATTATTTTCACTTAAATTTTATTTTCTGATAATTGATAGGCTGTCGTACACCTGTCAAAAATAATTCCTGCAAAACCTTCTAACAATGTAGTAGGGTAAGTAGGGTCGAATCCACAGAGAGATGGTTGTTTTAATCTAGCTTCTAATGCATGGAGAAACTAAACAAGATCAGGAATAATGACTTAAAGTTCTAAACTAATCAAACTACGAAAATCAAGCTAAAAAGGATCTAGGGCAATGGTTCACCATGTTCATAACTATAATCTATCAAAATATCATCAATGATTCAATTAATCAGATATTTAGAGCACATGTTAATCCTACGGTCGGGCCTTAACGCTCTCAAATCAACATATGCTAGTACGGTCGCTCAACATAATCAGATTTGCTAATTGTAGGTAAGCCTCTAAAGAGTACTATCTCTCGATCTATGACTCGATATTAGCAATATTTAATCGGACAATTGATCGATTGCAAGATTAACAATAAAAACACTAATCAATTAAGAGATATCAATAACTAATCAAACCATTAATAAATATCAATCAAGAATCATAGCATATAAACATGGATTCCCAAACCCTAGAATATAAACTACTCAATCATGAAATAAATAAAGAAATTTAAATCTACAAAGAAAAGCATGATCAAAGAAATCAATGAAAGAAAAGAGATGAAAATTATAAACTCATGAATTAATGAAGAAAAGAGAAACTAGGGTTTGCCATGAAAAACTAGAGAGAAAAGGAAGAAGGAAACTAAAGCTAAACCTAAGAATACCAAATATAACGTAAGAAAAAAAAGGAGGTCTCGGGGGGGAGAGAGAGAAGACCTATTTATAGTTTTTACAAAATCGGCTAAAAAAGGCAAAAATTAACCTTCCGGAAAAACCGCCCGGTCGACCGGGCAAAACCGCCCGGTCGGGCGACGTTGTTCTGAAACTACGACAAAAAATGGAATTCCGCCCGGTCAACCGGGCAGAGCCGCCCGGTCGGGCGCGCAAGCACTTTTGGAGCCACTTTCGCCCGGTTGACCGGGCAAACATGCCTTGTACTCTGAAGAAATTTTCATCTCGCCCGGTCGGGCAAAACCGCCCGGTCGACCGGGCGGAAAAACTGTGATTTTGCGTCAACTTGCGAAGGCTGTATCTCTCGAACCAGAAGTCCATTTGGGGCGTGTGACCTATCGTTGGAAAGCCCTTTAAGTCTAGTTTCCAACCCAACTGGAATTTATTGATTCTGATAAGTACATCAAAAGTTATGATCAGAAGAGTAAACATGACTCCTTTTTCACATTTCTTCTAATGATTTTCCGCTTCGTTTTCGCTCAAACTCGTACTATGACATATCCATATGATCCTTATGCATCGTAGCTTCTTTCCAAGTGCTCCTAATCCTCAAGCTCAGCTAAATATACTCCAAATACGTTCTCATTACCTGAAATTCATCAAAAACAAGAAGCATACCGAATAGGAGTAGAATAACATAACTTAAGAATATGATGCAATAATGAACCTAAAGATGAATCTAAATGCTCTAAAATGCAACCTAAATGCACCTAAAAACTATATATAAATATGACATATCAAACTCCCCCAAGCTAAACCATTGCTTGTCCCCAAGCAATAAGACATAAACATTGGACAAGAAAGACGACCTACAATATAGGACTACAACAGGGCTAAACACTTAACAGAAAACACAAGAGATATAATCACTACACAAACCAAGCATCGAAACAATCTCGAACAAAGCCGCATAGCATGTCATGTATCGCAATCGACTCTCCAATCATACCACATACCATCTCTCCCAAGCTGGATTTAACCAAACCTGACAGACCTTACTATAGTCATGTGCGCTCAAATCTCTCATGTGTTTAAAGGATAAATGATGACACTCAACCTAAAACAAGTCAACTCAGATGAAACATATACTCTTTAACTTTGACTTTTTGACTCATTTAACACTCAACAATACAATACACAATGATCAAGAGGACTTTTAAGGGTTGCAATGGGGCTGAGGTTAAAGGTATGGAATAATTTTGGAATTGTGGTGGAAAAACCAAGAAGGGGGAGCATCATATAACTGAAAACATGACCAAGAAAGATCACAACAACTCCACGCAACAACCAACAATCTCCAAATATAATCAACAACCTTTTTCACTCAAGAAATTCAATCATAACCCTTTTTATTTCACATTATTCACAACTTTTTTTTTCACTTCTTTTTTTTTTCTTTTTTTTTTTGAATTTTCTATTCAATTTCAAAGCTCACTAAACATACTTTTCCATCCTTCTAAACCATAAATTGAACACTTTAATTCAATACAAACCAAACCAAAACTAATACTCGTTCCCCCAAGCTAGGGTTAGGACAAATATCAAATGAGGCCAATGGCTTGTAATGTAGGTAGCAATCAAACATAGTCAGAAAGGCTCAGCGGGGCTAGAGGAAGGATAATATGAAAACAAGAATAACTCTGAAGCTAAGATCATGAAATAGAATGCCTCAATCATATCAAAATGTATGCACTATCAAATATCAAAGAGTACCAAGTCAAAATCAAGATCAATGCGACAATTAAGGAACTAATCACACATGAAAAAAAAACATAAACCGACACATATACTTCGGTTTATAGGCACGAAGCTCACTTAGGTTAGGGCGTCGCATAGTAAAGTTAATTCGAGCCGAGAGAAAGATCAATCAATCTTACCACAACCAATCAATTGCGAAACAATCGTGCTATGAAGAATCATGAACAAGATGAATGATGCTCAAGAATTGTAGTAAAATATCAACAAGGTTCTCAAAAGTGTTAGCAATAGTCCGATAGATGCAACTAAAATGACATGAAATCTAATATGAGATGAAATAAACTAATGCAACTAAGAAAGCAGTACAATTTTTTTGGTTGCACGTAAACTCCCACTCCTAGTGAGCGGTACAAACCGTGCAACATCCTACGAAAGCAATGAAATCTACACTAAATGCAACTAACATGTGCTAAGTAATGATGACAGACATCCTCCCCCAAGCTGAATGACACATTGTCCTCAATGTGAACAAAGAGAAATTAAATGAGGGAGAGGTACAGCTTACAAAAGGGGTGGGTAATCAAAGGGAGTGTCAAAAAGCATCGACACCTCCACCACAATCGATAGTTGTAATGAGGCCGTGAACTTAGCCAAAAAATTGGCTATGCTTGTACCTAGCAAAAGATGTCATCATATATTAGCAAAGTTAGTCAAACCAAAAAAAAAAATAAAAAAAATAAAAATGAAAAAAAGTCGGGTTGCCTCCCGATAAGCGCTGATTTAAGGTCTTGCATGACCATTTAAGACTAGTAGATCACTCATAATAGTTCAATGCTCTAAGAAGCTTATCATACGTTCCGCAAACAACTCGGAGCATATTATATAAGAATGAAAAGTACAAATGAAAAAAAATAATCCTAAAAAATTACTAAAACTACAAAAAGAAAAATCAAAGGAAAAATTAGATTTACAAGAAGTAGAAAAAGAAAAATCGTTAGTCTTTTTACAGGACTCAAAAGAAGGAAAAGAAACCAATTGTGCATTATTTACATTATCATGAGAGTCATTTAAAAGGGGAGAAAGAAGGAACGATGGAGGATATAATAAAGGGGAAGAAGGAATAAGATCAAGTTTTTTTAGAGAAGGGAACATGAGACTCAAAAACGATGATCGGATGGAACCGACAAAGACTCATGTATTATCTCACTCTCAACTTTAGACTCATATGCAGATGAAAAGTTTATAGAAGAAGTGTGAGACACTTCACTCTCAACTAAGGATTCGTCGACATAGAGACACTCACTACCAACTTCACCAATTACACCCTTACCTTCTACCAAACTATCATGAGTCATATCAACGCCTTTCTCCTCCAGAGTATAATTCTCAACACCAAAATCATCATCATCAAGTATAACCTGTTGATTAGTAGATTGTTGCACAACAAGTAATTCAATAGATTTCGCTATGTTTTGATAATCATGAGCTAATTCATTTAAATCTTCATCTTTGTTTAACCATATACTCTTTCATCATGTTAAATAGTTCCCGACGCTCCGATGTTTCGGGTTGAAAATAATTATTCACTTCAAAGTTGATAACATTGAGTATAATCGAGCAAATAAGACTCATTAGGGTCATGGGAATATTCATAGGAATTCATGCACGAGATTTTGTAAATTTTGACAATTATATGATGCATCATAAACATAATCATTCGCATTATAATACCCAGAATAATCACATTGCCCTTGATAATTAGAAAAAACACCCCCTCTGAACTATAATTATTCCACTCCATGACAACACACTAAAACAGACAAGGAGAACAACAAAATATATATATTCACAAAAAGAAAGAAAAAAGAAAACTATATATATATATATATATGCAGTTTAATTTCACCAACAATAAAAACTAAATAAAACTATACCGTCTCCCAGAACACGGCGCCAAAATTTGATAAGGTCCGTCGTACACCGTCAAAAATAATTCCTGCAAAACCTTCTAACAATGTAGTAGGGTAAGTAGGGTCGAATCCACAGAGAGATGGTTGTTTTAATCTAGCTTCTAATGCATGGAGAAACTAAACAAGATCAGGAATAATGAATTAAAGTTCTAAACTAATCAAACTACGAAAATCAAGCTAAAAAGGATCTAGGGCAATGGTTCACCATGTTCATAACTATAATCTATCAAAATATCATCAATGATTCAATTAATCAGATATTTAGAGCACATGTTAATCCTACGGTCGGGCCTTAACGCTCTCAAATCAACATATGCTAGTACGGTCGCTCAACATAATCAGATTTGCTAATTGTAGGTAAGCCTCTAAAGAGTACTATCTCTCGATCTATGACTCGATATTAGCAATATTTAATCAGACAATTGATCAGATTGCAAGATTAACAATAAAAACACTAATCAATTAGAGATATCAATAACTAATCAAACCATTAATAAATATCAATCAAGAATCATAGCATATAAACATGGATTCCCAAACCCTAGAATATAAACTACTCAATCATGAAATAAATAAAGAAATTTAAATCTACAAAGAAAAGCATGATCAAAGAAATCAATGAAAGAAAAGAGATGAAAATTATAAACTCATGAATTAATGAAGAAAAGAGAAACTAGGGTTTGCCATGAAAAACTAGAGAGAAAAGGAAGAAGGAAACTAAAGCTAAACCTAAGAATACCAAATATAACGTAAGAAAAAAAAGGAGGTCTCGGGGGGGAGAGAGAGAAGACCTATTTATAGTTTTTACAAAATCGGCTAAAAAAGGCAAAAATTAACCTTCCGGAAAAACCGCCCGGTCGGGCGACGTTGTTCTGAAACTACGACAAAAAATGGAATTCCGCCCGGTCAACCGGGCAGAGCCGCCCGGTCGGGCGCGCAAGCACTTTTGGAGCCACTTTCGCCCGGTTGACCGGGCAAACATGCCTTGTACTCTGAAGAAATTTTCATCTCGCCCGGTCGGGCAAAACCGCCCGGTCGACCGGGCGGAAAAACTGTGATTTTGCGTCAACTTGCGAAGGCTGTATCTCTCGAACCAGAAGTCCATTTGGGGCGTGTGACCTATCGTTGGAAAGCCCTTTAAGTCTAGTTTCCAACCCAACTGGAATTTATTGATTCTGATAAGTACATCAAAAGTTATGATCAGAAGAGTAAACATGACTCCTTTTTCACATTTCTTCTAATGATTTTCCGCTTCGTTTTCGCTCAAACTCGTACTATGACATATCCATATGATCCTTATGCATCGTAGCTTCTTTCCAAGTGCTCCTAATCCTCAAGCTCAGCTAAATATACTCCAAATACGTTCTCATTACCTGAAATTCATCAAAAACAAGAAGCATACCGAATAGGAGTAGAATAACATAACTTAAGAATATGATGCAATAATGAACCTAAAGATGAATCTAAATGCTCTAAAATGCAACCTAAATGCACCTAAAAACTATATATAAATATGACATATCAATAATTCAGTTTTATTTGATAACTATGTTTATTAAGATAATGATTTCATTTAGTTTTGATTTATTTAACAAGTTTTATTTATATGATTATTCTAAATAATTTAATTATGGTAAATTAAACTCTTTACTTTTGGTTGTGGGTATCTTTGTACATGTGTCCATCCATTTTTAGCAATCCAAGGCCCAAATACCAAGTCCATAACCCATATGCCTTTTAGCCAAAAAGAAGAAGGAAAAAAAAAAAGGGTGAAAAACAGTTTTCACCATCTTCCTCTCCTCCATTCTTCTTCGTCGATTCACGAACACACAAGAACCAAGATTTTCAACACAAAATTTCAGCTTTGTCAGTAAATAATTGAATTTCGGTCCACATTTCAGATATTAGGGGCAAATTTTTCAAAAGCTAAACCATAGCCACCATATCTCACCATATCCACCATTAATAGAGCTTGACCAAAGCTCAAGATTTCTGACCAAAACTCCCCTATAAATACTGAACTTTACTCACCAAATTACTCAAGCAAACAATCTCAAAAGGTTTGCTTCAATCCTTTATCTTCTTTCTTAAATTTCTGATTTTGGTTTTGAAAGTCAAAAATGAAATTTTCAATCCACCAAACACTAACTCCTCTGCTTGTCTTCACCACCGCACCTCCTTTGACCCACCACACCACCCTCGAACCACCAAGTCGCCACCCAACCGCGACAAATCGCCGCCCACAACCCCCTCAATTCGCACCTCTCGTTGCGTCTTTTTTGACCCACGCCCGACCACCGCGCCGGCCACCTCGAACCCGGCCCTTTTCGCGGCGCCCGAGCTTCGCCGGCGCACCACCGACAACCGGCACCACAACCCCTGCTTCGAACTCCACCTTCGTGCCTCCCCTGCTTCGTCTCATCTGTCGCTTCCTCTGTCTTCTTTCGTTAATCATTAAGAATTTTGTGAGTACTTAAAATGATTTCATAAATGATTTAAAAACCATAAACTTTGATTTATAAACTTTCTTAAAATCATTAAGAATTTCTTTGAGTTAATTGAATTATTTAAATTGTTTTTTTATATATAAAAAGGGGTTATTTAGGTAACTAACTTAGATATCGTTAATGTCTATTGTAGACTCCGATTGCGTAGACGAGGAATATCAAGAGTGTTAATCCGTTCGTGAACTTAATTTTGGGCACGCGTCACGAGGTAATCTCCGATGTTCATCTGAACATAGATCCCGTTAGTGTAAAACGAATTGATTATGTGATTATTATGTGCTTATAAAATATATATAAGTATGGACTATAATTATGGATTATCGGCTTAATGCGGATTATGAATACGAATGACAAAATGGACAACGACTATCGATTTCGATTATGAATCATGACTATGGACGATATACGATATGACAAATATGTTTATTATAACGTTATTAAAACCGCTTAATGTCATTCAGTAATGTTATGGTTATTATTATTATTATTATTATTATTATTATTATTATTATTATTATTATTATTATTATTATTATTATTATTATTATTATTATTATTATTATTATTATGATTATTGTTATCATTATTACCGTTATTATTATTATTATTGAAATTTTATAAAAGTTGAAATTAGTAAGAACTTGTGATAATGAAATGATTATGAATTTGAAGTGATAAATGAACTCAAGTGACGGTTGTGAAATGAGTTATTGAAACCGCTATGAATGGATTGAGATTATGATGGATGAAATATATTCACACTGGATTGAACAACGATGACGTAATTGTGTACGTGATTTATGTGATGACTTGAATTAAAAGATGTTAATCACGTAAAGTGAAATATCGGAGGGAAATGATGAACAGGTTGCCCTGTATGAGAGGTTCAACGGCCCCTACAGGTTCTCTGGTTACTATGCTGATTATTCTGTTACTGTCTTCCTTCTATCTTGTTGTGATCCAAGTAGAAGGGTGTGCACACTAGGGACTCTGTTATTATGGCATTATGTTATCCGTAGGTGGTTACAGGGGATTGACCCCGGCCTACAATGTTGAAGTAAGTGGTTACAGGGGATTGACCCCGGCTTACTGGTGTTATCTTTCCTCTCCTTAAATAACTGGATTTATTGAATTAAGTATGTGATTAATCATTGTATATATATGTGTATGTGTGCTATGCTTTCTAACCCTATTAACCTACTATTTTACAAAGTATTTTCAACTTAAGTATTTTACGGGATGGAGTTGGAATTACTCGCTTTTTTTCGATTTTTGGGAGCTTGTCTCTCCCTGTTTCTTTTCAATGTATTTGTGCGGGTGGGTGATCGACGGGGAACAAAGGGAGATCACTTAGAGTTGTCATCCACTTAGCTTATGATTTAGCTTCCGCTGGAACTCTGAAACACTTAAGTAATTAGTAATATTTAATGAACATTTTACTTGGTTGTAAGGATTAATTAATTTGAATTTAGTATGCTTTAATCTAGCCTTGCATTTATTTCCAAGGAGATAAGTGCGGCGGTAGCACGCCCGTTGAGTCGAACCCTCGTGGATATTACCCCATCTCAAGTTTTATTAAATGAAAAAGAGTTCGGGTTGGCGGGGGTGTTACACTCTGTAATTAAGATTTACGCGCTAAATGAGCCAAAATATCTTTATTAAGTTATAAGACATATTTTGAGGATTTAGTTTAAGTATAATGAAGGATTAGAGCTTAATTATAGAAGGTTAAGGATTAAGTAAAACCAGAAAAATTCTGGAATGATCCTAAGCTGTGAAAAGACGATTTTACCCTCATTACTAAACCGAAATCACGAGCTTGCCATTACCCATTCTCTATATATATGTGACCAAGTCCCCCTAATTCATTTCATCAGATTTATCTCACAAAAACACAACAAAAAACACATCACATTCTCTCCTCCTTCCTCACGCCATTTCTGGTGAGTTTGTGGCTGCACTTTGGCGGCTTGTTTCCTTTGAATTCTTGCTTAAAATCTTACATGCAATTGCTTTCCTAGGCTCCTCAAGTTGTTCTTCATACTGGGCAATCGATAGTTTTGAGGTTTCACATCAATAGCATCAAAGAAAGTCAAGGAAGGTTAGATGTTGCTGAATTACAACACTTATGAGGTTTATAAGAATGAAACTTGATTACTTTGGGCTAATTGCTGAATTTTAAGTTATGAATGTTTTATTTAAGGTCTTATGGAGTGGCTGGAGAAGATCTAAAAGTTTTTGAATGAAATTTGATTCCTAAACACCGGAGTAAGGTACACAAGGACCACTCTTCAAACCATACTTTCTTAGTTTATTTGTGTATCATTTGTTTTGTGGAAATTGTGGGATGTTCGACCATATTTTGTGATGAACTTCTACTGATTTATAGATAAGTTGAAAGTAGTTGATTTCAAAGTATTGCGTGTGAATTTTTGGTAATGATTTCAGAGATATAAATCGTTGCATGTCAGGTTCCTCTAAAACCGATCGAACCTTAATGCTACCTTGGTTGTACCTTGATTAATTTCCTCAAATGATGATGGTCTTTCATGATATACTCCTGGAAAGTTCATATCTTGATTATTAGATAAAACTTTGTTTCGTTTATTAGTGTGTTATACTGCCCACCACTTTGTTGAACCTCGTTTTCATATTCACTAACAAATTGGTTCATAAGAATCAATCTAACAGCAACGCAGCTGCATCAACATTGGAAGAGGGGAAAATACATTATTTCAAGTTGAAAATAAATCATTATAGTATCAAAAATAATAAATTTAAATATATCGATAATCAATACTCAATATGAAACTAATAAAAAAAGTAATAAATATGTGAACACCTTTTATCTAGAACAACAACCTCTTGCATACAGGTTTCGTCTTCGTCACAAACAATTGCATTACCTGCATGTACGACAATCCCCAAAATATCTACAATATATATTTTAAGAATCAACACGTTAGAGGGAAAATAGTATGTCTAATTGATTTGTTACAAAATTTGATGCAAAATGTACGTAAAAGTTTGGTGTCATTGTAATTGCAGACTTTTATTGATTGAAGGGAAACCAACTTGTAAAAAGCCTTGGGATACATCCAATCAACTATATCACTGTTGTGGACCTTAGTTTCTTTGTGTTATATGGAGTCGATATTGATTTGGAACAATGACACAATTTTTATTAACCGGGACAACTTTAACCCTGTGAAAACAATATATCGTCCAAACAGATGACCACATAAGCACAGATGTTGTAAGTTGTACCAATAGACCTAAAACATCCTATAAAAGAAACAAAAATATGAAGCCAAAACTAAGAAATTGATCCCAATATCTTAACACCCCCAACCCCTCCCCCCGGTTATGAAAACTCAAGAAGATTCAAGAAAGTCAAAGACATACCTCAAATATTAAAACCATGTAGAAGATGAAATGTCGTACATAATATAATCCCCTTCCTACCTCTATTCTCTCATAATAATATTCAAGAAGACAGTGGGAAAATTCAATATATAAGCCAATTTACAACTTAGCATCACACAAAAGAAATTATCTCATAATAATATATTCAAGAAGACAGTGGGTGAATTCAGTATAGAACCCAATTTCCAACTTAGCATCACACAAAAGAAAGCAAAGGAAATATATTAGTTGAAGGAAATGAAATACCTTATGATGAATCCAAACGTGTGTTGATTTCTAGTGTGTTTAATATATTCACCCCAAGTTTCTGTATTCAAAAGACTCGCACTCATACATTAAGTTGTGCAAACTAAAGTCAATTTTAGGTTAATTTCATTACAATATTCTTATAATCACCAACACTTATGACTTATCAAAAAACTTGCTGCTAATGCATCAGTTATAATCAATTAGGAAACCATTAGAATAGGGTAAGCAAGCAATCAACACAAAAGTTAATAAAGTCACAGTATGTAGCTAACTAATTTCACATTATTCTCTACATTATATTTCATTTTAGGAGCACGTCAAAAGTAATATTAGAGACATTTTGGGTTAGAGACTGAAAGAGTGCAGATCAAATGTATAAACCTGCTAAAAGTTGAACTCAAATTCTTTCCCCCTTTGTATATATTTTTTCATTTTTGACCACACAAAAGAAAGTTACATTTTAGGCCTCATTCGCTTCACCCTATATTTGTTTTATTGAGGTGTGAAAACTAAAACAGTAACTCCACATAAATTTTTTCATGAATATATATTATTGGCACCAGTTTTACCACTTGCAGAATGGTATTTACTGTCAATCTGGCACTACATCTATATAAAATTCCCCAAGAAATTATATGCATCAAAAGAGTACACAAGCTAGAGTGCATTCGACTAAGCAATTGGGAGTTAGAATTAAACATCAATCCTGAAACCAGAAAGTAAATTTGGCTAGAGGATGACCCAAAGAAAAATAGGTAGACTGTTGAACAAGACATGTAGCTATTTGACTCTGGATGAATGACATCTCCCTTTTGACAGTTTCCATCAAGAAAGGAAAAAAGGGAAACCAAGGGAATTTCAATCACCTTACATAACTAAACACATTACTACTCGGAAGAAAAAGCGTACTATGCATATCTTTTCCAAAGTTTAGTTCAGAAGAGTGAGAAACTCCAAAAATTGCTACCTATGACCATCTCCATAAGATAATGCATTTGATTCAACATGATTTTGTAATAACCCCATTATTTGTCAATAAAATTCACACACAAACGAAGAAGATGATGGTGGCAAAATCGCTTGCTTATAACTTGCGTGCATACAAATTCATAAAAAAAAAAATTAATGCATCTCTATCATTTACTATGATCTTCAATTTGAAAGCACATTGGAGAAGGATCTCCAATGTTCAATATGGCCACGCCAACCACTATTACCACCAGCAACAGCTAACACTATTAGCTTGGGAATCTTATATAGATGTCTACAACTAGGAGGGATCTCTACCACTCTTCATCCCCCAGCCAACAGGAAAACATATTCCCTCAGTTTCTCATAAACATTTGTCTTAGCCACAAGAAGCAAAAAAGAGGAAACAGAGAAATAAAAAAAGAATACAGAAAACCAGAGAGGAGAAAAGGCAAAAGTTTCATTGGTAATGAATCATGTAATTCACTTTCATCATGCTCTAGTATACTACTATATGAAACATGATAAAACCCTATTCACTTCAACTTATAAAAACAATTAATATTAAGTAAAAATTAGTTTTAATCAGTTAAAAACATACTTAATCAGCAAAAAATTAGTTTCTATCAGCAGAAATCAGTTCCACTAAGAATAATGGCCTTTAAAAGGCACTACATAAATTGCCAAACGTGAACATGGAGTGGAACATTCCCACGTCTAACATCATGCTCCTAAAAAAAAGTAAACATTACCCACTAATGTCTAAATCATTAACGCACTAACACTAACTTAAACCACTTTGACTACTTTATAACATTACCCACTTACATAGTGATAGTAAAAATATCACCTATATACCAGAAAATAGAAACCACAAAATCATTGCTCTGCATACTTTAAATCATCAAAATGATGATTTTATCAACGAAAATCAGTTTAAATCACTAAAGTTAAAGTGATTAGATACTGCCAAGTAGTTCAAATATTAAGTCCTATAAATTTTGTAATTACTGTTTAAATCACTAAAGTTAAAGTGATTAGATACTGCCAAGTGGTTCAAATATTAAGTCCTATAAATTTCGTAATTACTGCCATAAGATCCTATAGGCAAGAAAACAAATTCTTGCATATAACCACAACTTCCTCTCCTTGTAATTTCCCAAATTTCAAGACATTATATCATGCTTTTCCAATTTCCACAATTCATTTGATACAAAATACAATAAAAGATCTGTTATAATTTCTACATGATACACTTGCAAAAATCTTCCAGCCTTACACTATGTTATTCTCTCTTTCTTTCTTTTTTAGTTGCTTCTCTTAGGCTCTGTTCTTTTGGACTGAATAAACCTGAACTGAATAAACCTGAACTGAAATGAACTGAATAAACCTGAACTGAACTGAATAAAATGAAAACTGTGAGAGGAAACTAACTGAACTGAACTGAATAAACCTGAACTGAACTGAACTAAATAGAACTGAATTGAACTGAATTTTCATTAATTCAGTCCAAAAGAAATTTTGTGCATAATATCTCTTACCTATTTCCTTTTTCTTTCGTTCTCCCATTACATACATTTTACTTATCTCCCATCCAATGTCTACTATTTTAGGCAAAAAGCATCAGAAGTATCGACATCTGAAGTATCTACATCCTTTCATCCTCAAAAATTCTCAGCTAGTGTGAACTTTGAGGATACCAATAAAAGGATAAAACCTTCCATGATATGTTAAAATGATATTGATTCCCAGAACTTGTTATAAACTTTGCAAAAACCAGGATACCTTTGTCTACCACATTCCTCCAGTTCATTCATTTTGACACCATCAACGTGACTTATCTAATTTGTTTTTCTTCAATAAGACCAACAACAACATCAACCCTTAATCTAATGTATACCCACATTATAAAAAAGTCAAAGACCGTAATGAACAGTCAAAACCCACAAAACTGAACATGAAATCGAAACAAAATTAAAGAAAATTAAGCGAGATAATTAAGGGTATTTGCTTAGTGGCTTCTAATATTAGTGAAAAAGTGAAGGACCCATAAATTTTTTTGCCCTCTGCCAAAAAAAACAAACAGAAAACCAATCAGTTAAATAAACAAAAGAGAATTGAAAGATAAAGTTCCATCTATGAAAAATAAAGTTCCATCTATCCCAAAAACCCAAAAAAATAATGTCAGATTAGATAATACCTTCTTGAAGAGGAATAACAAAAGTTTAACGATCATACAATTACCCTTTTCGTTATATAGAGAGAGATGCGGGTATATTTCAGTTACAAAAATTATGCAATTATTGAATGTATAATTGAACTTCAATGTGCGATGAGAATACTTAGGGCCTATTCTCCCCAGCTTATTTTCAGTTTAGTTCAGTTCCTAAATGATAATCATTACTATTAATTAGTTATAATTTAATTCGATTCGGGCTCAATTCGGTCATTCGCCGTCGATTCAACCCAATTCAATTCATTCGGTTCGATTCGTAGTTTAGTAGCTTTTAGCCGAAGAGAATGTTCTTAGAGGATTTAGGAGTGATTCGTGAATTAATTTGGGTTTTCTTTTGCTAAGATTAACAATTTCACTAACCTTTATGGCGTTGCCCTCCGAAGTCTGACCTTTGAGCTCCATTGCTTGATTAGTATTCTCCAACAGCAACAATAAGATTTGATTAGAAGCAAGAAAAATTCACAAGCCATTAATTACGAAGTAGAAGACTACTTTATTGTTCATGGTGGATTTCAAAAGGGGAGATGGAGGGGATGAGTTATTACGTTTATGGCTGGAACTGTCGAAGTAGGTCTTGACTGCCATATTACTAATCAAAACCGTATCTGTAATTTTATGAAACATGAAGCACTAAAAAATGTTACATCAGATGGTGATTATTTGGAAATCCCTACATAAGGTGCTCGGTTCGAGCCCAGGCTTCAGCATATTTATTTTTTAAATAATGATCACTTGACTTTGTTGGGTAATAAACACGTGGTAAAATTCTGGTGGTAGGAGGAGGGTGCCACGTGGCGCATCGACGGTGTCAAGCACACCTTTTAATCTTGCAACAAGGACTAAGACTCGATCCCAGCATATCTGGGATGGAGGTGATGCCAACACCTGCTGCTCGCATCTACACCCCTAACCATGTGCACCTTCGAATTTGCTTAGAAGAATGCTCATCGTACAAGAAGAGGAAAGGCGAAAAAAAAAGGACCTGGAGTTTGTACATCAGGAAGAAGATTGGTAGTTATTACTGAGGTATTTCAGCAATTTTGCAACGTATTTTTAAAAAATGCGGTGCAAATTTCGGCAAAATCTTTGTTTTTGTTACTGAATTTCAATGGTTTCCTACTGGCTCAATTTATGTTTGTTGCAGGGTAGCTTGAATTTCACATGATGAAATCAATAAAGACAAACCCTTGAAGGAGAGAGACGAAGAAGAATAAGATGGAGATAGTGGTGAGGAAGAAATGGAGGAAGATGAATGTTCAGCGCAAGGTCATTCGTTGTTGCTACTCTAGGGTATGCGAAATTGCGAATTATGTATTTCATTATTTCATTGCATAAGAAATTGTGATGAATGTATTCACTACAACTTTTTCTTTGGGGATTTGTTTATTGTGGATCGAAATCGGAGTTTATAAGTTGGTTATGTTTGGCAGAGAAGGCCGAGCTGGGGCCGAGGCAGGAGGCTATGAAAGTATGAATTATGGTTATGCGAGAAGAAGTAGAAAGGTATATTATATAGGAAGTTAGGAACGTAATGTTTGAAGAAAGGGAAACGTAAGAAAAATAAGACATAGAATTGGCAATGCATAAGCAATATCTCTATTTGAATTGAGAATACTATTTGTGCATGTGATTAAGGAATTATAATAATTTTAAGGTACTATCTGGCTGTAATATGAATAATTATTACTTTCGGAATGAAGTATTTCGTTTGAACTTTGAAGTATTTGTTTTTAATTTATAGATCGGTTTGAAGTGGTCGGTGGTCAATAGTGACCCAGCATCATGTGTAAATTCTTGGATCCGACACTGGTCTTATATGTCAATATTATTATTGATGGCTAATTTCATGCATTATCAGAGCAAGAAGACTGTATGTTCGTTGTTTTTCTAATGGTATTGTCAAGATTGAGTTTTCATGCAATATGGAATGTTAGGGGTGGTGGGTTTACGGTTTGTTGCTTTGAATTTATCAACAGGATATTTATCTAGTAAAATTTGTACACTAGGGTACAATTGTAAAAAAAAAAAGGGAAATCATGAGAGTATTTGAAGTAGTACTTTAATTTGATAGTGGATACTTCGTCTTTTCCTTTTGCGGATTGTTAGTCTAGTGCCAAATCTGTGACATTGTCAGAAAGGATTAGCGCTTTGGGTGATGATGGTTAGGCTAATTGAGGAGCTTTACTTTATCTTCATTACATCAATAATTGATAAAGGACTGCTTTGTTTGGTAAGAAAATTATGCTTAACTGGTTTCCGAGTTTGTGGACCAAGCAAGCCTATTTGTAGCTGTAATGATGTGTCTATGTGCAATTGGGTATTTCTAGAGCATGAACGTTGGAGGTAGGGTATTATTATATGCAGCTATCTCTCAAAGTCTCAAATGGATATCTATTGAGTTAAATCTAGGGGGGGGAAATGAAATCCATGACACTTATTATGAGGTGAAGTTTGCTTCACAATTATCTCATCTCATCATGATGTGGGATGTAATTTGGCTTCTGTTTGGCAGTGAATTCTGTATATACATGCTTTTTTCATGCCCTTATATCCATGTTGCTCATGAGGGTTTATATGCTTCTCCAGTAATTCCTCAATGGATTTGTATCAACCCCTTGAGAAAAGTTCTCGAATGATATGTTCCTTACCAGTTACTACTTCAACCTGAGTTATGATTATGCTTATTATTCTGAGACTAAGTCTTTAACGATACAGTCTCACATTAATTCGTTGTGAAACATGAAAGTACCGTCCTAAAAAGGTAAATGTTACTTTCAAAATAGAAACCTTGGTCTCACTATGGTGAAACTGTTTTGTTCAATTTAATGTCTTCTTTAGAAGTGCTTCATACAAGCATGGTTTCTCATATCCGTGTTACCTGTGTTCTTCTCTTTTGCCAGGTATCATGCCAACATCACTCTCTTGCGTGGGAATCGTCATAGCAAGCAGCTAACTCAAGTAAGTTTTGGCATATGTTGTTCTAAAGTCCTTGTTCTTGTTTTGATCATATTTCACCTGAGCCACCACTAAAACGGATTGATTAAGTTATCAAAGACATGCTTCTTTCTTCGTCTGTGTCACTGAGGGTCCTTGAGATTGGTTTATTTTTATTCACCCTAGTAATCGATATGTCGGGTATATGGTTGATTGGAGCACCACAATGCTAAGATTGTTCATTTTTTCTCTCAAATCCTCCTTCCTCCACTTCGTTTTCTCCCACCTCACTTTCCACTGATTTTACTTTCTACCTTCCCATGTTATTTGTTGCTCCCTACGAATGTAGATTGCAGTAGAAGATAGAGACTTAGGATAAATAAATGACTTGTGGATTTTCTTCATGGTTGTTCAGATTTTCTATCCTAATCTTTCTAGAATTCTAAAATTTTCCAACTATGTAGTTTCCTGATTGTATCAGGAGTGAGTTATCTGGTTTTGGATATGATCTCTCCAAAAGGCTGCTATCGTGGTGATAAAATGTAGACTTGTCTTGTGACATTATGCATATTGAGCTTGGAATTCCTGAACCGATCTTTAACTTACTTAGGTTTTCAGTTGCAAAGTAATCCTTCTTGTATTTTCTCCCACTATTTCTTTTTCAGATCTGCTAATTTCTTGCATTTCTAATCCATATAGGGTGTGAATCACCCCTATTTGATGGTTTTTGTCAGGCATATCTTTGTTTGTAATTCTCTTTTTGATGACCTCGTGAACAGCTAAATATAGCCAATTTCTTAGCCATTGGGTGAGGATGAGGAACTATTACTTACTATTGGACTTCATGTTATCATGTACATACTGATGCGACACTTTGGTCCTACACTAGTGCATGATGAACATCATTCCGAGGAAACTTTTTTTCTTTTATTACACGTGCATGATCTTTTATATGTTCAAATTAAAAGAACAAAGAGGCACCATAAAAGAACATGTTTATTTGAAAATTTATAAGCATAATAAAAGATCATTTACCCATCACCGTTCTTTAACTATTTCATTCAAAATTTGTACTAATACTTTTAATAAATACCATTATTTAACCCTAAATATCTTTGAACTAGCCTGATATAATTCCTAAGCCCTTTAACAAGTTCGCACCCACCTCGTTTCTGTCTCTGCAATTTTAATGATATCTTGCTGCCAGAAAACCTTGGAATTATAATTGAGGTAATGATTGATGAACATGGGTGAGAGAGAATGAGTAGGTGACCCCAGTACGGGTGGGGTTGACTTGGGATTGAACTTTGAAGAGTCAAATTGACAAAGGGTCTAGTAGCCATAAAATTTGGTTTTAAAATCTTTATAATTGAAGGTGTTTATGGTTATGGAGTTTTGACCCTCACCTTAGAGTTTTTTCAGTTATAACTTATAAGTGCTTTTGAAGTAACCTGGTGAACAGGTCATAGATAACATAATTTAATATCAAAAAGTTAAAGAGAGAGATCATAGTGTTTATGGTTATGGAGTTTTGACCCTCACCTTAGAGTTTTTTCAGTTATAACTTATAAGTGCTTTTGAAGTAACCTGGTGAACAGGTCATAGATAACATAATTTAATATCAAAAAGTTAAAGAGAGAGATCATAGAAGGTAAGCCAATGCAATTTTATTAATTGATTAGATTGTGCATACATATTAGACTAAAACATGTTGCCATACCATACGTCAGCGGCTTTTTTAACTGAGACTCGGACTAACTAACCAACAAGATCAGAACTCATACTCCATTATTTAGTGACCCATATAATATCGTCAGTAGCCAAAAAATGGCATACTGGAGGGCCTGGTTTGGCCTTCAAAAGCAGAAAGAGGAGATGATGAGGATTCCAAGAAGACGTATCCATGTGACATATGGATATAGCTTCTAATTTGGTTCCATCATCTCCGATAAGAGGCACCAAGCGCACCTGGCTCCTAGGTATATAGTGGCATCCGTATGTGGCAAAAGGAAGATAATCCTTCTTATGACATCCGATCAGTTGATACCGTATTGTCTTAGCTATGCCTTCAATCGTGTAGAGTTGCCATTTGCCTGCCGGGGTAGTGATAGGTTTCACATTGGTACCCATCAATCCTGCGACAAAGCTCATCATAGACTCTAATGAATCTACGCATGATCTCTCCTCTCCTTGCACCTTGGGTCCGCATAAATCCGGGTGGGTAGCATATGGGCTCACCAACTTTGGTAGTGCCTTTTTCTGTAGTCTAGCAGACCGAGGCCCTTTATTTGTGAAATATAAGGGCATCTTTTTCCCGATGACGTTAATGTCATCATATTTATGGAAAACTGTTAGATTTATGAAATCCAAATTTATGTTTGAGCTTGCGGGAGAGACATGCTTCACAAGTTTGTTCTTTGTAAGATGGTTAAGTCGTTTGATATTCTCAAGGCCCCCTCCACCCGCATACTTATCCTTTTCGGCAATTATGTGATATAGTGAATTGAAGTCTCCGGAACTTTCCACAGGTGTGAACTTTTCTGTGAGCTGGTTATAGAATTCATCGAGGTTGGCTGAGATAGGGAGGATGATAAAAAATGAAATTAGCAAATATATGAAGGCTCCTGCCATTATGAGTTGTGTAATGTGTTTCTTTTTGATCAAATATGATATTGTGGTAGTTTGACTTGTGAACTACATGAATGGGGGATTTATAGAAATATCTTCTGAGGGTTTTTTTTTCTTAGGCTTTTGCCTTGAATGAGTATTTGTGGCAATTCCAGCTAGCTAACCTCTGTTTCTCACTCACCTAATCCTTCTAACATTGGATCAGGATCCTCATTACTACACTCGTAGTAGTAATAGTATATGGAATTAGTACGAATGAATGGAAGGTGAGATGGACTGATTAATGACTCATTACTATACTCGAATGTGCAATTATATTACTACACGCAAACATCTACGCAAAAGAGGGAGTACATTGTTGTTCTTTTGTTCCCTTTCTAATTATGCTGAATTAATGAAGTTCAACCTGCAAAAATATCATAATTTTCAAACTCTAAATAATATTTCATAATGAAAATTTGTGGACTTTGTTATAGTTTTTGTGACAAAACGCATTTGATGATATTTTTGCGAAAATAATAAACACTTGCAATAAGATTTCGGCAAAAAAGCCAAACTTTGAGTTATTGACCCTCTTTTTTCCCTCCCTCTATATGCGTTAATTACATAAACGTGAGTGACTTTCATGCACACAGCACAAAGAGGGAGGTAAATGGGAGAGTCATTGATTGAAAGTTTGATTTTGTGGTCGGAATTGGTCGACAAGGTAGGTATTTTGATAAAAAGTGTCATATAAGAGACTATGTCTATGTGTTGTGAATCTTGAAAATAGGTTGTCCCATTCTCACTCTTTAACTTTCTGTCCTAGAGATCATTCTACCATCTATTCTCAACAATTCTCTTCAATAACTAACAAAGAAAAACGATCATGTCTTTCTCTCTCTTACCATTTGACCTTACTTCACCATTTTTTTTCCTCATCATTCGATCACATTTATGCATCAATTTTTTTTTTGGTTTATTTCTTAATAATAACATAATTATATGAAGTATCCATTAATAATTGATATTAATATAATAATAAATTCAGTTAGTGTTTCGAATCATTTTGATTCATTTTTCCAAAATGTGAATTGTTGAAATATCTTGTAGATTATAATCTCTTTTTTTTTGTAAATTTAATTAATCATATTACCAACCAACAACTTATCATACGTGCCCGTATAAGTGTTACGAGTATTTTGGGGCCGCGTGGAGTAATGCAAATTGTTTTTCCCCTTACTTGAAAGGATAATTAACAGACGTTCGATTCGATCCATTTCTTTTATGTCTATGAATTGCATGTTTGTAGCAATAGGGACAAAAAGTTTGCAATTTCAATCGACTACGCATGTTGTGGTGATTCTTTTAAGTAATATATATTGAGACGCCTTATGATCCCTTATTAATACTCTCTCGAACACAACTAGTACATTCCAAGATAACTTTTACTCGAACATCTTTAGCCTTAGCCATGAACCTCCTTTGGATATTTGATTCAGAACGGAAAAAAATAAGAAAGTTCCAAAAATAGAAATACAATACGAAAGATTTTGTTGAATCAATAGAGTAATAATAATTTATAAGTAAAGAAATACTTCGTTATCAAATTCAAAAGGTTTTTAATTAGATTTTTAATCTCGTATTTCATATAAGTAACCATCCATTGTTGCCAAAGACTTCACTTTTGAAATCTTAAAAATCAGAGTTCCTCGTCTTTAACGCCTCATATGAGCTAAGGGCCCATTCGTTATCGTTTTTTATTTTCAGTTTTCAGTTTTTTTGAAAACTAAAAACCAAAATAAGGAAACCAGAAAAAGTGGTTTTCACTTTTTAGTTGTCAGTTTTCAAAATCATCATGCTCCCAATAAATTTGTTAATTTTTTATTCATTATAGGACATATATTATATGGCTTTGAAAATGAAAAAAACCAAAAAAATAAAACCACACTAAGTACCTCAAGTTTTCTCTGTTTTAGTTTTTTCATTATGGCAATTGGCTTCAGGCAGGTTGTCACTTACCTGATATAGTAGTATTAATTATGTTACCCTTACTTTTCACAAAATTGGTTCAGAGTTATGGCCATGGCCCACATATATTTGGCTTCAGGCAGGAATTAGTCGGATATATGCAATACTATTTCTTATGACCATGGCCCACATATATTTTGATTATTTCTCTCACCCTTGGCAGTTCCTATCATCTCCTTTTCTAGTAAAACATGTTATAAATGACATACACCCTTTCTGCTTATAATACCCATTATCCCCTATTACAACTCATGGTGGCAAACGGGTCATAATCGGTCAACTTTGTGTTCGGGTTACGTTTGGGTCGGGTCTGTTCACGTACTGGTCAATATTGGGTCCATTAAATTTCGGGTTGGGTCGGGTCGAGTTAAATCAGGTTTTTAATCTGGTAAATAAATAAAACACATATAAGACTAATAAAACTAAGTGAAATAATAAATGGGAAGTGGCTAAGTCATATATAGTATTTCATGACAATTTTTTCCCTTAAATTTGTTTAAAAAATAACTAATATGACAACTTTTCGGGTCGGGTTCGAGTCATCATTATCGGGCCAATTTCGGGTCGGGTCACTTCCAGGGGTCTATTTACTTCCGGGTCGGGTTATTTCGGGTGAAAACATGTATCGGTCGGGTCAGCGAGTACGGGTCTATTTTGCCGGCTATAATTACAAATACTTTTACAACAAATTAGCAAAAGAATTGTCCCACAAGCTAAGTGTCATAACACATTGGAGCCACGGCTTTGCGACTATTTGGAACACATGGAGTATGATTTATACACTTCAGATTTTTGGTGCGAGTGATTTAAACACTTCACATTTTTGGTGCGAGTGATTTAAACACTCAGATTAGTGAGGCAATTGTAACTTTAGCTACACAAAGTCCACCACCTGAATGAGTAAGAAAGATTCTACAATCAATATAATACCATATTAGAAATTCTAAATAAATAAAAAAATCTACTAGTAGGCCTTTGTTTGTACACTCCTAACCAAATTAAATTAACTTACCCTCACAAATCAATGTATAGCGGAAGTAAGGATCGTATCCACAGAGAGCAATGATACAAGTCGATAATTAACGCAAGCAAGGTCCTAACGTGCCGTAAGAGAAAAGTGATTAGAATATAGGGGAATTTGGAACAATGCACCAAAAATTACAATATGCAAATTAATAAATGAGAGATGAACACAATAGTAAAAAACCTTGGACTCGATTAATATCCACTTCCAACCAAGTTTCCGATCATTGAACTCACAATCCTAACAAATCCTTTGGTCACCTATTGTAAAGCCTAGACTTTTATCTTCCTAGATAGTGATTAAACAAACACGATCAGCGTGGTTTGAAACCTCTTACTATTACTTAACTTAAACGATTAGCACTTAAGTTCAAACCAATAGTAGCATTAAAACCGAGGAACAATAGGATTGTCAATGGTATTTATGCAACAACATTCAAGCAATAAGTTTTAGTCTCCCTAAATCCAGCATCAATGTTCAGCATATAATGAAGAATTTAGTATGCTACCATTGAACAAGGAACAATAACAATCCGATTATGTCCCTAATTCTAGCATTAGATCGTTCACACAACAAAACTAGTAGCACTCTTGGCATTATGTCGAATGAGAGAGTAATAACTAAACTCTCCATAAGGAAAACAAAACGCAAGTGGGCGGTTACATCAGGGGTCGCGACCCGCGAGGCAGGGCATCACGGCCCGCGACGGCAGGGCATCACGGCCCGCGACACTGACCGCGGCCCGCGACGACCTTACTGCCCACCAAACTATAAAGCAACAAAACTAAGGAGGGGAAAGGGAAGAAATGACATGAAAGGGGACTTGGGGACGCTTCTAAGATGCTTGGACGCCACGCACACCAAAGATGCTCGGATGCCTCGAACTCGGAACTCGGAAGACTTTGACGCTGGGATGCTCGGAAGCTTCGAATGACTCGCAGCTAGGAAGATCGGATGCATGAATGCCTTGGAGCTATGAAAGTCTTCGGAACGCAAAAGTGCCTCGGAAGATGCCATAACACAAAACTGCAGTAAAAACACCAAAACTCACGACAAGACTCGATAAACTCACTAATGCCAAACCAAACCAAAAACCCGACTCTAAGCCCAAACCGGCACACAAAACAACCTAAAATTCGCCTAAGATCGGCGAATAACTTAGAAGCATCATCTACCTACAAAATAACAAATTCCAACTATCTCCTATCACAACTCTCCTATCACAACTACTTCTACAATAAATTAGCGAAAGAATTGGCCCACAAGCTAGCTCTCATAAAACTTTTAGCCAAGGCTTCGCGGTTATCCTGGGATGCAAAGAGCATGATTTACACTTTTGATTAACGAGGCCATTATAACTTAAGCTATTCAAAGTGCACCACCTAAATGAGGTATAAAGATTCTACAATCAGTCGATCAATATAGTACCAAATTGAAAATTGTGAAAAGGAAATTCATTTTGACCTATGAATTAACAAAAATGGATGCGAAGTTGCTATGACATAGTGCATTTAAGCATACTTAGCAAGACTATGACCTGATCATTTAGTATTAGAGGTATTTGAATATGAGGACCTCTTCGTACACACTGCTACAAGTTGGGAGAATGAGGATGACTTGTTTTGTAACAATGTCGTAGGAGAATCATACTCCTGGACGACCCCTACAAAAGGCATTCCAGATACAATAAGTACCAGGTAGAAAAAGATTAAGCATCTTGCATCAATTCAATCTAAAATTCTAAATAGAAGTTTTTGATGGAGAGGTCATAGACTTATAGATAAGAGTGTTTATATTTACCATGACTGAGCAGCAACACCATGTCACTGTCAAGAACAGAACTCATGCGATGTGCAATTGTGATTAGTGTACAACCATGAAAGTGTCGTTTAAGAGTTATTTGGATAAGATTATCTGTTGTTGTGTCAACGGAGGCCGTTGCTTCATCAAGGATCAACACCTTGCTTTTCTTGAGTAGTACGCGCCCAAGACAAACTAGTTGTTTCTGACCCATGCTCCAGTTCTCTCCGTTTTCATGAACTGTATGCATTGTTGCAAACAACAACCATTATTGGCATAAATATGGTTATAGTATAATATAGACACTAATGTCATTAGAAAGAAACTAAGACTAACCATTAGAATCTAACTTTCTTTCCATCTTCCGGACTTGATCTCCAAGTTGACACTTATCCAGAGTCTACAAGTAGATTAATAAAACATTTGAGTTAGTACATATTGGTAATCTTTCAATCATAAAGCCAAAGGAAAAGACTGAGACACTCACATCCCATATTTGTTCATCGGTGTATTGCTCAAGCGGGTCTAAATTGCTTCGGAGTGTTCCCTGAAACATGGTTGGATCCTGAGGGATGATGCTCAGTCTTGACCTCAAATCTTCGAGTCCAATGGACGAGATATCAATACCATCAATCACAATCTGACCAGCTGTAGGTTCAACAATCCGGAAAAGTGCTTGTATTAGAGTCGATTTACCGCTGCCTGTTCTCCCAACAATGCCGGTTTTCATCGCTCCCGGAAATGTACATGTCACACCATGTAGCACGAGTGGCAAATGTGGAGCATAACGGACCTTTAAATTCTGAACTCTGATTTCCCCGTGTGATGGCCAAGAACAATCCGGTCTGTTTTCTTCTATAATAAGAGGAGCCTCACTAGGAATGGACAGGAACTGAAGGATTCTCTCCACTGATATCATTTTAGTTTGCCAATGGCATAAGGACCATATTGCATTTGGTAGGTGACTGTTTAAGGTGAGCCCATATGTCACAGCCAAGCCTGCAATTGCTGTACATGAAAAATAGAAGTAATTTTAGATTTATCAATCTAAAGGGACATAATTATATATAGGGATAGAAAAAGAAAAGCTAGAACATACCAGGATTTATTCTATCTGCAAAGTAGAGGGAGAGAACCAAAAGGAAGGCAAATGTAATGCAAGAGAATGCATCTAGTCGCAACATTAGCCATTTCATTACAGCAGCAAGATGGAAATCAGGGCGAGAATATGCATCTACTGTTTTCATATATGTTAGCTGGAATCTTGATTCTTGATCAAAGCTCCTAATTGTTGTTATGCCCGAAATTGTTTCAGAGAAAAATTGAATGACTGGAGCTTCGCATATGCGACTCAATCGTGATAGTTCTCTTGATGACTGCATATAGGATTGCTGCATATGATAGAAGATTAGTGTTTCAGAATAACATCCAGGAGCTATTTTAGTGTGTTTCAGAATATGTGCAGCCAGTGCAGGTACGAACTTGGCTTTTTCTTTTTGAATAGCTTCTGGCTCAATAGAAAGCAGGAGCCTTCTAATAACTGTACTTATGCTTAAATCTTAAATAGGGACCATATATTATTACATGAAGTATTTAACAAAGTAACCAGTTAGAGTATACTGATATTCATGTCCTACTTTTTCTCTTTTCAGACCTATAAATGTTACACTATCACCAGCTTAACAGCTTTCCACAGAAGCCGGAGGTCGGCTGTAAGATAAAACTATGTAAGGTAGGTCTTGTATATATCAGATGTATATCATATAATTGGCTTAATAACTCCAAATCACATAAAAGACAACTTTGTACATAAGTGTGTTATTTTGTATATAATTTGTGGTAAACCCTATTATATACAATGTTGTCAATGCACCTCCTTATGCCTTCCCCCCTAAGTTTTATTTATTTTAAAATGGAGGAAATACATATATTTTTTGAGATCACATGATTCCGGAAGCTTATAAAAATTACCTGATACCAGATGGAGGCAAATATCAAGGGGATGAAAATGACCAAAACTTGCCATGTCACCATAGACATCACAGCAACGATTCCCAGAACTTGAATGGATTGAGAGATAAGGCCCTTTAGTAGCCATGGTATTCGCGTCTCCACAACACTCTGATCTGTTGAACACTATATGGAAGAATTTGAATCGAATTTAGTATTTGTTTGAACAGAAAAAAAGAAAAAGAAGTCAACATGCATGAACAATCACTTACTCTGTTGAGAATTCTTCCAGTAGGTGTAGCATCATAAAACGACATAGGAGCACGAAAAATACTCTGAAGCATTTTTGTGAAGAGTAAGGTAGCAGTTTTGTACCCTGTAGTTAGAACCAGCATGTCTACAACAATGGTGCAGATACATATACTGATAGCCAAGCATACATAAACAATCATCAATTCAAATCCATTGACAACATGTTTATCATCAGATTTTGCTCCAGGAATTGCTGAAGCCAACCAATAATTGCTTCCTATTTGAAGAATTTGTAAGAGTATTAAGGCCAGAAATGTGAGAAGAACCAGAACTCCTCCATATGTAGTTGTGATGTATTCCCAGTAAACTAAAAACTCGACGCTGCCTTTTTCTCTTTCTTCTTCTTTTACTAGCTGTGATATTGCAGGTGGTGCTAATTTAGCATCTCCGTCATCATCATCATTTGCTTCAGCATTTACAACACCGTTACTGATGCTGCTCATAGTAGTATCACCACTTTCAATGGCACGTGCAGGCGTGGTTGAATCGAGTGTAGATGTTGGCATAGCTGCATTCTGAGCACCTACAAGTTGTGCAAAATCTGACCCTGGAACGAGAATGTCATCATACTTCCCGACTTGTGCTATTCTTCCATCTTTCATGACCTAATGAGAAACTCAAGGTGCTATAAAATTGTAAACCTTAAAGGAGATTTTTTTATAACAGAAACTATTGTAATACATACAGGTTTCGCTTCATGCTACTTTTATTTTAATCTTCATGTCAAAAACAAAAAGATGCTCTTAAACATTTTCCTTTTCAAAATACCATCAGAATGGTATTTCTTAGACGAAAAACTGCAATAAGAACATCTTTTGTCTCCTGAACATTTTTTGTATATTTATTTTGCCTCCTTTTTCCACGACACTCTTCATCTTTCCAAAGCTATATACTTAACCTTACTACGTAGTAATTATTATTTTGAAGCCATGAAGAAATGATATCTTGTATATAAAGTAGATATATTTAGAAATACTGAACATCACACTAACCTTGCATTGCACCAGTTAAAAAGAAACTAGTTATATATACATTAGTTTACCTGATATATAAATCCAAATGAAAAAAATTATTGAAAGAAGACAGCAGGTTGTTACTGAACTCACCACAACAAGATCAGCAGCCTTCAAAAACTCAACTTGATGAGTAACATAGATAACAGTCTTTTCCCTCAGAAGATCAAGCAAAACTTCCTGCCATCCAAAATCAAAACAAGTACTATTAAGAAATCTGATCTTTCTCTTCACCTGTAAACATAAAGAACATAAAAAGTGAAAGTCTTTAGTATAATTATTACACCTTATATAAATGAGAGCCTGTATGAACATCGACAGCACTAAAAGGATCATCAAAGAGAAAGATATCGACATTATGGTAGAGAGCACGAGCAATTTGTACTCTTTGCTTTTGTCCGCCACTTAAGTTGATACCTCTCTCACCAATAACAGTTTGATCACCATATGAGAGGATCTCCAAGTCCTTCTTTAGACAACAAGCTTCGAGTATCTGATCATACCTTTCCCGATCCATCTGCTTGCTAAACAATATGTTATCTTGAACCGTACCACTCTGTATCCAGGGTGACTGTGCAACATATGCCTTTGTCCCACACAACTTGATCATCCCAGAAATCTTAGGCATTTCACCCAGAATGCAAGAAAGTAAGCTAGACTTGCCTGAACCAACACTACCACAAATGCCGACCTTCATACCATGAGACACTATCAAGTTTATGTCTTTTAATGTTGAAGTGGGCGGTGAAGAAATATCTTCCCAAGTAAAATTTCCGTCAACAATCTCAACTGATGCATCTGAACTACCTGAGGTTAGCTTCTGTAAACTATCTTCTCTGAGCTCCTCAAGAGAAAGAAAAGAGGTAATTCTTCCCAGGGAAACCTTGGCTTGGATTAGCAAAGAAATTGTTTCTGGGAGGAGGTTAATTGGTTCTCGAAGAACCCTAAAGGTTGCAAGTGCAGATAAAATTTTCCCTGTGTCAAGCGGGATTCCTATATATATACAAGAACTAAAAGTAGCCAAAGCCACTAAATTTGGACCTATGCCATAGAAAAAATTCATTATTGCTGAACTATACAGATATTTCTTCAACCATTGTGTCTCCAGTGTCCTAAGCTGAAGAATCTTGGACAAAAAATTCGTCTCCCATCCTTGGAACCTTAAAACTCTCATATTCCTTAAAGTCTCCATAGTCATCTTCATTCTATCATCCTTAGATTCCATTAGTTTTTTCTGAAACTTCTCTTGCCATCTGATAAATACAGAGTTTAAAAGCATAAAACTTACTGTAACAAACAAAGCACCAACCGATGCAAGAAGTCCCAACTTCTTGTATAATATAAGCAAGGCTAAACCAATCTGCAAAAAGATTAACCATGTATCATGCATGTACACAATGTAATCCTTGATTGACTCAACATCAGAAGCCACTACATTGATAAGTTCCCCTGCAGTACCACGACTAGATTGCTCGTCTTCCACCTCATATGATGATCGAGAGGGAAGGTTCAAACATTTGTTGTAGATCATCACAGTGGTCACTCCGCGAAACCTAATTCCAACTTGTTGCATCACAAAGATATAGTGTCTCCATATGAAAACATCAAGAAAATTTGCAGCACAAAAGGTGAAAGCGAGAATATAACCTTGATTTTTGAATTCCTCCTTCCCATTAAGGCATGTTATAAAACTATCAATGAGGTACGGAGCAACATAACAAGCTATTGTGTATATTATCGCCAAGAAACCTGTCCAAAGAATTTCTTTCCAAGCTGACAAGAAGAACACCTTTGCAAGGCCGAACTCAGTAGTTGCAATGCGACTACTAGTAGTAGTACCAATGTTGTTATCAAGATTATCTAGTGACAATGACTTGTGTAACCTAGTTTTGAATTTCGGAAATGCTCTAAAAACACTATTAGCAGTGCCAAGTTGAGGGATATCATCAAGGTCTAAAGTGGTTTTCTCAGCAGCCAAAGCAAGTAAAGGACTCAGCCAAGAGAAAGTGAGTGTACTAAAAAGACCAGCATTCTCATAAGGAGTGACAGTATCACAACATCTGACATTAACCTTACTATTCGAACTTAAATCAACGTGATCCAGAAGCGGTTCTTCAAGATTAGAGACATCTTCATTCTCACTGTTTGATCCCACTAAACATAACACAAAAACAAGACAATGAAGATATAGCTAATAAGATATAAAAGTGATGGAAGAGGACTTAATGTCTTAACGGACATAATTAGTAGAATTTGTTATAATAACAAGACATTAGGATGATAACTGATAACAACCTTAACATAATTTATTCACATACATGAATAAATTTGATTTAGGAGTATTCTTAAGTTGTTAATAACTTCTGGAAATTATGACAATGAAATATTATAGACATAACAGAAATATCACACAATTGATCACCATTTAGCGTGTGTAGAGAAACTATGAACTTGCAATATAATGTGAATGGAAACAGAATCGAAATCACATTACAAATTGAAAAATTCCAACTCTCTTCTTTATTCTTGTTCTTTACACTTAGAATTGTATCATCAAAGATTCAGACTTTTTACAGTGTATGAAAAGTATCCATAAGAATAAATAAAAAAGCAGTCAATCAAATTTTATTAGATTCGTTTCGATGTTGTGTATTAGACACTTTGTAAAAGCATATGTACAAAAAAAAGAACAAGTACGGAGTAAGTTATAATCAAGTTTAGTGAATTCTCATTTCTCACTTTGATGGACGACAATGTTTTCTAATATCCACTTACATTATATGATTATATGAATAGATAGGAAAACATAACATATTACTTTCTTTTTGAGACAAGTGTTTCACTTATTTTGGAACGGAGGAAGTAAATAACTGATCGCCTTCAATAAAGACATGAAGTGCAAGTAGTAGGCAGTAGGCAGTAGGCAGTAGGCAGTAGGCAGTAGGCAATTAGGCATAGAGTGAGTTTAAAGAAAGAGCGAGGTATAGCGTACCTTCTGCCATTGTAATAATCGGTTATTCGACGTTGAGATTGAGATTGAGATTGAGATTGTTGGCGTGGTGGTTGGAGTAGGCACTAGGAAGTAGGAAGGGAATGTTGGTGGCCTGGTGATGAAAGAGTACCAAGTGTTGCTGTAGCCTGTAAGTCTGCAACGTCTGCGTTAAAAATTGAATCTTTTATCATCGTGCTGCTACAAGATTTTATGTATTTCATATCATCATATCATCATCATCATCATCATCATCATCATATATACGAAGAAAAATTCCGCCAACGTGGCATCCCATATTCTTCCTCGCTTCTCATTGCTCCAAAGTTTTTCCAAGCCTTTCAATAACATGCCACATCACTAATTAAGGAAACAAATCAGTATCTGATCAAAGATAATCCGTAATTATAGCAATGAGAATATTGGCAATAAATGAAATATCTCACCTCCTATAAATTTGCCTATGTAAGGAAATGATTTCCGTGGGTTTTCATTGATATCAAAAATTCAATAATATACATCACTACAACAAAATTTAAGGCTATAATAGGAAGTAAGTTACACATAATATATGCAGATAATAATAATTGATTTCTTGACTAATATACATATTGTTTAGGGGTCGTTCGTTATCGTTTTCTATTAGAGTTATGGTAAGTAACCCTAGAATTCTAATAAAGATACTTACCTAATATAATAAGGAAACTATACTCGTTTCCTTATTAGTCTAGGACACTAATATAATATACTTACCATAACTCTAATATTTTCTGTTTCCAGTTCTCAGTTTTTTTTTTTTAAACCAAAAACAAAAATATGAAAACCACAAAAAGTAGTTTCCAGTTTTCTGTTGTTAATTTTCACAATTGACATGTTTAATATAAGTATGACTAATTTTAAGTTTATTATACCCCTTATATCATATGACTTTTATATTTATAAAAACAAAAACTGAAAACTTGCAGTGATGCCGAACGGACCCTTAGTTTTGTGTAAGGTTTTTTTTGTGGTGTTTGATGGGGAATGATGGTAGATTTCTGCTCCGTTGCCAACAGATTTGTAGCTTTCTTCAGAATGAGTTATTGGGGTTGCTCTTCATTCTTTTTATCTTTTTCCTTAATTTCTCCAAGAATTAGATGGATGAAATGAGAATGATATGAGATATATGGAGGTGGCAAAGAAATAAGGGAATAAGAAGTAGAGAAGAATAGAACACAGGAAAATTGATTAGAAGCTATACTGATGAGTTATCATTTCATTGGAATTCAATATCAATTCTACAGAAAAAGAATAGCAAAGAAGATGATACTCACCAATTTAGAGGAAGGCATGGGTCGGGCCAGCACGCAGGGCGGTCCGGCCCGGCACGAGCCCGCTCGAGGCCCGGCCCGTTGTCCGCTACGTGGGCCGTGGGCCTATCATGGTCAAGAAATTTTATTTCAGGCCCGCACCGGCACGAGCCCGCCTATATGGCCCGCGGGCCGAACGCCCATTTCCTTTGTTTTTTAGCCTAAAACTGCCAAGAATGCAAAAAACAACATAAAACACGGGCGAGGCCCGCAGGAGGCACGAGCCCGGCCCGCGGGCCCATGGGCCTAGGCCGAGCCGTGGACAAAATCTGAAAATTTCAAGCCCGGCACGGCACGGCCCGGCGGCCGAGCCCGTGAACAGGCCCGACCCATGCCCAGGTCTACTCACCATTAATCCCAAACTATTCTGGTATGTTATAGGCTTTTGACGGTTAGCCCATGGCAAACACAGTCTCATTTTTTTATGTTTTAGGGTCAAGGAAGATTAGTTAGTTTTCTGAATCATCCTATGCGTAATGAAAGAGTTTGGGAAGTTACTTTTTATTTTTTTTACCTTTTTTATATAGTAGGTTTTTTGTCAGAAATGACCTCATAAAATACAAGTTTTGTAGGAAATGACCTAATAAAATTTTTTTTGTCTAAAAGGACCTATAAAAATACTTCCGATTGTTAAAATGAACCAGTTTATGAATTTCAGGCCAAAATTACCATGTTTTGTTTTTGGGTGCCTTAGGTTTGAAAAAATCAAGTTGTAACAACTCATTTTGTAATCTGTATGTAATGAATGGAATTGTAACCCCTTCTATTGCAATCTATGAAATATATTTGAGCCAAAAACTATGCGCATGAATACTTTTTTTGTTGTCCAAATGTATTATTAATGAGCATCAACAAGTGGAATTGTCATACATATACGTAAGTTTCGCCCTTGCTAATCCAAAAGAAGTGGAAACAACAACTATGGTGCCACTAAGCTGCCACTTACAACAACTACACTAAACACCTGCATCTTGACTACACTAAACACCAACTACACTAAAGTGGCAGTTACAACAACAAACGTAAGGCACCCAAAAACAAAACATGGTAATTTTGGCCTGAAATTCATAAACTGGTTCTTTTTAACAATCGGAAGTATTTTAATAGGTCCTTTTAGACAAAAAAAAAATATTAGGTCCTTCCCTACAAAACTTGTATTTTATTAGGTCCTTTCTGACAAAAAACCCTATATAGTAAGATAAAAAAGATTGTCATTGATTGCCACAACTTATATAGTACATCAGTAGGAGTAGTATACAACAAAAGAATATAGTTTTCCATTAAAAAAAATAAAGGATAATATATTATTAATAGTTTTCTTCAGGGTCGGGCTAGGATATTGGAAGCCCTGTGCGTATTCTTAAAAAAGATGCCCAAAATTTTTTTTTTACAAGAAGATGATTTTATTAACTTAGAATACTTCACTCATGATGGAGATGGTCAACTTACCTAATATCTACCAAGAAAGCAAACTCACAGACCAAATGTCTAAACATATGATGAAATTGAAAAATACATAAACTAAATAGAGAGAGTGATAAGTGATAGCATCGGGTTCCGATATTTTTGCAAAAGAAAAACTAATTCAACTCTCCTCAAACAATTAGCATAAATTAACTTTGCAGCATTCTGCCATCAATAAAAAAAATTAATCAGTTACATACTTACATTTACAACTCAAGTACAACTATTACCTGTAATTTACTGATTAACAGAAGAATAAAATTAAAAACTAAAAAGTAAAAATAAACAAAACCCCTCTTTTTTTCCTCTGTTTTCTCAAACCTTAATCAAATTCAATGAAATCAACCATCAAAGCATAAACAAACCCACAATCCCACAAATTAAAAAAAAAAAGTAAAAAGAAAAAGAAAAGATACCATGCAATTGCATTTGAGGCTTTCAATGTAGTATGTATTACTGTATTGTTGCCGAGTGCAATTGCCATCTCTTCAAAACACATTAGTATTTCACAAAAGGATTCGAACCCTTGACTTCAACAAGGTTGGGCCCTTTCACTCACTAGTTACTTACCACTAATCCAACCCACTTTTTCTATTAACATATCATACAATAAGAACATATAGCAGAATTTTGGTCCCTTATTTTGGCGGGGCCCTGCGCGGTCGCGCACGCCGCGCCGGCTGAGCCCCGCCTCTGGTTTTCTTATTGAGTGGTGTTAATATTAATATGAATTAATTTTAGTTAAGTTCTCCTAATTTAAGTAAAAGTCATTAAAAAAAAAACTCACCGCTTAGCAATGAACTAGTTTTTAGGCCTGGGCTATGCTCCGAGTAATTATAACTTTCATTTGTTAATATTTCACTTCAAAATTATAACACCAAACATTACTTGGTTTAGTGGTTAATTAAGACTTTATTATATAAGCTTAAAGTCATGGGATCACATCTTATAACATGCATCTTCTAAATTTTTAATTCCAGGTGTGTTTACTTGAAGGATATACTCTAAGGGATAGCGCCACGTGGCACAATTCCTTGTTTAGGAATGCCTTTCAATATATTTGTATAGATAGATTTATTCCAAAGATGTTAGCATGAGTTAGGGCTTGTTCTCCCCGACTTATTTTTAGTTCAGTTCAGTTCAGTTCCTAAATTATTATCATTACTAATTTAATTCAATTTAGTTCAGTTCAGTTGTTTTATGCCGAAGAAAACAGGCCCTTACCCTAATTATTATAGTCAATATTATAATATATAAGTACCAAAGGAGTTTTGACATAAACCTTATTCTCTTGAGCTGTACTGAACTGAACTTAAATATATTCAACTAAACATAAATGTACTGAACTGAACATAATTGAAAAACTAAATATAATAAAGATAATGGATTTTTCACCAGATACCCTTGAGGTTTTACGGAATGCATGAGAGATAAAGAGTAAGATTTCTTTTAAAAAGACAAAAAGCTTGATTTAGCATAAGTTTCTTCAAACCTTAATTAGGAAGAGATCGGATAACTAAATCCTCAATCTTTGTTGGTCAAAACTCTTTCCCTTTACTTAATTTTATATAAATCATTTTAGGAAAATACTAAAACTCCAACTCTATACTCTTTGATTTTCTATGACTAAACTATAAAATGTATAAACATTTCTTATTTGAAACCTTTAATATACATATATCTCTTGTAAAATTTTAAAAATAGTCTAAAATAATGTAGTATTACACATAGTAAATGTAATTTTAACATAATAATAACAATAAAAAAATGTAATAATTATTGTAATAATTATTATTTTAATGACGATTATTACTATAATTTAGTCAATGATAATAAGAATAGTAACAATAATAATAGTAATATATATGATAATGTATAACAATAACGTTTTAAAACAACAAAACTAATTATATACACTTGAAAGTCAACATCTATGTAGAGTCAAGCATATGATTGGAAGTTTGGAACCTTTCAAATTTCCCACCAATTAGGATTCCACATTTTTTTTCTTGACCTTTTGGTATCCCAAAGTTAGTTTTCATATAATTTAACCACCCTCCAATCTCCGGTTGACTTTTTAACTTAAGACAAAAAAATAATTTAAAGCATCCTATAATTTTATTTTGTACTTAAGAATTTCAATAAAAGCATAAAAAACCACTCAAATTACGCCAAAATAATTTATTGATGTAAAATGCATAAATCTAGTAATAGAATTTAAATATCTCATCCCTTGTTATACAACCTCTTTGCTTCATAATATAATCCCAACCAATCCTAACTACTAAGTATTAACGAAGAAAGCAAAGTTTTGAGTGATCCAAGTTAATTAGGTATCGCATTATAAAAGACAATTCATCCAAATTGAGCATATTATTTAGTTCAATATTTTTTTGAAAATAAAAAAAGGCTATACCCCTATAACGCTATTGATAACCACAATTGTTCTTAGTATGCATTTTTTTTATCAGCAAGCTAGTGTTATATATCTTCAAATTGTTAATTTATTTGTAAAGCAAATTAAAAATTTAAATTATGCAATATAAGCTTGAGGTTTTCAAAGAAAATTGCATACTAAACCTTAAATCCCACCAATACCCACGATAAAATTTGACTTATATGAATGAAAACATTAAACTGATATGTGTAACAAGGATTAAAGCATATGAATTAGCGGCAAGTATTACAATATATGCTTTTCAATTAAAATTAATCAAAGATTAAAAAACTATATATTTTCCTCTTCTGTAATCAATCGCTTGTATTTTAATTAACCTAGCCACCACTAACTATAGTAATTCAATTAACCAAATAAAGTGACTTAATTAGGGTCCCAAACAATGAAAATTAAAAGATACGACTTTAAACGGTGACAAAAGCAAAAAATTAGATCCTAATTGTATACTCCATTCAATTTAGCTCAATTCAACTCCGTTTAGTTTAGTTAAGTTTAGTTCAATTATGTTTAATATAGTCCAGTTCGATTCAAATCCATTATTTCAGTTCAGCCAATTCAATCCAAAAAACATAGTCTCAAATATATACTGCATCCGTTTTTTATTAATCTACTCACTTTGTACTTTGCCACTATTCACATACTTCACTTTGATTATCTTTTGTGATTTATACGTAAGAAAATGTATACTTATATTATATCTTATTAAATTTGTCTCACCATAAAGTTTCCAAATATCAACTTTTTATAATTTTTACTTGTTCGTTATTAAAGATATTAATGCCTTAATGGTCAAAACTCTGCGTTGGCAAGTGTGGAAGTCAAAATGTATGGATTAGAAAGAAACAGAGGTAGTACATATTTATACATACACCTCTTGAGGCTCGTTCAATTTCGAGAATGCCATTACTAGTTACGAGAACCCAACGTTGGTTTACCTAATTGCGCTTTGCCCAATTCCTCTACGAACGGAATATAAAATTGCTTATATCATAGCTAGACATGGTTATTGGACAAGATAGCCCAATGTCTAAAGGGCTAAGGTCAGATTTTAAGGAATTTTATTGGACAGGGCTTTAACGGGCAGGGTCATTCTAATTTATAAGGCCAATAAAATATCCCAATAATTTTTACAAAATAAAACAAATATTGTAAAAAATAATTTCATGTATGGATTCGTATTAAGTTGTACTCACTTTTGTCTCTGTTCATTCACTATTTTTTCTTGTTGGTTTATCGACACGCTCGTTATCGATCTGCCATGGGCCACGGCCCACTTTGTCCCAACCCGTTCTGACCCTTTCATGACTCTATTCTCTTTCGACCTGATCCAACCTGCTCAATAACAGGTCTAATTCCTTAAAAAAATAACCATGTCTAATCATGTCGGAAACTTCAACCATTTTTTACACAACATTTCATAATTTCTTATGCAACATGTATAATTTGTTATCGATGTTTATAGTTTTGTATACAACACTAAATATTTTTTTTTGAAAGGACAACACTCAATATTTATTATGCAGCATAACTATTTTTGGAAAACAACATATATCTATATTTTTTTATTTACCTTTTAAAAAAACTTATACCGTTATTTATTTACAAAAATGCATTAAGTGAATATTATTACATCCTCTCACATAACATGGAGAAGCTTTTTATCTATTTGAGAATAAATGAAGTATGTGTTTTTGTCGAGACGGTGTAGGTATTTCTTTGGAAAATTTGCCAAAAAAAACCTTTTACGAGTTCATTATTGCGAAAAAAAACCTTATAAAGCATTTTTTGCGAAAACAAACCAAAATCAAAATTATTTTGCGAAAACAAACCAAAATCAAAATTATTTTGCGAAAACAAACCAAAATCAAAATTATTTTTGCAAGATTAAACCTAGCCACCACTACCGGCAGCCCCCAACCCTCCCTCCACCCCATCGGGCAGCACCCCCACCCCCCCTTCGCCCCCACCCTCTCTCCTCTCCATTCTTCCCTCCCTCACCCCCTCCCCCCTATCCTCTCCCTTCGTCCATCCCCACCCCAACCACTGCGCCCCACCCGAAACCCCCCACCGCTGCGCCACCCGGAACCCCCTCCCTCCACCCCCTCGGGCGGCGGCCCTCCGCCCTCTCTCCTCTCCCTTCGTCCATCCCCCATCGTCGCGCCACCCGGAACCCCCTCCGTAGTCCCCAACCCCATTTTCGTTATCTACTACTCTCTCTCCTATCTTTATGCTTTTAGGCGCCAGGAAAAACCTTGGGTCGGGTGGGAGGGGAGAGCCGAGGGGGAGGGGGTTGCGGAGGGGGGGAAATGGACGAAGGGAGAGGAGAGGGGGTGGAAGGAGGGAATAAGGGAGATGAGAGAGGGTAGGGGCGAGGGGTGGGTGGCCGCCGCCCGAGGGTGTGGAGGGATGGGTTGGGGGCCGCCGGTGGGGCCGGGGGGCTGCAGTGGTGGGGGGCCGGGGTGGGGGGTGAAGTGGGGGCAGGGGGTGGGTGGGTGCTAGCGAGTGTGGTGGTAGTGGTGGCTAGGTGGTGGTCAACGCCTGGAATTGAGATGGTCAACGTCGGAAAATGGTCTTAGGTTTGTTTTCGCAAAATAATTTTGATTTTGGTTTGTTTTCGCAAAAATGCTTTATAAGGTTTTTTTTCTCAAAAATGAACTCGTAAAAGTTTTTTGGGTTTTTCTATGATATACCCCCGTGTTTTTTTAAAATTCTATAATGTACCCCTAATGTTTTTTTATTCTACAATGTACCCTTGTGTTTTTTAAGTTTTCTACATAGTACCCCTACGTTAAATGAACGTAACGTTTACCGTTATCTCTTTGCATTTCGAGCTTCTCTCTCAACCCTCCCCCTGCCAGCCCCCAAGCCCGGCCCCCACCCCCTCCCTCCACCCCCGCAACCACCATGACCGCCACCAGCCTAGTTCTCCACCCCGTGACCACCATGACCGCCGCAACCACCAATGTTTTTATAAAAATCAACCCGATTCAACGGGGGAGGGGGTGGGGGCAATGGGAAATCGAAGGGGAGGGGTGGGGGCAACGGGAAATCGAAGGGGATGGGGTAGGGGCTGTAGGAAATCGAAGGGGAGGGGGGTTGGGGCAACAAGAAATCGAAGGGGAGGGGGTAGGGGTTGCGGGAAATCGAAGGGGATGGGGGGGGGCTGCGGGAAATCGGAGGGGAGGGGGTGGGGGGTCATCGGGAAATCAAAGGGGAGGGGGTGGGGGCTGCGGGAAATCGAAGGGGATGGGGTTGGATTGGCAAGGGGAGGGGTGGGGGGCTGCGGTGGAGGAGAGGGGGAGGGGTTGGGAGTTGCGGCGGTGGAGGGGAGGGAGGGGAGGGGGGGGAGGGGGAGGGGGAGGGGGGGGGTGGAGGGGGATGGGATGGGGAGGTTTGGATGGGAATTCAAAAATATTTAACGTCCGTTTTCATTAATACACACTAGGGGTACTATGTAGAAAACTAAAAAAACACAGGGACGAACAAAATTCAGAATCCATAACTTTAATATTAACTCTAATATAAGGAGAACAAGAGGAGAAGAAGAAAGAGGTGTAGTACCTCTGCTCTACTGAGCAGGGACGAACACAGGGGAGGGGACGGAGCTCCGGCAGCGGCGGAGGAACACCGGCAACGAACAAAGAGCGCAGCAACGACGACAACGACAAACAACAAAGCAAACAACGACAAACAACAACAACAATGGCAAAGAAGACGAGCAGCCCCGCGCGACCGGGGAACCAAACGCAACTCCGGCGAGCTTCGGGTTCCGATGAGAGGGGCAACGAAGAGAGAAGAGGGAGGAAGGAGGAGGGCTGGGTCGGTTGAACTCCGGTGAGCTCAGGGAGAGCACCGGCGAGTTGAAGGGAAGGGGTTCACGGGGAGGAGAGTGAAAGAGTCAGAGAGAGATCAGGGAAGAGGAGAGAGAGAAATGGGTTGTTGAACTTGTGATTTCAAAGCTCAATTACTGAGCATTTATAGAACAAAACTTGGAGACATTAATGGAGATGGTAGATGGTAGATGGTGGTTCAAATAGGGGAGCTTAGAGTAGGGAACAAAGAGGGAGTAGAGGGAGATGGTTGGTCGGTTGAGCGTGAGTTTGGAGAAGCTGAACATTAGTTTTCTTCATTCCTATTCCTTTCTTATTTTCTTTGAATGTCAGAACTTTGCTATTTTCAAGTGTTTTAGCTTTGATTTTTATCTAACTATTAAAGTCATAAACTATATTGTAAATAAAATCATTTATCATAATAAATATCATTAAAGTAATTATACTTATTTTAGAAAATAACCTTCATCAGAATAATTCCGAAAAATTTTAGGACGTAATTATACTAATAAACATAATTAGTAGCTAATAAAACGAGATTAAAATTCGGGGTATTACATCCTACCACCCTTATAAAAAAGTTTCGTCCTCGAAACTTGCAATAAGTGAATCGAGGAGACAAAAATCAAATTCATTTAGACAAAACCAAGATCTCAAATTTCCATGGCTTCGTTAGATATTCAGCCTCCATTCCGCCATCAACTTTTGTATCTCTACTTCAACTCGACTCGCGAAATCGAGGAGCAAAGAAAACAAAAGGGGCAAACTTGTTGGCAATGAATTCCAACTAACTCATTCAGTGAGATCTCGTTTGAAATTCAGTTGGTTTCTCAAATCATATAAGTTTTGTAAAATACATACTTTGAATAAATACATATCATAAACAAATACAAGTCAATGCACGATACATCACACATAAACTAGTAATCAACATAAAAATCACATGCGCCACATCTTTACATAAACAGGTTCACATTGCACACGCAAAAGCGCAAACGCTCAAACGGCTTGGTTCATTTACACCTAACTTTTTAGCCAATCCATTAAACCTATTTAAAACCTTTACGCCATGATATGGAGATCATAGCGTACCTGAATCTAACCTTAGCTCTGATACCATTATGTAACACCCCCGCCAAGCCGAACCCTTTTTCATTTAATAAAACTCGAGATGGGGGAAAATCCACGAAGGTTCGACTCAACGGGCGTGTTACCGCCGCACTTATCTCCTTGGAAATAAATGCAAGGCTACATTATTCACTAACTTACATGGACAATACTTTGATTTGACACTTTTAAAAAAAACAATTTAATAATAGATTAATCTTTTCTGAAAATTTCGGCAGAGTCTCCTTTGTAAATTGGACAACCCAAAATGGGAAAATGTTTGAAAAACCTGTTACAAATAAAATATACCAAATCCCAAACTCAACGCTTTCGCGGAGTACCAGCTAAAGAAAATCAGGAGCACTATTGCTCAACCAGAAACTAGAAATTAAACTAAATCATTACTTGTTATCTATTACAAAATGGAACATCCTCGCCTCAAAGGAAACATAAACAATCATAGCTGTACTCTTAGCACGTAACTGCTTCTATCTTGGAACAGATGCTCCAGACTTCAACCCGAAACTATTGTAACACTTGCCACCCACCAAGTGACAGGCCACAGTAGTGACAAAACAAAACATTGACATACACATCAGCACAACGCTGAGTACTAACCCATAAAACATTCTTAAAACATGCTTTGGTGTCTACGATTCTCACGTAATCAATACATGTTCACATCATTCATAACCATATCACAACAGCATAGCAATATTCACATAATCCATACGTTCACATGTAGATATATATACAATGATTAATTACATAATTAATCTTAATTAATCCAGTTATTTAAGGAGAGGAAAGAGAACGCCAGTAAGCCGGGGTCAATCCCCTGTAACCACTTACTTCAACATTGTAGGCCGGGGTCAATCCCCTGTAACCACCTACGGATAACATAATGGCCATAATAACAGAGTCCCTAGTGTGCACACCCCTTCTACTTGGATCACAACAAGATAGAAGGAAGACAAGTAACAGAATATTCAGCATAGTAACCAGAGAACCCGTAGGGGCCGTGAACCACTCATACGGCGGCAACCTGTTCATCATTTCCCTCCGATATTTCACTTTACATGATTAACATCTTTTAATTCACGTCATCACATAAATCACGTATACAATTACGTCATCGTTGTTCAATCCAGTTTGAACATATTTCATCCATCATAATCTCAATCCATTCATAGTGGTTGCAATAATCCATTTCATAAACACAACCGTCACTTGAGTTCATTTATCACTTCAGATTCATAATCATTTCATAGCATCGTATCATCATAACCATCATAAAATATTTCATTTCCCGCAATCCATATATAAAACATATCATTAATCATGATCATAACGTATACTTTTACCTAATCGGAAATTATAAGCATATCTCATAACTTTAAATACTTTTCAGAATACATAGCAGAAGCATAGCAATGGCATAGCAGAAGCATGACAAAAGCATAGCAGTCTTTTTGTCTTTTATATCATTTAAGAGTCATTCATACTTTGAGACTTGTTTAATTAAAAGGTATACTTTGGCATATTCGAATACATGAACATACATCATAGCAAACATTTCATACATCGTCATTCATAAGAACAAAAGTCATCTTTATATACCTCCAGACCATTTAAGGAACATAAGACGTACTTGTTATGTGATCATAAGCCTTTCAAGGTATGTAACGTTAACTCTCTAACTTCAATGGAGGTCAATTATAATAACCATAGGATTCGCGTTAAAAGGTACTAAAGAGCATTAACTTAGACTTTCACAACGTAAATTATGATTTATATTCATCATAGTGATTTGAACTCCACACTAACTAATTTTGGTTAATATCAACAACTAATCCAATTATGTTAAACTATTTAGGAACCCTTTTGTTATTACATTAACTAGCATCGATTACCAAGTAGATTAACATTACTTTAGTTTATGAATGTTTAGACTAGTCCTTAATCACTTCAGATTTAACTATAGACCTCCAAGATAAGTAAAGCTTGATTGCAAATTTTTCTTTTAGTTCAAACTCCATAAATACTCTTTTATAAATCACATCGGTTATAATACACCATTATTAGTTATTCACACTACTATAATTTATCAAATGAATCGGTTTTCTAACATATAATGTAAACTCCTTTAGTAGAATTAACAAGTCTAGTTGAACCATCTACTCCTTTTGAAACTAATTATTCATGAATGCATCTCGTTATAGACTTTCATCTAGCTAATCATCTTGTTAGAGTAACAAGAAAATCATTCTAGTTATAATTAGAACATTAACATTAGAATCAAGAAAGATTGATTGTCTCTTATTAACTCATAGCATTCTAATTCTTTAATTATTCATTAATAACAACTATTTCCCATCTAATTCAGTTAACTAAGAGTAATTCAATTTCTTTTTCTTGAATAAGAATCTCTCATTAATCTAATTAAAACTCATTGATTAAAGGACAACTAAATTAACAAATTCACCCTTGTGTTAATAACCTTCTAAGAATAATCATCGCTCTCCAAATAACTCTTCAAGTCCATAACTCAATCATGGTTTCACTTCAACGATATCAAGTAATATCAGAAATCATTTTCGGTTCTTCTTAATATGAACTCTTCTTACTAATTCAAATAACAACCTCGAATCGAATACATAATACAATTAAATTACTTACTATCCAACATAGCTAAAATAGGACTTACATTAATCATGCTAAACTAACACATCTTAATAAACTAATTCAAGAACTTATATTCACTAATCTTTTCCAAACTAACATTTCATCATAAAGGTGATTAAGGGATATACTAAAGCCAATCAACAAATAACTTAAAATCTCCTCATCAAATAATTTCCAATTACCCATCTTTAGAAATTATAATACACCATATGTAAATTCCAAATTCCATAAATAGCTTAGTTTTAGGCCACCAAGAGCATTTTACAAAAGGATTTCTACTGTCATTAGAGCTCCACAACCAATTACATCAACTCAACTTGATCTATTCCCATCTCGAATCAAATTGCCTTAAAATTTAACATGAACCAAGTCTTACGGTTTAATTCAAGTAATACCGGAAATTAGCATGGTTGTGAACTTGTGATACTTGCAACAACTCAAATCAACCAAAGCATCAACAATTAGTACAACAAAATTCGGAATCCATAACTTTAATATTAACTCTAATATAAGGAGAACAAGAGGAGAAGAAGAAAGAGGTGTAGTACCCTCGCTCTACCGAGCGAGGGACGAACACAGGGGGGGGACTGAGCTCGGCGGCGGGAGGAACACCGGCAAGAACAACGATGGCGCAAAGAACAAAGAAACAACGACAAACAACAACAACAATGGCAAAGAAGACGAGCGGCCGCGCGACCGGGAACCAAACGCAACTCCGGCGAGCTTCGGGTTCCGATGAGAAGGCGGGCGAACGAGAGAGAAGAGGGAGGAAGGAGGAGGAGGGTCGGTTGAACTCCGGTGAGCTCGGGGAGAGCACCGGCGAGTTGAAGGGAAGGGGTTCACGGGGAGGAGAGTGAAAGAGTCAGAGAGAGATCAGGGAAGAGGAGAGAGAGAAATGGGTTGTTGAACTTGTGATTTCAAAGCTCAATTACTGAGCATTTATAGAACAAAACTTGGAGACATTAATGGAGATGGTAGATGGTAGATGGTGGTTCAAATAGGGGAGCTTAGAGTAGGGAACAAAGAGGGAGTAGAGGGAGATGGTTGGTCGGTTGAGCGTGAGTTTGGAGAAGCTGAACATTAGTTTTCTTCATTCCTATTCCTTTCTTATTTTCTTTGAATGTCAGAACTTTGCTATTTTCAAGTGTTTTAGCTTTGATTTTTATCTAACTATTAAAGTCATAAACTATATTGTAAATAAAATCATTTATCATAATAAATATCATTAAAGTAATTATACTTATTTTAGAAAATAACCTTCATCAGAATAATTTCGAAAATTTTTAGGACGTAATTATACTAATAAACATAATTAGTAGCTAATAAAACGAGATTAAAATTCGGGGTATTACATACAATGTAGAATAAAAAAACAGTAGGGATATATTATAGAATTTTAAAAAACACAGGGATATATCATAGAAAAACCCAAGTTTTTTTTTGGCAAATTTTCCTATTTCTTTTAACATTGGAAAAGAAAGAAGCGAGAGAAACATCCAGTGAAGAATTGGGTTCCTCCCTCTTCTGCAAAAAAAAAAAAAAAACATACAGTGAAGAAAGCTCAACGATCGGGAGTTCGTAAAATTAAGAAGAAGAAGATAGTAGTTCTTACTTTTTAACGAGGTATTTCAGCAAATTTCTTAACTTTCTTTGATGATAGCGTTGCAATTTTCGATAATAACCTTTCCTTTATGCTGAATTTTGATGGCTTTATTACTGGGTATACTTTTAATTTTATTTTGCAATGTTGTTTGATTAATTGATCAGTAAAGATGATGCATTTTAGGAATTGTTCAACCTTAATTTGCTAAATGTACCCTGTTTTTTTTTTTTTTTTTTTTTTTGATAGCACTCATGTTTAACATGGTTACAAGACTTAATTGTAGCTTGAATTAGTCGTCACTTATCAGTCATTTCAATGGAGAACGAAGATGGGATTGAAAAAGACAAACCCTTGGAGGAGAGAGAAGAAGCAGAAGATGGGGTAGAGGAAGAAGAAGAAGAAGAAAAAGAGGAGGAAGAAGATGAAGATGGTGATGGTGTTGAGGAGGGAGAAGGTGAAGAAGAAGGTGACGATGAAATCGAGGAAGACGGGGAGGAAGAATGTTCAGTGAGATTTGAAGGGGAGATGAACCCTTTGGATTTGGTTAAAGATGTAAGTTCTGAAATTCAACTCTATCAACAGTTCGAACGCCTCGAACATGAAGCCTTGGCCGAGAAGAAGCGAATGGTCATTGCTGCTATTCAAGGGCAAGGGTATCTCACTTTCTGCTTTTGCAAATGTTGTTATTAATTGTTTCATTGCATGAGAATTTGTGATGAATGTATGTATTAACTAGGCCTTTCTTTCGGAATTCGTTTATTGTTGGAGTTCTATAAGTTTGTTATGTTGGCAGAAAAGGGCCAGTTAAGAAGAGGCCGAGGCAAGAGATACATGCTGGTGCAACCTATGAGGAAATGGTGGATGTTATGGCTTATGTTGAGCGAAGACGAGGCAGAAAGGTAATTTTTATTGGTGAATGATATGGTATTTTATTTTGGATTTTTTTCTTCATGTAAAGAATGATTGCTTTAGCAATAGCATTCGTGTTTAAAGAATGGGAAACATGAGAGAACTATGACATAGATGTGCCGACAAGAAGCAAAGTTATTTGCAATGCATAAGCAGTATCTATGTGAAATTTGTAAAATGCTATTTGTTCATGTGCTTAAGGGATTGCATATGAACTCGATACTGCAATGGAGGATATGCAATGGTTTGCTATTACTTTCCCTTACGAGGGTTTGGTGAATTGGTTGCAGATTAGGAGGGTGAGAAATGGCTCGAGTGAAATTTATTGTTATACTACTGTGATGCTTAGTTTCTTCTTCCAAGTACTCAGTTGTTGTTGATTATCTACTAGGAAAATGTGGAGTCTGATACATAGTACTTTGTTTTTCTATTAGTAATCGCTTCATGCTAGTTTATCTAATCCAATGATGCTTTTTATCTCTATTAGGGGGCGTTTGGTTGGGGGGCTTCAAGAAAGGGTAAGGGAAATAAAGCTCTTGACTCCCTTTGTTGATGTTTGTTGGGTCATTTTAATCATTCTCTTTACCCCTTCCTTTCCCCCAAAGCCCTCTACATCCATTCCCCACACCCCCCTAGGGTTTCACTTACCCTTTCCCTCATGCTACTCCATGGTCATCTTGACTCATTATTGACCACCACTCAAGCCACCACAACCACCACTCATGCCATTGAACCACCACTGCAGCCACCATACCATCACCTCGCAACCCGCCCACCACCCAACCACCCCACGAAACACCGAACCACCACGAAACCAACACCCACCACCATCCAACCACCGCATGAAAAACCCAACCACCACGAAACTAACACCCATTGTCATCCAACCACCACACGAAACACCCAGCCACCGCGAAACCAACACCCACCACCATCCATCCACCCCACGAAATCAAATATCCACCACAAAACCAACACTTACCACCACCCAACCACCCCACGACACACCGAACCACCACGAAAACAACCCCCCACCACCATGTAACCACCTCGCTGAATATTCAGCCATCACAAAACCAACACCTACCACTACCTAGCCACCCCACGAAACCACCAGACACCCGAAACCAAAATCAAACCACCATCACAGCCACAAAACCGCATATCACCACACCAAGAAAACCCAAAAACGAAAAAAAAAAAGCCAGAGTAAACAAAAATTACCTGTTCTTTTCTTTAATTATGGCTTTATATGGTTAAATTCGGCCATGAAAACTTCAGATCTGAAGTTTTTATGGTCGAATTTGACCTTTAAAACCTAAGATTTGAGTTTTTATGGTGGTGGAAAAGGAGACGGCAAAAGGCACCGGTGGCGGCAACAAAGGAGAGGCGTTGATGGCAGCAAAGAGGGCAGCGCGCCGACGAAATGCTGGCAGCAGCGAGGTGGTGGCGGCGACGAGGTGGTGGCAGTGGTTATTGGGAGGGAGAGAGTGTGTTTACTGTTGGAGTAATAGTGAGGAGAGAGATATATTGATTCTAACCAAACAACTCTTTTAATCAAAGGGTTTACCATTCCATTCTCCTTGTTTCTCTTTCTTAAACCCTTTCCCTTTCCCCTTCATAAACCAAACGCCCCCTTAGTGTTTTCAATTGGATTCCCTATTTATTAAGTTAGTTGGAGTTTGAATCATCAGTTTCTTCGCTTTGGAGTATCGTATATGGTTGTGATACTATCACAAGTTACATGGTGTTGAAATTCACTTGTACTTTTACAATTCTTGGCATGTCCTTGCTCTTCCATTTCCTATTAGGTGTTTTGTGTGTGTATTATGGACAGACTTGAATTCATATTTCATGACTACGTTTTTATAGTTGCAGTTAGTATATTATTTAGATAATGTGCTCTGAGATACAAGGATACGAGAATATGGAAGGTCACCCGTAGATATATTTATCTGTTAGATTGGAAGTATTAATACTTGCACCTCTGTTTTATTTGCACCTTCCTCTTAATGTGATATGTGATAGAAAATCTGATGATGGATGCAGATCTCATCTTACCTGCTCCTCATTACTACATTCATATTTTATCATGTCTCGCACTATCTCTTTATCTTATTTTTATCTGTTATTTTTCCAGCCTAAGAAGAGAGGGAGGCGTAAAGGGTCAAAAAACAAGCTTAGCCTTGAAATCACGAAGAAGCTTGGTGATGCTACTCTTCATTATGCGCATGGCCGTTATGAAGATGTATGTGCTGCTCTACTAAACGTTTGCGCTTTTTCTGATTCAATTGAGTTGCAAGCATTGGCGGACCTTAAAGGTTATTGACTTATTTCTTTGAATGAGGGCAGAGGAAATTTAAACCCCCTCCTTTGAAAATGTTCTTTAACTAATTAACATTTGACACATACTTCTCCTTTTAACTTTTATTAGTTCATCATTTGTTTTAAAGAGGTCAAACATTAAAAACTTTGACTTCTTATTTTATTTTAATGATATATACTACTGTTGGTGGTTTTATCCTTCTAGCATTACTAGTTTGCACGTTTGTCAACACTCAACGCATAACTTTAAAAATAGACGTATCTAACAAGATCTTAGATGACTATGTTTTTCCTTACATATGTGTTGAAAGATAGTAGTGTTAGCATGTGACATCGTTTGAATTCGTCTTAATGCTTATTTTCCGTATCTTAATTTTATAATTCTATTAAAATGAATTAAAAATTAATGGTCAAAGTTGTGCATTAGAGATTGTGAAAATGCAAATGGTACAAATGATTAAACGAAAGTAATTCTGAATGAAAGAAAATAAACTATTAATAAATTAAGAAATAAAAGTATCATGGAAAAGAATTTGTGAAAATCCAAATTGAAACGAACAAAGAATAGCCACAATGAATTGATTGTCTTGATAAGGGAGCCAGGGATGATTAATTGTTTTCTTTAAGTATTGTTCTCTCACTTTATTTTGTCAGATAAGGCACACATCACATGCAACAGTAAAGAGGAGAGAGAAGTAATAAAAGAGGAAGTTAGATGTAATTGTGAATTGTAGGATGAGGTGGGTCAATGAAGAGAGTGAGTTGTGTATCACACCCATTTTATTTACTATGTTTGGGCTTTGAAGGCATTTTTTTTGGGAAGGTCAATTTTACAATGAGTTGATCATTTGTCTATTCTAATTGCTATCTTTTCCCCTTTCCTCGCTATATGTGTAACAACAATAAATGCTCTAATTCTCATGGAATTCTTTGAAACAATATTTATGATTTTGTATGATTTGAGTAAGCTTAGGGCATCATCATGTCTAGCACATGCTCTGCACAATAACAACCACCACCTAAGATGGATCTAGCCTCTAGGTGTTAGGTTTAGGAAGCAAAGAGCCAAAGATGTACGAGACTACACTCCTAATTGCTTTAGACTATTATATAGTTTGCCTCTAAGTTTATTGTAGTAGAAGAATTCTAAAGGGGAAAATTCGTTTAATATGATGTGCTACAAGTTTGTCAATTAGTTTCCTTATGTTTGTGTTATATGCTTGTGAAGTGGTGAGTCTAGGAATCAACATTGTGAATATTTTAAAACTGATTGCAGTACTATTTATTTTGAATTTGTTGTATAGGATATCATTTAGGGTAGTATGGGAAAGTATAGAGATTAATATGCAAAATTAAGAAAGTGACCTTTTTCGGGACGACTTAGTATAGGAGTGTGATCCTTTGCAGGAGCGTCGAAACTAGAGAGTACCATTTTATGTGGAGACAAACAATGTATTTGGATAGAGATGGTGGAGGCAAAGGGCGGGGAAGGAAAGAGAGGGAAGGGGGAAAAAGGGGAGGGGAGGAAGAAGCGAGCTTGTATTTTAGCTCCTAATCTTTCCAACTTTGGATTGTTGTAATTAATTAAGAGGAAAACCATATCCCCCTCCCATTTCCTCTCCTCTATCCATATCAAAACAGAGGAAACTGGATAATCTTTCTCTCCTTTTGTTTATTTCAAATTTTCTGATCCAAAGTCCAAACACATTGTAAAGCTTTCCAGCTTTAAGGAGTTTTCTTTAACAGGGTAGGAAACCTGAATTACTTCTTGATTCTAGTGAATTCTTTGGATGAGAAACAGAACTTGTTTCTATTGGCTGGAGGATGAGGAGAGTAATTAGGTTATGCTCACGATTTGGGTGGTTGATTACTGTCGTTCAAGTGTAAAATTAGGAGGCACCACCTGAAAGTTAAGGTGTATATCTTCGGGAAAAAAAAGATCCAAAACCTTGGGGTGGATCCTTGTCTGGTGTAAATGCTTTGGAAGATGAAGGTTTAATTGTTTTCTGTACTTGTAGTTGTAGACTTGTAGTACCCCTGAATGTTAATTGATAGTGGCGGTGTAGCCAATGGAGAAAGCACATTGCATGAAGAATGTGGTTATGCTCTGCCTTAAGCATGTGCCTAATGTTTTGTGTTGCTGATTCCTTATAGAGCTGAATTTTCTTTACATAAGAAAAATACTTATTTTGATGAGGAGAGAAGGAATATATGTAGAGGACAAGAACTCTTGAGGATTCTGTATAAAAATTGAAGTAGAAAATAAGAATCAAATCCTACTATGGAAATCTTTCTTCAGATATGGCCTTTGAGATCACTGTCACTCTTTAATTTTATAGCTATCTATTCTATCTTTCCTTTCCTCAAACCTTAGGAAATACATCCTCTTTATGGCAGACCGCAGACCGTATTAAGTAGAAATTTTTAAACACTTGTCTGTTTTCTCAATTGGGACAGTTTGGGGGGCCTGAAGATGTCAACCCTCTGATTTCTGCATCTTCAAGGGCTTAATTGATGATCGATTTGTTTCAATTAATCTCATACTTGGTTGAGTCTTTTGAATGCAACGGTTTAGAGAGGCTCTATTTGGAGATGCTGCAGTTGCTTGGGTTTTGAAATTCTGATGCATGGTTGCATTCAAAGGAATTGGACAATGTGTAGAGGCTAGAGGTCTTCCCTTGTTGCTGCCTTTCGCATGTTACCAAAGCTGCTTTTTTTTGGGCCGTGAATGTAATAAGGGTGTGCTATATATACCTTATGAGGAATTTGGTTCAGTGAGAGGAACATCTCCGGAGTGTATATGCTCACCTTTTTTTCTTTCTGGCCTGCCATATCTAGGAATGTGAGATGAACTCCCTGCACAATCAGTCACCACAGCAAAAAGCAACAACAAACCAGTACACAAACAAGCAAGTAACCCAGAAGATTGTTGGTGTTTGATTGATAAAAAGGAAAATAGTTCACTGAGTATTCGAGAGACCCAGTACTCTCCCACTAGGCAAAACTCTTTACAAAAATCTGTGTACCTCTCTCCTCCTCTCATTCTCTTATTTATACTCCCTTGCTTGACAAACTCTGACATCAGCCCATTCTTTCCTAACCAACTCTGACATATTCCTGACCCCTCAACACGTCATTCTCTATCACTCTTTTTCTAGAACATCCTCTCCTTTCTTGTGGCGCCTGGAGTACACGTGCTTAATAGGTGGCTTGGCTTGATTCATCACAGAATGTGTTGAAGGGGAGAGTAGTAGGCCGGTCCTTCAAAGTTTATTGCCATGAAATCAGGAATTAGTTGGGGAGAGCGTGAGACTTGGTATGCTGAGGTATAAGAGAATTAGTAACTCTGGTATACAGTTCCTGATTTGCCAGCAATGCCATGACCTGGTTTGTCCCATGTCCCCTGCTTTGAAACCAAACCAAACCAAACCAAGCCTCTTGTGTGCTTGCCATAAAGTTACATATTCTTCTGTCATGTGTAGTCTTCTTTGGAAGTGTGAAACTTTTATTTAAATATGTATTGATGTTGCATGTATTTGCTGATACATTAATGTCGCATCAACTGTGTATTGTGGATATACCTCTGTGCCTTGCTTACTTTGGCTATCACTTCCTATCACTTAATAAAGCGTCTCTTTACTGTATGGTAGCTACAAGCAAGAGTTAGCTTGTACTTTCTGCTGGAACCTGGAAGGGGTACCTTTGAACACGTCTTAATGTGCTAGTTTTAGCATATGTATGCTGATACAATAACATGTCTTATCAATTTTGTGTTATTAATCTGTCGCTTTGCCTTGCCTCACTATGGTTTTCACATCCATGATATTCTGTATGAGTGTAATTATGCATCTTCATCTCTTAGACTCAGCCTATGGTCTGACCGACTTTTGTTCTGATTTTCTTTAGTATTAGTTTTTACGGTTTTTTCACCATATACCCCTGACAAATTTTTTTTTGCACCATATACCCTTTCAACTTTTGAAATGCACCATATACCCCCCACCTTTACAAAAATACATCGACATACCCTTTTTGTCGACGGACGTTAGGCCCCCGTTAGTGGCAAACTTATTTCATGATGTACCCCTAATATGGAACTTAATGCACCATATACCCCTAAATTATGTTTCAGTTATAACGGCTACTTTTCCAGTTTAAAAAACTAGCCGTTAGGAAGATTAAAGGCCGGCCCGGGGTTCTTTATAAAGCCATTCCTATGTAACCGAATCCCTTAATATGAAGTATGAGTTCTCATTCAAATACATGCTCTTCAAACTACGATTCTTCATATATTAGGGTCCCTAACTCTTATTGCATTTGTGGGAGAAAATATGCGATAAGAAGTTCTGAAACTGCAACAAATCCTCAGAGGCTGTACTACTAATGTGATTCATGTAATAGTTTCAGATGGTGCAAAGGAAGTTATGACCAAGGTAGCAGCAGCCATGGAAGGGGATTCAAGCACAATGAAGGCAGTAGAGAAGAGGGGGAAAGCTCGACAACAAAGAAATGAAGGAAGAACGAAAGCAATTGAAGAAAAATTGAAGAGGCAACAAAAATTAGTTAATGCAGCAATAAAAGTAGGAGTACTCATGTTTGTGATCCTAATGTTTGTAATATTTAACTACTAATGTAACTTATCTACTAATGTAGCTTTACAAAAACTATCTTCTTAATGATGATATAACTGTGTTTGACAAAAACAGTGGCTTTCAGATGACAAAGTAGCTTTACAAAAAATAGTGCCCCTATTCACAAAAAAAGGCATGCAAGGAGCATCTTGGAACCCTTCGATCTTGAGTTCTTCTTACTCTTCTTCCCTTCTTGGTTCTTTGCTTTGAGGTAGTGGTAGCTTGAGTTGCCTTTCTTTTCTTCTGTGTAGGCTGAGATCCTTGCTTCTTCTGAGATGCTTGGCCAGTTGAAGTAGAGGCTTTGTCCTTCTTCTGAGATCCCTGCTTCTTCTGAGATGCTTGGCCAGTTGAAGTAGAGGCTTTGTCCTTCTTCTGAGATCCCTGCTTCTTCTGAGCTCCTTGGGCAGTTGAAGTAGAGGCTTTATCCTTCTTAGCTTTTTTAGTGGCACCACCTCCACATGTCCTAGCATTATGTCCCACCTCTTTGCACTTCGTCGCACTTAACACCGCTTTGTGTCTCGACCCTTCTTAGCTTCATTTGGCCTCTCTTCCCTCTGTTTAGCGAGCCTCCCAAACACCTCTCTTCATAGATGGGGGGTTAATGACTAGCATATTGTAATCGGCCAATGGCTTGGGTCGGACATAGGGTGAATGTGCTCCCCCATATGTGTGCTTGTAAGCCTCACCCTTGAAGTAAGGGGACACAAAATCGGAGGGCTTAAGCCTCTCATTAAACATAACCCTCAATGCATGTTTGCAAGGAATGCCACTTGCCATTTACCACACTCATGTCATGTCCGTGAGCTTGCAAGGAAAGTAAACATGACCCGTCTCGACCTCAAACTCACCAACCCCACAACTTGTTGCATAACGAACTTAGATTCATCGGCCCCTAATTGCTAAAAAAATTTTACGCATACTCGGTCAATTGTGTTGCTTCCATATCAGCCGACCTTAGCAAATCTAGCCCCAAGTCTCTTCATTGACCCAATGCCTCATAGCTACTAATGAAACGAGATCGTGATTAGTTATGTGGTTCATGAATGAAAAGACAATGAAGAAACATGAGGAGAAAACACAAACCTTCAAGTAATGTAAGCACGGGAAGATCTCTATAAGGCTTGGTGCATGCATTGAAGCTCTCCACAAAGTTTGTTGTATTATGGTCACAACAAACTTGTGGGTCAAACACATGCCTACTCCATTGTTACGTGGTGGAATCCAAATACTCCACAGCTTTGGCATCACTAGGCTTGTATTTCCTTCATGGCCTTGTTAAAAACATACTTGTTGTATGCATTTCTTTGCGATCCAAAAGAGCTTGTAGCGGCATTCTTGCAATTCATGTATACATGTTGTGACACACTCTTCTTGTTGCCCTAGGGAAGACGAGAATGCAAAGAGGCTTCGACACCCGGACCAATGAAATCGGTAACTAATTAGCAAATTAGTAAAAATGCGATGATTGAAATACACACAAAAGCTAAACAAAAAAATACTCACCCTCATCCCGTCATTGATGAAGGTCCAATCATCTCTTTCTGACCTTCTTGTTGAAACACGATTTGGAGGTTTCGAAGAAGTAAGTCCAAACTTTCAATGCTCTCGGTGTCCACAATGCCATAGGCAATCAAGAAGATCTCATTATTTCCATCAATTCCTAAAGGCCGACTGAGAATACCCTTGTAATACCCACTTAGGTGGGCCCCATCTATGCCTATAATAGGCCTACACCCTTTTATAAAGCCCCTAAGCGTGCCGCAAAAGAGAAGAAACATGCCACAAACTTAGGGGCAACACTTGCGGTGTTCCCAGTCAGTGACAAGGGCATAAGAGCCTGGGGTTGGTCTCTTTGATCGGCTCCGCATACCTTGGCAACGATCCATAAGACTCCCCAAACCCCCATATATAAACTCTTTTGACATGACTTTAACCTTGTACGAAGCTTGCTTTTGACCCTCGGCCCTAAACCTCTCCAAAGCCAATTTTCGCGGCCCCTCCACTGGTACATCGGGGTTTGCGAAATGTGGTCAGCAGGTGTTTGCAGAGCCACACACGACTCACCATAGGATTATCTTCCAATCTCCCATGCTTTGTGCTCCCCCTTCAATGTCTTGATTGCCTAACCGATTTTATCAAGAATCATAGAGGCATGTATCCTCCAACTGCATCCATCCATTGAGCAAGAGGCGGTGAACCTCTTAGTGTCGGCCTTTTCAACGGTTATTGCAAACCCCTCCCGGATGCAATAATCCCTCAAACACTTCCAAAAACACTTGCCTTGGTTGGAAAAATCAACCATTCTTCAAGCTTGATAGACCCAAAAGGAGTTTCATCCCAAACCCTCCCATTCTTTGTACACTCTGTCCAAGCTAGAACTACCATCAAGGCAATCCTCAAAGGTCTTCGAAGGTAACAGTCCTCAACTTCAATCTCATCCTCCCGAACTACAAAATCGGTCATCGAAATGTCATCATCATCGGTCTCTCCCTCACCGAATCACAATAGGTCCCATCGGATGAGGCATCACCCTCTAAATCACCATACTCCTCATCCAAACACAGGGAAGTGTGACCTTCTTCCTTCCTGTACCACTCCCCTTCCGAGTGCCTCTGTTTTTGGGTACATAGGTCCCAAATTTCTTGGGCGTGCTCTTAGGCACCCTAAATCCCTCGAGTCTAGTCCTTCTTGCTTTTTTTGGTTTTAAAGAAGATGGAATGTTAGTTTCGGGGAAGGAAGGTGTAGGTTGTGTGCCTTGCCTAGAAACCGGGGAGGAAGGGGTTTCTTGCTCGGAAGGTGGAGGTGAAAAGGGTGGTTCCTGTGTGTGTGATACGAGGACTTTGTGTTTGGTTTCTTGTTCTAGGTCTCCTAACTGGGGTGGTTTTAACCCTTTTCTTTTTGGGGCCGAGGTGGTGGTGTAGGCTCTGCGGGTAGGAGAAGGAGGTGGTGGTGTGTGTTGTTTGGGAGGTGAAGGTGGTGGTGTAGGCTCGTAGGAGGTGAAGGAGGTGGTGGTGTGTGTTGTTTGGGAGGTGAAGGTGGTGGTGGTGTGTGTTGTTTGGGAGGTGAAGGTGGTGGTGTAGGCTCGTAGGAGGTGAAGGAGGTGGTGGTGTGTGTTGTTTGGGAGGTGAATGTGGTGGTGTAGGCTCTGTAGGAGGTGAAGGAGGTGGTGGTGTGTGTTGTTTACTAGGTGAGGCAGTGGGTTGAGAAGGCCCCGGACAACACTCATCGGCCCAGACTTGAGTACACCCTCATGTACTCAACTACTCGCACATCATCCACGAGATAGGACGAGGCACCTCAATGGCAACACAAAACTCCTTGCCAATTCGGCTTCCCTCTCCTCCTCTTCTTCTTTCATTCTTCTCTCCTCTTCTTCTTTCATTCTTCTATCCTCTTCCTCCTGCTCCTTCCTTAGAATCTCTTGCACTCTCCTTATATTCTCCGAGTTTTTCCTTCTCGGCTTGTTCCCTTAACCGAACATATGACCTAAATACTATCCCGGGGTTGTTTGTTTCCTCCACCCACATCTCAATGGTGTCTCGTGCCCCTTCCAAAAGACCAAACTACGCCCAAGTCCTTGTCACTCTCAATCTCCATTTTCCTATTAGTCCTAGGATTATGGACAAGTACCCCGAATGCCTTAGGGAGATACACATCTTGTTTAAGCGCCTCCTCCATTACATCCTCATACAAACCCATTAAGTGACACATGTCGGTGTCTTCAACCCTCACATCAAAATCCTTACCGTCATAGTGCAAAAGTAACCAAACAGGCGGCCATCCTAACCAAATCAACAACAACAACAAATTTCCAACACAAATGAGCATACTACATTTGAATGCAAGGAAAAAAATGCAAAATTTTGCTATGATTAACTAAAGAAAAACTTCCATAAAAACCGAAAGAAACTAAACCCTAAAACGCAGAAAACCCTAACCAACAAAATTCCAAAAGCATAAATTATCAACAACACAAACAAAGGGATAAAGAACTTACTTGGAACGAAAAGGACCCTTGAAATTTTTGAACTTCAAACCAACTTTCGCAACTCACCAACTCCGCGTTATTTCCCCTCCTGAAGAAGACCCAAGCCAAATTTTGCACCAGCTATGAACCTCTTACAATTGCGCACAAACCAGTGTCTAGATTTCTCAAAATGGGTTACAGATTTTTGGATTCCATGGATGCCTAAGCTCTAGTAAAACAGAGGGTTAGAGAAGGTGAAAATGAATGGGCGTGGTTTTTTTGGAAAACTGATCATTTACTCCAACCATAATGGCGCCCAAACTTAATGACAATCTTGTAATAAAACACTAACGGCAACTTCACGTCTGTTAACAAAAAGGGTATGTCGATGTATTTTTGTAAAGGTGGAGGGTATATGGTGCAAAAAAAATTTTGTCAGGGGTATATGGTGAAAAAACCGTAGTTTTTAACTTTGTCTAACATCATATGAAGTGAATATCCCCCACCTCCCCTGATTTTTTTTTGTTTCAAGTTGTAAGCCAAGATTTTTGTGTTTAAAAGCATTTCCTGGATCAGTGTGCTTCCCTTCTACATTATATTGGATCCACTATTGGCAATACACTTCACTGTTATTATTGTTTGTTGGTTAGTGAAGTTTTATGTAGTTTACTATAGATGGTCAAAAATATTTCTCATTTTTTTATCCTTCATAAACGCAGCAAGCTTTATTAAGTTTATAATTTAGGTTATTGTAGTTTTTTTTTTTTTAATTCCTGACTTCTTGTGGTCTGTTAACTTTCTGATCATTCTGTTTTAGGCTATCAGCTTGTTGACTGAAGTTGTTCGATTGGCCCCAAATTTACCGGATCCATATCACACACTTGGTCTCGTATATAATTCTATGGGGGACAAAAGGAGATCTATGAATTCCTATTTGATTGCTGCATATGTTGGTCCAAAAGATTCCTCTCTCTGGAAACCTCTTGTGACTTCGTCCATGTAAGTATCCTTGAAGTTATTTTGCACACACGGGACACTCACATACACACTAGGAATGATATAAATTCGCTTATAAAAGTATAAGGACGTGAGATCCTTGTTTCCTACCTGTAGGCGTAGATCTTTCCCATATGGGTGCGAGTCCTCTATGCTGTTGAGTAGCAAACTGTATATCTTTTTTTATGGATTGTAAGACTTGAAAGTTAAAATATCTGTAACCCTCCATACCATAGTGATTGTTCTACTTTCTCCTCTAGTAAGTTTCAAGTTGGTTGTTAGATGCCCTATCTCTCTCTATAGCGTTTGCCATGATGAAACATCAAAATCATGTAAACTAGAATGTAATAGTTAAAATGCAAACAGTCTAATTTAATTTTTAATAAGCTACTGAAAACTAAGAGTAAAGCAGTGACTTCACTCTTACTACATAATATGTGGGAGAAGGAGAGAAATTGAGAGGGAAAGAAGATAGAGAAAATCAACCATAGGCATTTGGGAAAAGATCCACTCTCAATTTTTATTTAGTGATTTAACGTGTTGCAGACAACAAAAACAAACTCAGTGATGTTTATCTTCGGCTCATATAACTTCATCATATGGTGGTATCTCAATAGGGTATATATGTTTATTGGATGAAATTCAGGGGTCTAAGACGTTTCCATTTAACTTTCTAGTAGCTTAAAGTCCCTTTTGGTACAAGGTCATAAGTTGATGTAATAGTCACGATTGTGTCTATGCAGCTAATGAAATTACCACCCTCTTAAGTGAACCACGTTTAGTACGGGCACTATCTTTGCTCGTGCAGGTTGACAGGTCAGAACATCTTCTTGATGCGCAGCTTGTGTATTCGTCCGAGCACTATCCTTGCTCATCCAAGTCTCCGTATTCTCCTCCTTCTCTAATTCAAGGCACAACTTACACCATGTAATGTGGAACCCCCCCCCAAAAAAAAAAATCTCACACACAATCAATTTTTATTCTTGCTTTTACACAATCTACCTAAAAGCCTAAGAACTATTAGAAGCTGTGTGCGAGCAACAACTTCTTTATTTAAGGATGGAGAGATTAGGTCTTCATATGTTATTGATGATATTTTAACCTGATTTGTGTGCGTCATTATCTTATTTGTGCAGAGAGCAAGGACTCATTGAGCAGGCCAGTTGGTGTCTTAATAAGGCAATTTCTGCTGATCCAGCTGATATTACACTTAGGTACCGCCGTGCTTCACTCGACATGGAGACAGGAGCTTATTTAAAAGCGGCTGAATCATATGAACAGATAGCCAAACTATGTCCTGATAATGTTGAAGCACTCAAAACCGCGGCAACGGTTTTATCTTGCTCCCTGTCTATGATTTTTTTTATTCTGTGTGTTATTTTTTCCTCCTGATGTCTTAAACTGCAGTATCTCTTATAATATTTGCTCCAGAAAATTAAAGGAATAAGTTAAAGAGAGTAAACAAAGGAAAATGAGAATGTCAAATTAAGGGAAGTAAGATGAGAAGAAACATTAGGAACAAGGAAAAGAAGGAATTTTGAAGTAAAGACGAAAATGTGAAAAATATAAAACTGGAAAAGGTCTTATTAAAGAGAGCTAGGAAGCGATGTAAAGAGAAAATACAAATTTGAAAAACAACAAATGAGAAGGTTTGAGAAAGCCTTAAGAAGGAGATTAAAATAGAGGATGCTCAAGGGAGTGAAGTTTGCAACACACAAGGAGTAAATTGAAAGGAATAAAATATAAAGTCAGGTCATGTCATTTACATCGATTCTCTCCTTCCACTCTGCCTTATCCAATGCCATATTTTCCTCAATCCCAAGTGGAATCATATCATTCTCAATCACCCTCATCCAAGTATTGTTAGGTCTTCGCCTACTCGTCACAATCCCATCCCTTTACCACTCTTCAAGCCTCCTAACGGCACATCACTTGGTGTATGATATTCCAGTTACATATTCAGTTATATTTGAGGTTTATCTATGTAATGACCTTATCTTTCATCTTAGTTGGTATTACAAGAAAAGAAAGAAGTTCGGCTAACTGTTTGTTTTTCTTCCTCTCTGATATTCAGTTTGACAAGTAATAAACCAATGTGTTTAAAGATATTTAGAGGTTATGGAACTTTTTGCTAAGGCCCAGCCCAAACCTCCCATTTACTATACTTATAGCAGGAGGAAGAAAAAGGCTGTCAATGATAAGTGAGACCACTTATCTACTGCTGAGATCACAAGGGGGATGTACTGAGCAAGGAAGGAATATTATGGCAGGGAGTTGGTTAGGCTCATAAGCCACCTGTCAACTCATGAGTAAATATCTTGTAATAAATAGCCAAGAGGGGGAGAAATCTATCTAGAAATTGAGTGAGGTCATTTTAGTGGGAGAGAACCTTCACCTCTCGAAAGTGAGGGGGTTGTAATTGTTGATTGTTCTGATCTCCAATACAACTACTATCTGGGTGTGCCTAATTCTTGCTTTCTTTTACTGTTATTTGCTTAATTGTTGTGAATTTAAGTCAGATCTTAGCACTTTTGTGCCATTGTAATAAACTGACAATTAGAGGGCCACTGTGCTACTGAATTGTGATTCCCCATAGAAATATGTTGTCATTTCTCGTGTTTGTTTTTTCAGCCTTGCTATTTATGAACTTCTCATTTGAAGCTTAGCGTTTGAGGTTGCTTCTGCTATGTTTATAGTTGTTAATTTCCTGCATGCATATACATGCATTTATCTGGACTTGAGGAGAGTGTTTACTCTGAAATGTATTGTAATACTTACATTTCACAATGTTTCTCCTTATTGACTTTCGGTGAAGATTAAGTAGAGAAGAATAGGAGTTTAGTAAAGCATTTTATTAATTGCTTGTGGGAAATTGACAATTAGAACCATCACTTGAAATATAAATATAGAGGACAATCACTGTTAAAAGAGGAGTAGATTATTAATTTGTTGAAGATGCTATCTTGCTGACTCGTTTTCTTCTGTAGTTGTACAAGCAAGCTGGCCAGATTGAACGTTCGACTATCATCTTGGAGGACTACCTTAACAAGCATCCTTCTGAAGCTGATCTAACTGTCGTTGATATGTTGGCTTTATCATTAATGGAAAGCAATTTGTATACGAAAGCTCTTCAATACATTGAGCATGCAAAGAAAGTCTGTGGTTTTATAAAAGAGTTGCCATTATGGCTGAGAGTTCGAGAAGGCATAAGCCATGCTCATCTTGGGAATATGGAGAAAGCTGAGGTATGTTATTCGAATGCTACTAAAAGCATTACCTGCTGAAAGTGGTTATTTGTTTTCTGGTTTATTGAATGTTTAGTTACACCTACTTGTTTCTCTCTCTCTGTGATATGTATGCTGTACAGCTGTAGTGTGCTATTGATTCTTCATTATCTTTTTGTCGAACATCTTGGAGGTCTCCTTTTTGTGTTGGCGTTGAGTCTTGGTTGCTGCTAGTTGTGGAAATTGGAATGTCTATGAGGGAAGCACTTTGTTTCAGAAATGGACAAGCAGAAGTTATCGCAGCTTAATACTTTTGGCTACATTCTAGTGTATTTGGTAGGAGAGAAATAGATCAATGTTTTTTTTTTTTTTTTTTGGCGAAGTCCTGGTTTGTTATATGAATTTGACCACAAATGGTTACTTGGATTATATTCACACTTTGATTACTGGGGATTTTGGTGATTGATGGACCCAATGTGCCACAGGGTGGTGTTTCCGTTGTATGAATAATATCAATATATAGTGAATGACCCAATTATTTGATCATTTTACATGCTCCATGTCTAAGGTTACTCAAGATAAGCTGAGAATCGTGGTATATAAAGAATTTTTCAACGTCAAGGTTAGTGCTCAAAGAAACAAAATCATTACTGGATGCACCTCCAACAAGGCGTTATTAAAGTAAATTTGGTGTGGGGGAGATTTAAAAAGGCTTTTATATGTTAGTGACGACCATGAATTTTTGAGTGGGCGTATGGTATCCGACCATTGGATCCGAATTGGTTGGTCAACTGCTCAGTGATTTTTGGATTCTTATAATAGAAAATACTCCTTTGTTTCTTGTTTCTTCTACCCGCTTTTTTGCTTGTAGGTGTTCTATTTTGTTTTACCCACTTTGACTTTATTCCTGATTTTACAAACTTTTTCTCTCACCTTATCCTTCTTTCCGCACATGGAACACTCTCTCTCTCTCTCTCTACCTTTTGTCTTACTCAGGCCTACATCCAACACTCTCTCTCCACCTTTTTCTTAATGCAACACTCTCTCCCCTACCCTTCTTGGTCTTTGAAGCTACAGTAGATGGGTAGACAGGAAAAAAGGCAGTAATATTTTATAATAGAATATTTAAGTCATGAGCTACCTCTGAAATATGAATTAGTGAAGATGGTTTCTAATATATACTTCCTCAGTTTCATATTTTTTGCATCACTTCCCTTTATGGGAAATGTCAATTAATTGCAACCAAGCTCTATTGGGTAAGTTTGAATGGTAAAAGTAGTGTCCTAACAATCCCACCCCATTACCCACCCTTCCCAATTTATTACCCATTTATCTCATCTAATTACTCCTTTCTCTCTTTCGTCACTCCTCCCACTCCGATTTACCTCAACCGCAAGCACCACCTCCTATCCCAAGGCCTGAAACCTGAATTGTCCCAGTCACAGTCACCACCACAGCCACTCATATCCAACTGGCCATCCAGACGCAACCCCAAGCACCACGACCACTCCAAACGCAACTCCTTCCCACCTGAAATCCCAAGCACCACCTCCCATTCCCAAGGCCAACGACGAGGCGGAAGCAACTCATATACAACTAATACATGACCACATAAGCTTCAAGCACTAACCTTATTTCTCTCTCCCTTCTTTTATCCGTAATTGTAATGCACTCAAATGCTCAAATTTCTTTGCTACTTATTCCATTATCAATCATCATCGGCATATTCTATTTTTACTTATACAAGTGAAAAAACCCAGAAAATGAGAAAGCAGGAAGTGAATCAGCTGACCCAGGATTAGGAAACATAATTAACAATGAACTAAAGCCTTGTTTGGTTGAGCTTTTTTGGGGCTTTGAAACGGATTCAATAATCTAAATCCATTACTCCTTGTTTGGTTTGGGTAGTGGGTTAACCATTACCATTACTTGAGGAGTAACAAAATCCTTTCCATTCCCTTGCAAGTGATTCCTTTCCATTGTTGAACCAAGCACCAAATAAAAGTAGCAATTATTGTTACCATTCCTCTCCTCTACTTGATTCCATTCCCTTTCCATTCCTCTATTTGAACCAAACTCCCCATAAATGAGGAAATAATGTGTTTTCAAGGGGGTAAACTGACAGTTCCTGTCATTTTAGATATACTTGGTGAATTTATTTGGAAAATCATGCTATCTTATATTGTACAAGGCCTGTTGCCATCAAATTTGATGGAAGAATGGCTTCCTTGAATCCTGCTTCTCGCAGTATTGTAAGGAAAAATAAGTTGATGAAGGAGCACTTACCTAGTGGACCTAGTGGTGGGCTGGTGGCAGTGGTGGACATATGTTTAAGGAAGAGCCGAAGAGGGTGGGATGGGGCTGTGGACTAGTATAAGTTGATACTTGCAGGTAGGAGAAAATGAGGGTGGGGGTCGGAGTCAGTTTTCCGGCAGGGATAATATGAAGGATTGTTAAGATGGGTCAAATGATAGGGACCACACACCCTCTCAATTTCTCTCTTTTTCTTTTCAAAAAATGTGCATTTCACATGGTTGCAAGTAATATGAAATGGAGGGAGTATTTAGCTTTATATTGCTCAGCAACACTGGTTATTTCATAGGGTAGACTTCCTCTAGTAATTTTAACTTGACAGGCCATTATGTTTTATTTTCTATTGACCCTAGGTAAAAGTTCATGAATCTGTTATCGCTTATAGAAAATCGCTTGGGTCACTTTTATCTCTTGAACTACAGGGAGGAACAGTGTACTTGACTTTTTATGCCTTTTCTTTGTCTCGTTGATTTTCGTAATGGGGGAATCTTGAGGTTTTTGGTAGTGTCTTGGCAGGGAGGAACCATTCCCTAATCTCCCTCTCAAATTTTTTGCTCATTTCAATGATTTCGTTACATATTTTCCAGTTGCAAGATTATTATTTAATTGCGATGGTTCTATTTCTTAATGAAAAATCCTTGTAGCTGGGAGTTGTCAATACTGGCTTCTCTCTGTCTCCATATTAATTGATTTTTTTCAGACATGCTTGGATCCTTGCTTGCTCCTAGTGACCTAAAGAGGGGTTGCTTGGCTGAGTCTGTTGGTTAATTTTATTTGTTGGATAGTAATTGTCTGTTTTCTGCTTTTCATTGACGTTCTTATGGGCAATCTGGCCTTTATGGAGTGTTTAGGGTGGCCAGATTGTTGTGTCTTTGAATTTTACATTCGCCCTCTGATGATTCACAATGATGGCAGCTCAAGAAAGGGTATTTATTGGTAAGATACCCGGGAAGGGGAGATTGTTTTACTTTCAGATCCTCTCATCTTTTCTACCTTTAGTTTCTTATGCAGCTTGTATATTGTTATTTTTTTGTAATTAAAGATATTGCATTTCACAGTATTACCAATTTTGAAGAAAACAATATGTTAGCAACCTGTAAGAGCTTGTGTGTGTTGATTGCTGTTCAGGAGAGCCTCTGTCGTAATGATAAAGAGGATTTTAGTGCCTCTGCAAGTTTTGGTCATACTTTCCACTAAAGTCTCCCAATTGTGTACAGATTTGTTTCAGTCCTCTGCAAAGGGAAAACGCGGAGCATCAGATGGACTTAATAATTGCGGTGGCTAACTGTTATATGAATCTTCATCAACATGAGTCAGCATTGAAGTATTACTTAATGTTAGATGGCTTTGCCTCAAAAAATGTATAGTCAGTTAGTCACTTAATCTTTTATCATATTTTTTGTGTGCTTGCTGCCTTGGTTGTGCTACATTGATCACAATCTTATGCTATAATGACTGGTATGTGTCCGACCATCATTTTTCTACTTCATAATTTTCTTTTTGATGTTTTCGGTTGAAAATGAAGTGTCAAGTGCCTATACCCATATTGGAGTGTCACAAGTCCGACACAGGTACCTTAGATGAAATGGAGAGTTAAAGTAACTTATTGTCACTTGACTCTCAGCATGATTTTCCATGGCTAGGAAGCAACGATAATTGACCAACCTTTTTTCTGTTGAAACTTTTGGCCATGTCTAGGACTTGGCAATAGTAGATAGATAGCCTATAACAGTTTCGAGTTTGACATTTTGACTAGCATATATAATAAAAGATTTCCGGTAAAATTGGCCATTACTGATTAGTAGCTTGCTCTTTAGATATGTAAATTGATATATAGGGATATGAGTACGCTTCATTGTTAACTAAAGATGCTTTGTGATGACTTAACAGTAACATAATTATCATAAGAATAGCATGCGAAAATATAGTTATATCTATTGTTGTTATCAGGTATAGATATAGCTATAGATATAGATTACAACTATAGTTAATTGACATCCAGTGTATCTATGAGTATGACTAACTATGTGTCTTATTGCCTATTTGATATGCGGCAGTAAAAGGTGCGAATGGTATTGAATATATGTGGTTGTGAGAAAAGTCTCATCGCAATGTCCAGAGTCCATATTGCTGCTTATCCATCCCCAGATATCAATTTTTTCTTCATAATTTTTTCATTACCACTTTCCGTATCAAATTACATGCAAATCTACTACAATTACTGCAATTAGTACAACCTGCTGAACTGGTGGTTAATGTTCTCCGTATTTTTTGGTGGGTTAGTGGGCCTTGTCCAAACTCTACCTGGTTTTATAGAAAAAGGAAAAAGTTGGGATACTTTGTGGAAAAATGCGTGGGCTAGATACATCTGAAACAGTGAGAGCCTGGTTAGAGGAGGCATAGGAGTAATGATGTATCATGCTGGTAAATGGCATGTTCCCTTGAGTTTCTCGAGGGTGAATGGGTTTTATGTATCTAACATGCCAATTCATTATAAAATCATAATAAACATAAGGTAGAACTTAGAAGAAGGCTGTATTCTGCAAGTTTGTAATAAACTAATACTGGAGGGACTTGTGCTTGTAATTCTGTCTATCAAGAATCAGGAAGGTAAAACAATCATGCAATATGTCAGACTCAAAAGTTCAGCTATCCTTGAATCTTGATGATGAGAATGGAACATGTGCCCACCGTAAAAAGGGCAACTACAAAAGATTGTGTAATGGTAAAGTAGTCTGCCTCATGCCGTCATCAGTCAATCTTTAAATTTCAAAGTGCCAAAATACAATCGAAGTTGCGCTTCTCCAAGAAACCCTTGAGGGCTATGAAATATTGGGTTTTTATTTGCTTGAATCTTGGTTAATTTTTTTCCCAAAAATATCATTTTGAATTTCTCATTTTTGTAGGAAATTGTAAGTTTGAAAATTGCTCAATGCTACTCAGCTTTGGAAAAAGCTTCATCAGCTATTCAATTCTTCTATAAAGGTTTGTAATTTTACTGAAGCCTTTCCCTAAATCTACACTACTTTTGGCATGAATGTAAACAAGATAGTGGCAACTTGTAAGGTAGTGGACCTATCTATATTACAGCATGAAGTCTTTCACATCTTAGTTCTCATACTAATTTGTATGGTATTATAATCTGTGATGCTTGAACTTGTCACTTTGCCCTGCCGTAACACGGCCCTACCCGACCTGGGTGCAGACATGGGATACAGATCAGATCCGGTATGATAAAATGGGACGTGGCAGTTGTGCGATCAATAGCAGGGACGAGAAGATACTTGACACCATAATCAGATCTAGGGTTCGAATAGCAAGTCTTAGATCTCAAATTGAAAGAGTTTTACACTAACTTCAGACCTGAAATGTTGGGCCTTCAATTCTACTTGTTATGGCCAATTAGCAGGTGCATTCTTCTAGGACCAGCAGTGCTCCGGGTTCCTTCGCCGGAGACCGCTGCTGGAGTGACAGTGGGATTCGCGTTTCTTTCTTCTCTCTCCTACTTTTTAAAAAAATTTGTCGCGTCTTTTTCTAGGACCAGCGGTGCTCCGGGTTCCTTCGCCAGAGAACGCTGCTGGATTAAGATATTGCCTTTCTATACAAAGTTTAGTCCAACATTAACCTGCTTTAAATACTGGTATATCTAATGTATATATCTACTATTGGCTGAGAATGTCATGCTATAAACTTTGCAAGTGCTGTTTACTATGTGAGCCAAATAATTCATGTGGTTTGACCCTATGGCTAGCTTGTAATCTGTCTCTCATTTCAGCACTACAAGCACGTGAAGATGACATTGATGCTCGTTTAGCTCTAGCTTCCCTTCTCCTTGAGGAGAACAGAGAAGACGAAGCAGTAGAATTGCTGTCACCTCCATCCAACCAAGGTAGTGATGCGTGGTGAATCTTGCACTGCATTTTCTAATGGAATTTTTGGGGATCCAAGCTGTGTGACATCCTCTTATTTGAAATAATTCTCTCTTTCTAGGATTATCTAAGGACATGCATTCAGAGATATTGGAACCTTGGTGGCTTAATGTGAAAGTGAAGTTGAAGTTATCTCATATTTATAGAATTAAAGGGATGCTTGAGTCCTTTGTTGAAGTTATCTACCCGATTATACATGAATCACTGAAAATCGATTCGATTCACCAGAAGGTACTTTTCTAAAGTCGTTGCTTCTAGAGCCACTTTCTCTTGATCATGCATCCAAACACTCATGCAATGCTTGTATATGGACATACTTGTATGGTACATGCATCTAGTTGGTCACTGTGCACATTCTTGCGGGGCTTTTTACAGCTAATAATCAAGTGGGTGATGGTTTACTCCATTAAGATCTCTTTTTGTCTTGCCATGTCTATTGACGATAGTATTCGTTATTTGTTTGTTTTGGTAGATGACATGGTCATGCAATGTTTATGTAAAGTTAAATTTGTCTTTTGATGTTGGTAATTGACTCGCTCATAAAACCATTAACAACAAGCATCCTTAGTGTTGATCCTGGCATACATAGGGTATACAGAGGTGGAGACCTCTGCAGCCTTTCCTCCAACTGGTTTTGGGGACAATGTGCAGGGATTGTTTATCTAAGACCCACTCGAGCCAATTTTCCATTATGTGATTTCTTAATATAAGATATGTGCTTATTGATAGATGTTGGAGAACCAGAAGATATGGACACTCTACATTTAATGGAAATAATTTTGAACATTAAAAAATAATGCTGAATATAAGTAGAGTCTGTTTCCCCCAAATATGGATTGATGTTGAGGACGTATGGATGGTGGAGTTAGAGAGCCATAAATGTGAAAATGTGAGGAAGTTGCTGTTAACTGGGTGTTTATGTTTCAATGTCTAAAAGTAAGGCGGTTGTGTAATATAATATTTTCATATGGCCTTCTTTTGTGCCATGCTGCCATTTAGCAAATTGTGGCTCTGTCTCCCGGTTACCCAATAATATCTGGTCTGTGATTGCCTCTATTAGTGTTATTAATTGCCACATTTTTTGGCCTTTGCATTTCTCATCCTTGATGCTTCCTCTATTAAATTGCTGGTTTTGTTTGTAACCATGAAACTCAGTTACGTTGTTTAATTGGATATAAGAAGAATGGAGTAAGAAAGAGAGGAGAGGTTGCTGACTTCTTTATTGGTTGGTGACAAATTTACAATGGAGAAAAGAAGAGATGAAGAGAAAGAGAAAGAAGATAGTTATATGGCAAAGGGAAATTAGGTCGTTACTAATCTCCTAATAGTCAAACAAAACCTAACTACACCACTAAACTAGGTAAAGTGGTAAGTGAGGGTTGAAATCTCACAAGGAATAGCGAGAAGAACACTAAGATTGCTAATTGTTGCAAGTTAAGTCGAATATTTGACAAGATGATTGGTTTACTAGATTAAGAACTAAAATAACTATAGGACCTTAGGAAGACGCTATATGATTAGACAAGAAATCAAATGAGAAAAACATTGGGAGAAGGGGATAAACACCATCCAATCATGATTTAGGCAATTAGAAGGGCGAAGTATAGGGGAAAGAAACCAAACAACTAATTGAAGTTATTGACTCTTAACTAGTTCTAAGCCTTCTCTCAAGGGTGCATAAAACTACCTAGATCACACATTTAAGCAACTCTTATGGTCTCAAACATACAACCAAGAGATAAGTACAATGTCAATTCACAAAACCATCACTCAAATCTCACTCTCATGAGCAATTAAGCAAGATAATAGCATAAATGTCAACCTTAATCTCCTCTCTCAATTTGACTAAGGCATCAATAAAACAAACATCCAAGTAATAAACTAGAATGCAAGTAAATAATAATCATGCTATTAATCAATTAATAAGCCCAATCAAACCCCTAACTTCATATTCAAACACACAAATCAATCATGGTTGGGTTTTCACCCCTAGTCACTAATCATCACATTAATACTAATAAAAGGGGAAAATAAATCAAACATAAACAACTAAAGTAACCAACACAAGATTTAACACAAGATTAAGCTAAGAAACTAAAATCGAAACATGGATTAAACTAAGTAAACAAAAGTTAACTAAACAAAAAAAATAAAAGTATAAAAGATAGAGAGAAGAAGAGATATTACTTAAGCCATGAAGAAGAAATGAATATCTTGCATAAAAACCAAAAATTTTGCCATAATCCAAGCTACAAAACCTTGAACATCTACTTTCTCTCTCTAGGGTTTCACTTTCTCTCACTAGATTACGCTAAAAACTCTCTAAAAATGATTTTCTGGAATAAAAGTTAATCAGTCATTAAATCTATAGAGTATTTATATTATTACATAAACATGCTAAAAACAGTGTTTAAACAAGAAAAAAGTCAAGAAAATAACAAGGAGCGCCCGCTCCTTGTTAATCAGGAGCTCCCGGTCCAAACAAAAGTAGGCGATGGAGCGAGAGCTCCTTGCTAGCTCATGTGTCGCTCCAATCCCTCTGCGAACTGGGTGTATAGCTCAGGAGGAGCGCCCGCTCCTAGCAAAGACGCGCCAAGAGCGCTTGCTCAATGGGAGCTCCTGGGTCGCTCCATCCCTTCCGCTTCTCTTGATGGCCTTTAGCACATAAAGGAGCGCCCGCTCCTATTTCCTACGGAGCGCCCGCTCCTATTTCCTACGGAGCGCCCGCTCCTATTTCCTACGCAGCGCCCGCTCATCTCTTCTCCATTATGGAGCGCCAGCTCCTGAGTAGCTCCAAACTTCCTGCTTCAATCTGCCATGGTCTAAAACTTGTAGGAGCGTCAGCTCCTCTTTTACAAGGGGTGCCCACTCCTCCCCTGTTTGCTCTTTTCTTCTCAAATATCAGCACTAAACAAGATGTTAGTGAATAAAGGGCAGGTGGGAAAAAACAAGGAATCCTAAATACTTAGTATGCACCACTAGAGAATGAAAATGAGGAAATTGGAGGGAGAAAATGCACTAAAATCCAAAAATAGCATACAAAAACTATCAAAATATGTACATGAGTGAGACTAAATCAGTTTAATCTATGTTTAGATTTTAGTTTCTTAGCTTAATCTTGTGTTAAATATTGTGTTGGTTGCTTTAGTTGTTTATGTTTGATTTATTTTCCCATTTTATTAGTATTACTATGATGATTAGTGAGTAGTTAATTAGTTGGGGTTAGGGTGGAAACCCAACCATGATTGATTTGGGTGTTTGGATATGAAATTAGGGGTTTGATTGGGCTTATTAATTGATTAATAGCATGATTATAATTTACTTGCATTCTAGTTGATTACTTGGTTGTCTTGTCAACCGGGACCGACCCATGTTGAGGGGGCCAATGGGGGTAGTTCATGTATGGTGCAAAATCACCTCTTTCTACATGGTGGTTATAGATTTGATTTGTTTGCACCATTATGCCATCATAATCACTCCGCATGCCCTCCATCATAGAAAGCATACGATTTTGAGTGAGGGAGAGGGAGGTGATGACATTCTCGAGATCAAAGGAGGAAGAGGAGGAAGATTGAAGTTGCCTACTAGAGCGACCTCGGGGAGGGGGAACGACATATTCGGCACGGGGATGGGGATCCTCATCTTCGGGCTCACTAGCTACATCCCAAACATTTTCCGCATCGTGATCAATCCTAGTGGCCTCGGGGTTAGGGAGGAAACAATGATGGTGACCATTAACAAGCCAACTCCAACGCTCGTGGGTCAAGGGTAGGGCGGATCCATTGCATCCGCCACAAAGCATAAAGGTCAAGGAAAGAGTTGTTATCTATGGCCTTGAGTTGTTTAAGGTGCTCCGTGAAATCCTTGTTGATGGCTATCAAAGAAATCATGCCACCCATGTTTATATCCCCCCTAAAGAGTTCCCCTTTTTTTAATCTCCTCACATCTCTCTAGGAAGTTAAATCCCGAGTTTAGCATTCCCCCTAAACGATCAGTCTCAGTGGCCATGTAGAGGACAATAAGATCTTCCTTGGTCATCTTACTAAGCTCTTGCTTAGTATAGACGCACCCAACGAGAAGTCGATGGGTGTACCGAAGGACGAAGGAGACAATGGCCGTAGAGGAGACGGACCGAGATTGGAAATTAGACAAGCGGGAGATCAGCCTCCAATAGGCTTATTGGTTGCAGTTAGGGAAGTTTTGGAGGTGAGGGTGGTAAATCCTCGCCTCCGAAGGCCAACCAAAGATCCCATTGAGTTCAGCTAGTGACATGAAACTTTGTGTTAAAGAGTTGGAAAGAAATATCAAATTCTTCCTCCCCATTTAGAGTTCGCTCAAGAGAGGCGAGGAACTCATGGGGATCATTAGAATGATGCAAATGCATGTTCCTACTTTCATGAATGACATGCTCAAGGATATCAATTCGCATACAATCATCCATATAAGAGGGGCATTTCATGATTTGGGTAAAGCTAAATGCAACATGTTCCTACTTCTCACATCGATTATTGCCCCTGCCGTAGCTAGAAATGGCTTACCCAAGATAATTAGTACATTAGGGTCTTCCTCCATTTCTAACATAACAAAGTCAACGGGGATGTAGAACTTCCCAACCCTAAGTGGCACATCTTCAAGCTTCCCAAGAGGCATCTTAACCGATCTATCGGCTAATTGAAGGGAGATGTGAGTAGGTTTGAGGTTTCCTAGGTTCAATCTCTTGCAAACCGAGTATGGCATAAGACTCACACTAGCACCTAAGTCACACAAAGCTTTGTCAATAACAATGTCTCCTTTGGCACAAGGGATGGAAAAACTTCCAGGGTCCTTAAGTTTGGTGGGTAATTTGTTTTGGGTGATTGCACTACAATTCTCCGTGAGGTTAATGGTTTCCACACAACCTAAGGCCTTTTTTTTTTGCTTAAAACATCTTTCAAGAACTTGGCATAGGTAGGCATTTGCTTAATGGCTTTGGTGTTAATGTAGAGCTTCTTTAAAACATCAAGGAACTTGGCAAATTGATCATCAAGCTTTGCATTGGCAAACCTAGCGGGGTAGGGAAGCTTAGGTATGTAAGGTGGAGGTGCACTCTTGGCTTCCTCAACATTCCTAAGGTTCTCTTCTATGCTTTTTCCCTTATCACTAGCCGTGGAGCTTTCATCATGCTCAATATCAATAGCTTTCTCATTTTCATTTTCAACTTCTTTTGCTTTCTCAACTCTTGTATCCACCACCTCCCCAAGTTTTTTCCCACTTCTACTAACTATGGCATGACATTGGTCTTTAGGTGACACTCATTGGCTAGGCAAAGATCCGGGATTCCTAGGAGAAGAAGTAGCTAATTAGGCAACTTGGGTCTCTAACATCTTGTTATGAGTGCTAAGGGAATCCACTTTTTGTGACAATTGAGCTACTTAGGATTCAAACATAAGCTTTTGTTGTCTCATTGCCTCACCTTGTTGGGCTATGAAGGTTTCCATCATTAATTCCATGTTGGACTCCTGAGGTGGGTGATGAGCATGTTGCATTTAGCTTTACCCAATCATTAAATGCCCCTCTTACATGGATGATTGTATGCGTATTGATATCGTTGAGCATGTCATTCATGAGAGTAGGAACACACATTTGCATCATTCTAATGATCCCATTGAGTTCCTCACCTCTCTTGAGCGAACTCTAAATGGGGAGGAAGAATTTGATATTTCTTTCCAACACTTTAACACAAAGTTTCATATGTCCTTAGCGGAACTCAATGGGATCTTTGGTTGGCTTTCGGAGGCGAAGATTTACCACCCTCGCCTCCAAAACTTCTCTAACTACAACCAAGAAGCCTTTTGGAGGCTCATCTCTTTCTTGACTATTTTCCAATCTTGGTCCGTCTCCTCTACGGCCATTGTCTCCTTCGTCCTTCGGTACACCCATCGACTTCTCGTTGGGTGCGCCGTGCACCTATACTAAGCAAGAGCTTAGTAAGATGACCAAGGAAGATCTTGTTGTCCTCTACATGGCCATTGAGACCCTTGATCGTTTAGGGGGAATGCTAAACTCGAGATTTAACTTCCTAGAGAGATGTGTGGAGATTAAAAAGGGGAACTCTTTAGGGGGGATATAAACATAGGTGGCATTATTTCTTTGATAGCCATCAACAAGGGTTTTGGGGAGCACCTTAAACAACTCAAGACCATAGATAACAACTCTTTCCTTGAGCTTGATGCTTTGTGGCGGATGTAATGGATCCGCCCTACCTTTGATCCACGAGCGTTGGAGTTGGTTTGTTAAGGGTCACCATAATTGTTTCCTCCTTAACCTCAAGGCCACTAGGATTGATCGCGATGCGGAAAATGTTTGGGATGTAACTAGTGAGCCTGAAGATGAGGATCCCATCCCTGAGCCGAAAATGTTATTCCCCCTCCCCGACGTCGCTTTATTAGGCAACCTCAATCTTCCTCCTCTTCCTTCTTTGATCTCGAGAATGCCATCACCTCCCTCACTCAAAATCGTATGCTTTCTATGATGGAGGGCATGCGGAGTGATTATGATGGCATGATGGTGCAAACAAACCAATTCTACAACTACCATGTAGAAAGAGGTGATTTTGCACCATACAGGAACTACCCCCATCGGCCCCTCAACATTTTGCCAACCACCAAGTAATCAACTAGAACGCAAGTAAATAATAATCATGCTATTAATAAGCCCAATCAAACCCCTAATTTCATATTCAAACACCGAAATAAATTATGGTTGGGTTTTCACCCCAACCCCCAACTAGTTAACTACTCGATAATCATCATAGTAATACTAATAAAAGGAAAAATAATTCAAACATAAACAACTAAAACAACCAACGCAAGATTTAACACAAGATTAAGCTAAGAAACAAAAATCTAAACATGGATTAAACTAAATAAAAAAAAGTTAACTAAACAAAAAAAATTAAAAGTATAAAAGGTAGGGAAGAAGAGATATTACTTAAACCATGAAGAAGAAATGAAGATTTTGCATAAAAACCACAATTTTTGCCATCATCCAAGCTACAAAACCTTGAACATCTACTTTCTCTCTCTAAGGTTTCACTTTCTCTCACTAGATTAAGCTAAAATCTCTAAAAAAGATTTTATGGATTAAAAGTTACTCTGTCATTAAATTGACAGAGTATTTATATTACTCCCTCCGTCCCAAAATACTCTTGACACTTATCAAGGCACATAGTTTTAGATGATAAGTTGTTGTTTGGTTATCGATTATTATTTTATTAAAAAAAGTAGATGTGATAGGAGTTAGTAGTTAGTAAAAGTAGTATTATTTTATTTTAAGGAGAGAGAATGTGGGCCATGATTAGAGTTGGTATGTAATAGGAGTGGTATTATTTTATTTGGAGGAGAGAGAATGTTTAAAAGGTTGAAGGATTAAAATAATAGAGGGTCATATCCAAAAATAGAAGTGTAAAGAGTATTATGGGACAGATGAAAAAGGAAAGTGTAAAGAGTATTATGGGACAGAGGGAGTATTACATAAACGTGCTAAAAACAGCTTTTAAATAAGAAAAAGTCAGAGAAAATAACAAGGAGCAGCCGCTCCTTGTGAATCAGGAGCGCCTGCTCCTAACAAAAGTAGGCGATGGAGCGAGAGCTCCTTGCTAGCTCATTTGTTGCTCCAATCCCTCTGCCAACTGGTTGGGTGTACAACTCAGGCGGAGGACCCGCTCCTTTGTTAAACAGCGCGCCCGCTCCTAGCAAAGACGCGCTCCATTGCTCAATGGGAGCTCCTGGGTCGCTGCATCCCTACTGCTTCTCTTGATGGCCTTCAGCACATAAAGGAGCGCCCGCTTCTATTTCCTACGGAGCGCCCGCTCCTCTCTTCTCCATGTTAGGAGCGCCACTGGGTAGCTCCCTCCTCGCTCCAAACTTCGTGCCTCAATCTGCCATGGTCTAATTGTAGGAGCACCCTCAACTCTTTTACAAGGAGCGCCTGCTCCTCCCTCGTTTTGCTCTTTTCTTCTCAAATATCAACACTAAACAAGATGTTAGTGAATAAAGGGGAGGGGGAAAAATGGAATCCTAAATACTTAGCATGCACCACTAGAGAATGAAAATGAGGAAATTGGAGGGAGAAAATGCACTAAAATCCAAAAATAGCATACAAAAACTATCAAAATATGTACATAAGTGAGACTAAATTATCGCTCATCATTGTAAAATCACTAGGGGAAGCGATTTGGCATCTTAGTGGTTACTGGATGCTGATTGCTTGGTGATCCTTGTGATTGAGTGATTGGGAATAATCGATGATGGCTCGTCGGTGACCTCTAGGAGAGAAAAATGAGGGAAAATAGAGCAGGTTATGTGTAAGAGATCTTGCCTGATTGATTAGGGAATTCAGGATTTGGGGCGCTGCACCTGTATCAGATTTGAGGATTAAGATTGCGTTTACGTCGGGTTCATCCAAAGAATATGCATTTAGGTTCATGCTTAATTACCTGTGTGGCTGTCTTTGTGTGTGCATGTATGATGTATGTTTATTCGTGCTGATGTGAGGTTTTTGTTCCGGGATAGCCAATTAGCCATTGCTATTACAGAAAGAATGCAATCTCAAATAACTGTTTGTGTCTTATCTTCTGTAATCAGGGCCATGACTCTGTTTTTATTTTTTCAATCAACTGGTAATTACAGACTTGTGAGAAACTGTTCATTGATTATACATGACTTTGAGTATAGCTAAGCTCCTCCTATATATCTTTGAATCTGCTAGATGCTTATTATCTTCGTCACTTCTCAAGATGCAGCCTTGGAGCAGAATATATATCACATTTCTATAATGTTCTAAACTTTGGTGGTCTCTTTATCATTTTTATGAGTTCCAGGCTAAACAGAAGAGAAGACTCTCAATGAGTGAATTATCGGAGAGAGTTAAAGTTCTTGGTGATCATCAAACTGATTCTGTCTTTAGTAATTTCAGAAGACTAGCTTCCAAAAATGATCTGTGAGTATGTGCTTCCTTTGTTTTGAATTATAATGGAAGAACTTTTAGTTTATCACCAGTGATCTGGTGAAACATGATTTTTTCCACATTTAATAACACTATTAACTGTTGTTTTATGTTGTTTCTTCTGTTGAAATGGTTGCATTGATGTCGTTAGCTAATATGCACTTACAAACTACTTTCTCCTACTATCGGGTTATGGTACTCCCTGCAGTCTTGCTAGGATTGGATAAAAAATGCTTCTCTATCGATTTTCCCCTTTGCATCTGTGCTGTGTAGGAGTGAAGATATGTATTTGTTATTTGTATTCTTCGTACTACTGGTTTCATGGTTTGGTGGTTTCTTGAACTTCGAAGGTTGAAACTTGTGAATACAGATCAGTAGGTCTTGAACCTTAGAAAAATGATGTTTCTTATCCATAGGGTAAATGAATCACCTTTTCTTACATGCTTAGGTTAAAAGCTAATAGGGCTAAAAAGCTGCTTGACAAGAGGGCAACATCAAAAGAAGAGAAGATATCTGCTGCAATGGCTGCTGGACTTGATTGGGAAAGTGATGATTCAGAAGATGAAATTCCGGTAAAAATGAATGTTCTCCTGGTAACTTAAATCTTTTCTGGTGGGAAATTTTATTTCGCATACTGTTTGATTGATCTTTACGCTTTTCTTTGGGATTTGTTCAGCAACAGCCACTGAAGGAGCCTCCATTGCCTGATCTCTTTAAGGATGAGGAGCATTATAACCTCATTTCAGATGTTAGTCTATATCTCATGACTGTTATGCTAATGTTGCTTGCTTAGATTGAACAGTTTTCAAGTTGCATCAATCCATTCTGTTTTGATGCTGGTGCTACAAACCTACTACTTGCCCAATACTTGTTTTCTTCTTACTTTCTAGGCCATTGTGACGTGTGTGTGTGTGCTTCACTTGTCTGATTCCTCTCTGTCACTCTACCTGTAAATGCTATCACAATATCTGATTTAGAAACATTAGAGGAAAAAAAACATTAGGAAACACTGAAAATTCTCTTATGCAATTCACGAGGAGTTACTGTCACGTACTTAGCTGACTTAGGTTTGTGTCGACGTGCATCAGCTTGTTTAGGTTAGAATTTGTGATCCCTTTGACATGTATCTTGCACGCTTCTGTCTACAAGTACCATCATGCTGCTGTTATTCAGGGTATGTCGCTGCTCAATATGATGGGCTTCCTTTCAACCCAGCGTAGTTGACGGAGGGAAGGTCAGATGGTTATTGAAGTGTCCATTCATGGACTGCTGACATTTTTTTGTCCGCAAGGAATAAGTAACCTTACCACAGCCATGCTTGCTTGTCTTGTCTTGTTCAGTATTTTGTTTTTTCGAATTCAGGAAGTTAACCTAACTTCTTTCCACCCTTTTGTAATATGATATTTTCTTCTTTAAGATTTAGTGGTTGCTTCAATTCCATTTAGAATTATATAAACTCCAGGCTTCATAACATGCTCTTAGGTTTTTAACACAGGCCTCTGATTTCCCGTGGCTGTATCGGGGTTTATAGACCTTGTGTGATCCTAAACCAATTGCTAAACTATCTGTTTCATAAACACACACATACTTATAGTTATCTTTTGAATCCTCATGATGTCTTGTTCTCATTTGTATCTGCATGTTTCATTACTCCCTTGTTTTCCCGAATTAATTATCTGCGTGTTTTTTTGTTAGCTATGCATTGCGTTGACATCTTTGAGAAGGTACAGTGAGGCTTTAGAACTTATTAAGCTTACTTTGAAAATAACCTACAAGACGCTTTCAGCGGAGAAGAAGGATAAATTTTGGTCCCTTGGTGCTCGTAAGTGCTCAAAACAAAATTCTTCGTAGCTCTTCTCTTATGGTTGCATTCGTGGATGGATGTCTCCCCACTTTCTTCAGTTTGATACTTTACATCCTCAAGTTTCTTAACTAATTGAGATTGGCCTACTTTTTGTGTTGCTAACAAGCTGCATCTTGTTTGTGCTGCAGATATAGCCTTAAACGTTACTGATCCCTCTGATGGGTTCGACTATGTACGCTACATAGTTCAGCAGCGTCCACAGAGTATTGCTGCCTGGAATTGCTATTACCGATTAGTCTTGAGGTACATAATACCCTTATATCGCTCATAAATCCCTGATTATAGTTTATCAAACTGTAATGAGTTAGTTTGTTGGATATCATTTGACGAAAACTTGCTTTAGCTAGTCAATCCAATTCTAGGTTTTAGCTGAATGAACTTGTAGGTTCTTAACTTAGTTCATGCAGAATCAATTAAAAAGTTGGTTTTCTGGAAAAAAATTATGCATATACTATTATATGCTATTCTCGTGAAGTGAGCATTTTGGTGTGAACTTTAAAGGAATGCGTGTATCCAAAAAGATCCATGACTTGTGGTTGGATAAGTGGAACTAGAGAATTTGAAATTGGTTGAGAAGGATGTAATGGAATTGATATATGAAAGGAAAAAAATGCAAAAGAAGAAGTTTAGATAAGTAGATATATTGATGCCGTGAAGGCATGAAGTCATCAACAAAGCATACAGCTCCAGACATCCGAGTAGCAAATACTCAAATATTTAGATAAAGAGAGAGGAGGGACAATTTTCCGTTTCTTGAGAACGTCCAACCAATTGTCCTATTATCATGTCATGCACTCTATGTTGCAATGCCTATCTATATGGGTGACTTGTGCCTAAAATTTCGGTTGCTTTCTGCCTTGGCTTCTAGAAAGTGAAAATATTCACAATCTCTGAATGCTATCCTCATAGATTTATTTGCTTATTTATACTTCTGTTCTGCTAACATCATTCCCCCACTCTATAACTAATTGTCAGTATATTTCCCTGGGTACCTATAGTCCTATACTCCTATACTTCCTTCTCAAGGCACCAACAACAGTATCTCTAACTGAATTCCATCATTGGCCTCACCGACCCCAAGACTATGAAGCTTCTGGGCCGAATCAACAACCACGAGGTGGTGGTGATGGTGGATCCAGGAGCAACTCACAATTTTCTCTCCTTAACCACCATCGAAAAATTGCACATTCGGTGACTGAATCGACGGGGTTTAGGGTTTCCCTTGAAGATGGGCAGGCGGTCCATGGGACTGGAATTTGTCACGGTGTAGTGCTGCAGCTAGAAGGAGGGGTGGAGGTTGAAGCAGATTGTTAACCCTTAGAGTTAGGAAATTCGGATGTAATTTTGGGGGTTCAATGGCTTGAAGCTTTAGGTACTGTGGTGAGTAATTGGAAAACTCAAGTGATGAGTTTTTGTGGTTGATGGGGAGCACTACACCATCAAGAAGGACCTTTCATTGTAGCGCTCCTAAATTACTCTCAAGTTTGCGCAAGGAAGGGGGAGGTCTATGGTTGGAGTTCACCCAGATGGAGGAAGGGGGGACTGTATGTGAAGGGAAGCAGGAAATACCGGGATTTTTGAAGGGTGTTATGGAGGAGTTTCAGGGGGTTTTGATGGTCCCAGACGGTTCCTCCAATTAGGGGACATGAGTAATTCCATTACCCTTAAGGAAGGCAGTGATCCGGTGAGTGTACGTCCCTATCGTTACCCCCAATTTCAGAAGGATGAAATTGATCGCTTGATCAAATAAATGATGCCAGTGGGCATCATTAAACTATCTACAAGTCCCTTTTCTAGTCCCGTCATTCTAGTGAAGAAAAAGGATGGATCATGACGTTCTTGTGTGGACTACCGGGCATTGAATAAAGAAACGGTGCCGGACAAATATTCTATTATGGTCATTGATAAGATTTTTTATGAGCTCCGCGGGGCTTTAATTTTCTCTTAACTTACTTGAAAGCGCATTATCATCAAATTTTGGTGAAACCGGAGGACACCACAAAACCGCTTTTCGCACTCATGAGGGCCATTACGAGTTTTGAGTAATACCCTTTGGACTGAAAAACGCGTCGGCCACATTTCAATCTTTGATGAATGAGGTATTTCGACCATTCTTACGCTGTTTTGTTTTGGTATTTTTTGACGACATTTTGATATATAGTCGAAGTAAGGATGAACATGAGGACCATATGCATTTGGTGAGTGTTTTAGCAGCCAACAGTTTGGTGGTAAATTTGAAGAAATGTGCTTTGAGAAGTTGGAGATAGCTTACTTGGGGCACGTGATTTCTAAAGATGTTGTGGCAGTTGATATGGAGAAGGTGAAAGCAATGCTCGAGTGGGAGGAACCTAAAAATCTTCGGGACCTTCAGGGTTTTTTAGGACTTACGAGATACTACTATAAGTTTATATCTCATCATACTTAAATTGCGAGGCCCTTGACTGAACAATTTAAGAAGGTTTGCTTTGGGTGGTCGGAGGAAGCCACCAAAGCTTTTGTAGCCCTCAAACAAGCCATGGTCTCGACTCCAGTTTTGCTATACCGGACTTCCATAAGCCTTTTGTTATTGAAATGGATGCCTTGGGATTCGGTCTAACCTATAACTTTTCACAGCAAACTTTTGGGGCCTCGAGCTCAATTGAAATTGGTGTGCGAAAAAGAACTCATGGCCGTGTGTTTGGCTGTTCAAAAGTGGTGTCATTATTTGCTTGGGCACCATTTTGTGGTACGAACAGACGAACAAAGTCTCCGCTATATAATGCAACAACGGGAGATAGGGGCTGAATTTCATAAATAGGTTAGCAAATTGATGGGCTATTATTTTGAAATTCAATATAAACCAGGGTTGTGCTAACCGGGTTGTGGATGCATTATCTAGGAAATTAGTTGGGGAGGTGGAGCTAGGAGTGCTGATTTCAGTACACACCATTGACTCAGCTAGAGTAGGAAGCCTCACAAGATGCTTTGCTCACCCAACTGCAGCAAGATCTTGTGAATGGCACTAAGGTGCACCCTCGCCCATGCGGTGTCATACCGGGGAATTCAAGACTTCAGCGGATTGGTATTGGCGGGGCATGCGCCGGGACATTACCCAACATGTGCGACATTGTGTTACCTGCCAACAACAAAAGGTCTCCCATCAACACCCAAGTGGTCTTCTTTAACCCTTGCCAATACCATCCTTGGTGTGGGATGATTTACAATGGACTTTATTGAAGGTTTGCTGATCTCTAAAGGGGTTGACACCGCGATGGATCGACTCTCAAAGTACGCCCATTTTCTCACACTTCGTCATCCATTCACCGCCTTGACTGTGGCCAAGTTGTTTATTAAGCAAGTAGTGCGCTTACATGGGTTTCCCTCATCTATTGTGTCCGAAAGAGACGCATCTTCATGAGCATTTTCTGGAAGGAGATTTTTCGTCTTCATGTGAGTTCACTTAAGCGAATCACATTTACCATCCACAGATGGATGGGCAATCTGAAAAAGTTAATCAACGGGTGGAAACTTATCTTCGTTGCTTTGTTGGGGGCCTTGGGCTAAATGGTTGCCGTGGGCGGAGTTTTCTTACAACACTTCCTCTCATCTTTCTACTAAAGTGACTCCTTTCAAAGTAATGTATGGGTGTGACCCTCCCCATGTCCTCCGTGTGAGTAAGGGACAACAGGACAAACTCCAGTGGTTTTTGGAAGCCATGTTACAAGAGAGAGATGCAGTTCTGGATGACTTGTACTTTAAATTCATGCGAGCACAACAAAAGATGAAAATGGCAGGAGATGCCAAGAGGCAAGATGCGAACTTCAGTGTGGGTGACTCGGTTTTCCTCAAGTTACAACCTTATCGCCAGAAGTCCTTGGCCAAGCGACCCTATGAGAAACTTGGTGCACGTCAATCGTCATTATGGCCCATTTCCTATCTTACAACTGCATTGGGGCTGCTGGCTACAAACTCCAATTGCCAACCCACAGCAAATTACATCCGGTTTTTCAACGTGTCTCAGCTCTGGTCTACCGCTGTAATGTCTACTCTTCCACCCCAACTCTTTGCAGACCTGGAAATGCAAACTGAGCTACACCAGTTGCTTGATGTGAAGCAAGTCACCAAAGGTAAGCACACTCTTTTGGAAGCATTAATCCAATGGAAGGGGTTACCCGCTTTCGAAGCTACTTGGGAGGATGTTGCAGTTGTCCATCACAGGTTTCCTTGGTTCCACCTTGAGGACTTGGTGAATCTTTGGGAGGTATTATAATACTTCAGCCCACCAAACCATTGTTGACTTATGCTAGGCGCAAGCCGCGCAACAAAAGATAGTAAAAGGGGTGAATCATCTCTATTTGGGTAGTGGGAAGGAATATGAGAAAAGAATATTTTGCTGGTGCTGAATAATGGGGAGTTGTCAGAGGAGGTGAGAGAAAGAAGTTGTATATATAGAGGAGGAGATAATCAGTAAAAGGTAAGAAAAGTTTAAGGAAGTTTACTTGGGAGAGAAGGGGAGCCTCTCGAATGCTCAACATTATCTTGTAGTTTTTGCTTTTTTTCACATCAATATAATTATCTTTGGGTTGCTGAATTCCCTGAGTTAGCTCTCAAATTCTGCAATCTTGCTTTATCTTTCAGTTATCTTGCTTGTTGAATTGGAAGCCATTACATAGATGTGAAGCATCTTTTGATTATGTGGAACATTTTACCCTGCTGGATGTTTTGTATTATAACATGTGCTATGAGCTTAGGTATCTGTTTGCAGCCTGGTTGCCAAACGAATAGTTCTAATTATTTGCTACCTTTTTTCTTCTTCTTACCTAGGTTAGAAGGGAGGTCTTTTTGGCTACTTGTTTTTGTTTCTTTTGGTTGGGGGTCTGGGGATAACTAGGTCTGGTAGGACCGACCTATAGGAAGAGAGAGGAAGGGAGACTCCGTGACTCTAGTAGGAGCAAACTCCCATCCAGGGAGGAAAATAAGCAGTCTTGGAGACACTGTTCCTGTCCCTAACTCCCAGGATAGCTCTGTGGTTCGATCTGTTTCAAGATCTTGTGTTGAAAATTGGAACTTCATGATATTTGTGTATAACTCGTGATTTTTTTTATATTTCATGTCTTATTATCGTACTTAATCTGAATTTAGATTAGAGAACCGGCTCTCGAAGCATAACAAGTTCCTGCATCATATGCGAGTTGAACAGAAGGATTTGGTGCCACCCATGATCATTTCTGGAAATCAGTTTACAATGATCAGTCAACACCAAGTAGCTGCGAGGGAATACTTGGAAGCATATAAACAGATGCCAGATTCCTCATTGATCAATTTATGCGCCGGTATGTTTTACATAATGATTTTTGGACCTGATCAATGTGTGCTGGTGTTTGTTTTCCATATATCTTTGTCATTTTTTTTTCTCTGCAGGGACTGCCTTGGTGAATTTAGCCCTTGGACATAGACTTCAAAATAAGCATCAATGTGTTGCACAAGGCTTAGCATTCCTTTACAATAATCTGCGACTTTGTGAAAATAGCCAGGTGAGCTTTTGAGTTTTCACGCATAGTTCATTAATAAAAACATTCTCAGGGATGAAATGCATGTGGAGTTGAACAAGATCGCTTTATTTTTTCAAAATACTTGTTTGATCGTTTCTCTTACGCATGATTCATACTACATTGTCATTCTGCTGTTAGAGATTGCATTTGGAAAATGTGTATTGAAGTGACAATATTGATGTAGGTTTTATTCCTCTTCCCAATGCTTATTGAATTTTGGTGTAGTATGACTTGGCACTTTAGTATATGACCTTTGGATGTTACCATAATTTAACAATCTAAAACATTGGATTTTTTTTCATCATTTACATAATTGCCTTACTTTGTTTGTTCCTTGTAGCATCCTAATTTTTATCCCCTGCTAAAAACTACCCTGCATCCCTAAACAATGAGCCAATTGATTTGGAGTCATTCTAAAGGAATTTAGTTATAATATCATAGCTGTTTTTCATCTCCGCCACAGCAATATAGTTTTTCTTTGGCATTTATACAAGGGTATTAATGTACCATTAAGCGTATATGGGAAACTTTATAAACTTACTACATTTAGACAGTGGCCTATTATGTGGGGACCGGGGACCAATTAAAATAGATTTATGGCATTTTATATTGAAACGGAGGTAGTAAAAGAAAACAAACGAAGACGAACACTTGGCTTAAGTTCGACACAAGTGATCATGATGTTGATCCAATCAGTAGTTCTCACTATAGTATGTCCCTTTTCAGGAAGCGTTGTATAATATTGCTCGTGCGTACCACCATGTAGGACTTGTCTCATTGGCAGCTACTTACTATGAGAAGGTCCTTGCAATTTCACAAGAGGACTGCCCCTTACCGGAGCTTATTAAAGTGGACAAAGATCCCACTAAAGATACGAAATCCGGCTATTGTGACCTCCGGAGAGAAGCGGCTTACAATTTGCACTTGATCTACAAAAGAAGTGGAGCCCTTGATCTTGCAAGGCAGATCTTGAAGGATCACTGCACCTTATGAGAACCGGACTGTTTTGCTCTGATTTCTTGATTTGTTGTTGTATAGATGTCAGTTTCTTAGTGTGGGAGGGGGGGATCCTTCATTGTGTGACGCTCCGTAGTGGTAACTGGAATGCCTATATATGTACACAAGTTGTTTTATTGTTTAAGCTGATAGCTTTTGTTTTTTTTTTTGACAGAATAGTTTAAGTTGATAGTTGAGGTAGCTCTAATAAGATGTTTGTCGCTTGAAGAGTTGGTGCTCGCAAATTATTTTATGCACCTGTTGTTGTATCCTTACTAATCTAATAAATAGAGAAAAAAAAAGGTACACTTCATGTACTAGTTAAAGTGTTGCGTCTGTTTGGTGGAGATCATATTCATTCTGGTATTATAGTAAGTGAACTTGAAGAGGAAAGAGAGATTTTAGGCTTTGTTGACTTACAACATGATTGATTATACTGAAAAGGACTGAAGTCGCTGTATTAGTTTCACTCAATCTTGGGTTTCCAAGGTAGGTGTTCTACACGTTGCTTTATATGGTATTCATGTTTGGCGTAGGCCTGCTCTTACCAAGATCTTTGGGATGATTTCATACTACAGTTTGGTGGAGGAATTTCAGCACACCCTTGGGGGGAATGCACCTAGTGATGCAGTGAATTGAGTAACTCAAGAAGCATGTGCAAAATTCAATTTTAGTAGAAAATACTTCTTCGATTTGTTCATGTAAAAAACTTATATGGACTTGGTCCACACTAAATTAATGTGCACCTAATGCTAATTCATGTGATTTATGAAAAAAAAGGTCACTATATAAAAAAATAGATTAAAAGATGAGTAGATATAGATCGTGAAGCTTGACTATGTGAAAAAAAAGGTTAATATGTCACAAAGTGAAAATTTCATCATGATAAACTAATGTAAGAAAGAGTGACTATATTTAAAAAAACAATCACTATGGTAGATATTAACTGTATAGTATAACTCAAGATTTTAAAAGGTTACTATATTGAAAAAAAGGGTTACTATATTAAATAAGTGACTTTGGCCAATAGATAATATTATTGTGGGTAGCCCACATAAGTACTAACTCATAGTGAGATATTTTATCTCACTACCTTTATTTCAAATCTCCGTACTTGCTAGTTTTTTTTTTCTTTGAACACTTTATCATTACCAATTAGTTCGTATTCATTCTTTTTATTCGTGAAAACCTAAGGTGGTATATCAAGGATAGAGATGGCAATAGGTTGGATCTGGAATGGACCCGGATCCATATCCTTTTTCAGAGACCGGATCCATATTCGCCCCGGAGCTGACAAGTATGGAAAAATAGGACCCAGATCTAGATATTGTAGTCTATAAGTAAGATCAATCACATGTTTATTTATTTAACTGCAATAACTCACTGAAAATTGAAATCTCAATGACTAATGAAAAAGTATGTGGATACATGAGTTGGTCTTGTGTTAAACGGTCTAACCGAACTTTTTTGGTCAGACCACTTAACTTTTAACCTTTTTCTCTTATCTTTTTATTATTCGAATTTTATAACAATTCAACTTTAGATAAAAAGTCAACTATCTAACTTTTTAACTATTTTTTGTAACTTCCCTTATTTTTGTTTAACTATTTGATGGTCTAGCGGCTAGATTATCTTTCCGCAAACACGTAACCTAGAGAACTCTTTCAAGCTCTCAAACATATACTACTATATTTCATATATGTTCACCCTGTATACCCTTCAAAAAAAACCTTTTAAGAACCAAAATCTGCGGGGACTTCATTTGCTTCTACATGAAGCCAAAGAACAGCTCATGAGTTGATTCCTGCATGTGGTATTATGAAGATTGCTAAAATTTCAGTACATAATATTATCATGCATCAATGCATCATCATGTATGGGAATAATAATTATGATAGAGTGGTAGACTGGTGGGCCAAGAAGGCCCAAAAGAGAGAGTTGCAGTAATTTCACCGGCATGAATGTGTCCATTTAAGATAGGCCTACTACATATTTTTGTGAGCAACACAAATAGCAAATCCCTCTTCCTTGCATTTCAAGTCACCCAAAGAACATGTTTATCACAACTCACAAGAAAGCAAAAGCTATAGTATTAAGTTGAAGTAGGTAAGTGAAGTTTGCACATTAAGGATGGGACTTTAAGCTTTGACCTTGATTGCCAAAGATCTATTGCTTTATTAGTTGGAGATATAGAGAAAATTAATTTATTGTTTTAGGTGAATACTTTTTCTAATTCTAATTAAAAAAAAAAAACAAAGATTATGATTGATAAAGCACCAAAAGTCAATACAGAAATAATCTAAATATATAAATACAAATTTCAACTCTTAATTGTTAACAACTTTGTTTTAACTCGACTACTATGCCATGGCACCTCTTAATCCTAATCTAACATGAATTGAGCATAATTGTATGTCAAATCATCTTTTTCAGAGATTTCTACAATATAACAATGATATGTGATATAGAAGATTAGAAAAATTATGGACGGTTTAGCAGATTTTCAATCATGCAAGTAACAATGTCCACTGTAGTGAAACAAAGTTCCTTTCCAATTTAGACTTAATTGTTAAATTGATTAAAATTAAGTAAACAACAATGAAATTAACTAAGCAACAAGCTAGGAAATAGGAAGGACAAACACATCATAGCCAAGACTTGGAAAGGGAGAGAGGGAAAAACAACAAAGAAGAGAGAGAGATTGACGTGCTTCAGTTGAACATACTTCCTCTGTTTTTTTAGATGTAATATTTGCCTTTTTGACGAGTGTATTAAAATTATCCAATGTTGCATCTAAAAACAGAGTTAGTATATTCCTACCTCATCAGACTAGACCATATGAATATATACCATTTCCTAATAGAAATAAAAAGAAAGTTCCATGAAAATATTAGATGATATATACACGTCAATGAGCAATTGATTATGTTGAAAAAACTCCATTTTTGAAAGTTTTATTCATCTCAAACATAATGCTTGATTCGAAATTTTGATCTTTCTAGCTCACACTATAGACTTCAATAAGATACAATAGGAATTGTTATGCATAATTCTAAGGATTAAATGGATCCTGATATATTGAAATCAGCATATACTCCATTACAAAGTCAAGGCACCTTCTTTGAGAGTTAAGAAGTAAACAAACATTACTTAGATGGGGAAAAGATTTACAATTTCTTTTTGCTTTTGGTGTAAGAAATGTAATAGTACGTGTGACTTGTGAGACTGAAAGGTGAAAGTCGTGAAGCAATTTGTTGGATAAAACCTTCATGCTCAAGAACTGGAATTGACTTCTACACTTCACCATCTTCTTTTTGTAGGTTGGTATCTCTTTTTCCATGTGCGCAAAATTGTTTATGTCACAATTTCTTTACTTTTTTGGCCACTTAGACATCAAAAAATGTAGCTAACGCGTTAGGGTAGAGTAAATCAGCAAGTCTTTTTTATTTTGTAAAAAAAGTTTTTTCACGCCGTAGTATAAACCCTTGAAAAACGGGTAGGTCTTATCACAAGCCTACCCCAAGCTCGTAAGCTCTCCTGAGTTCCGGGTGGTCTTAGTAATTTTATACCGTGACAACCAATGCTGTCTTGTCTTATTGAGCTAACGGATATTGCAATTGAGATCGCGTAAATGCGATAAGCGTAGTTAGTTTAGAATAGACCATTACATACTCTAATTTATTCTACGATCCAAATTATAAGACAAATTTGAATTCTTATCAACGTATTTCATATGATTGCTTACTTTGTTTTTTTTTAAACACTAAGAAGGCAACCAAAGACTTCAGCCACAAAAAAATGAATTCAAGCAAATCAATCAATTAATATATAACAACAATGTTGCCAAAACTTTAATTTTGGAGGGAGTCATGAACCTAAATATATATTCCCTGTGATCAATATTCACAAAGATCCTCTTCCTCAATGCATTTTATCTAGTGTTATATGCGAGTTTCTGCAGAGCTTATTATTCTATCATTTGAAACTAAGCAAGTTATCTTTGACGACCTCACTCGATAATTATAAAATTATCATAATTTCAATTCCTCATTTTCCTTACCGATGTATATATATATGTATATGAATTTTATAAAATAAAATAGAAAAGCTTCTCTAACAATATGAGGTGTAAATTCATAATTTTCCAAGATTGAGATCATATTGATTAATTTGAAGAGTGAAGTATGTTATTAAAGTCCCATTAAAACTGATGAATTATAAAATATTTTAAGATCATAGTATATTAGGTCGAGATCATTTAAAATTATACTCCATCAGTCCATCTAATCTATTATTGTATGTATAAAACACATTCGTAAAAAAAGTTATTTCTCTCACCCTCCTCCACAAGTGTTTGGATCCACAAGAGCTACAAGCTGAATCAGGAGTAAAACCCTAGATACTTTGAATATATATGACTATTCTTCTTTGCATGTGATGCGTACGTGGATTATTTTGGCGGTTATCATTAAATTTCATTTAAGTGTAATTTTGAAGAATGTAATTTACAATCATCATTAGTTCTAATTGAATATCGTTTGGTGTAAATACAAAATATAAAAATTACTTGATGAAGAAGTTGTTTTCTTGGTATTTTTATTACTTGTTAATGAATGTTGGTATTGTTATTGCATTTCAAAGTTTAGGTAAATTAAAATTTTTGTCTTTGATTTTGTAATTGATTTGAAAACTGCTTTAGTTATTTTAATTTATTCTTCAATCATAAATTTTTTCTTTCACTACACATATTTTTATGAAAGTTTATTTTAGCTATATTGAACTTCTTTTGATATACATATTTTAAATTAGGAAGGATTATGATTGAGGAAAATTTCAAAATCTTAATAGGTAAGTATTTTTATTGGATGAAGGGTTAAAAAGTCTTTTCAAAGGGGGACACCATAGCTCCCCCTTGGCTTATATAATAGAGATAAACTTATTGATATGAAACATAATGCTCTACTAATATACTATATCGAGCCTTACACATGGATTGCCAAAAATTAAACTCTTAAGGGCTTTGGATTATTCGACTACCACCCTTGTTACTAGTTGCTAAATGGCACATGTATGGGTTGTAAAGGTTATATCAAAGTGATAGAGAAAGGCTTTAATGAGATTCATCCCATCACCGATTTCATACCTCTATAGAGGCCAAAGTCTCCATCGCAATTAGGAAGCTGCTTCCTAGTCAACCAGCAATAATTTGACCATAACAATGATAATAGGGTGCGAAAAGACAAATATTATGGGTGGGAGAATATAGAGACAACTTAACATATATCATACTTTATTATATTAGTTAGTTTATAACATCCTTATTTTCATTTTGATTGATCAATGATATGATTGTTGAGCAGCAAAGTTGTTCATCCACTTGCGACAGTATTAGCGTATCCACATTATATATAATCAAGCAGTAAACCATAAAACAGAAGAAAGAAAAAAAAAAAAGTCATACAAAGCATGACTTTCTCTTCTTCATCTTTAACTTTTTTTTTGGCAAAGGAAACCTAGTAGTGGAGAAGACACGACCCATAAATATAATCATCATAACAAGAAGTCAACAACCACTATAAGCTCCACATTAAAAATAATTGCAACACAATATTTTAGGTATACCAACGTATAAAGAGTTATCAAAATTATGTACTTCTTCCGTTTTGAAATAAATGAAACACTTTAATTCTCTTTTTTATATAAGAGATTTTTCAGAGAATTGTTTCATTTATTTTAGGACGGAGGAAGTATATACATGTTTACACTAATAATAGAATTTTTAACAATGTTTCGAAATTTAATTGTCTATATAAGGATTAAGGGGTGTGTAGTGTTCTTTATACGGTCATCCTTTTATTTTACTAGTAATCAAGAAATAATGAAATAAGAACAGCCAACACAGAGATTTAACCATAGTTGATCACTAGCTAATTAACATACGTTAGCTACGAATCCTCAGACAAAAGAGAAAAAAAAATAAGTTTGGAGAGGACAAATTACAAATACAAAAACTCGGGCAGAAAGATGTAACTTACTTGTTCTACATTTGTACTCCTTTTTTGAATAGAAATGTTGAAATTACATCCAAAGATATGCTTTTGGAGTCGGTTCAAAGTACTGTTTTATACTATTTTAAATTTTTTTAGATAACATTTTTTATTCATTTTTTAAAATTTGATCAAAACTTTTCCCATATTTTAGACATTAGTTTATTAAGATTTTTTCTTATACATAAAAATTTACATAAAAATATAACTTACACCAAGAGACAAGTTTATAACATGAAAGTTTAATTTATTGCGTTCAAAACTCTGGCATGCATGAAGATTATGAGTTCATTCATCATACATCCGGGTGTACCATGTGCATGGTACACCTAAGACTAATTTTTGCTCATTTGCTCATTTGGAACTTTCTTATTCAATGAGCAATGAGCTAAAAAATAGCATTGGGTGTACCATGCTCACGGTACACCCGGGTGTATGATAAATTTTTTGGAAGATTATATATTAATCCTTTTCTACCTTATGCTATCGTATATATCCAAGTATTCTTTCTAGAAAGGCAATCACTCCTTTATCGACTGATTTTCACCAACAGTTTCTCAAATAATAAATATATATATTGTAAAAATAAAATATTGTAAATTTTTACCAATATGTTTTGAGAGAAATTCATTGCCATGATTCTTTTTTGAAATATATAGATAGGTATACCCAGGGGCGGATCTAGGATTTTAAATTTGGGGGGTCCTAACTAAAACCAATAATGATCATAACACATTAATACACAAATGAAAAGTTGAGTTTTAATTATAACAAAACCAAACTTTATATTATTCAAACCATTCATTAGAAATACCTTTATTATATCGATATTTCAATACCATCTCCATTTCTAGTGAATTCAACAGATTGACTTTTACACTCATCAACAGATGCAACTTTTACTTTAATATCTTCAATTATTTGTTATTAAAGTTTATAAAAGCTGATATAAATTTAGTAAATGTAAATAGAAAGAAAATAAATCCAAAATTTAAATAGTAAAATTTATTTTTAAGTGTTTGTAAATAAATCTTGGTGATACTTAATATATACTACCTCTGTTTTTTTAGATGCAACAATTGATTATTTTCATCCACTCACCAAAAAGGCAAACGTTGCATCTAAAAAACAGAGGAAGTATGAATAATGCCGGAAGACAAATTGTTGCATTTTATTTGTAAATGAAATAAGAATTAATCATTATATCACAAAAAAATGGTTAAAATTAGAGCTAGTATCAAGAGAGATGGATACTATTTAAAATATGAAATGAAGATCCAAAATAGAAAAGAAAAAAAATGCAAAAATAGAAAAGAGAAAGAGCAAAAAGTAAAAAAAAAAGAAGCTGGAAATGTATACAGAGAGTCAGGGACTCAGGGAGTCGATCTCGCGTCACATGCAATGATGCAAGAGCTTGATGTTTCACTGGAGCAAATATGTAAAATCTACTTTAACATAAAAGAAAAAGAAAACCTTTTTTTTGGTGGGGCACGTGCCACCCAAGATCCGTAATAGGTCCGCCCCTGGGTATACCTTATACTACCTCTGGTCTTTATTAGTTTACCCCTTTCTTTTGCACAGAGTTTTAGGAGAAACAATGTTGTGGGACATAGAAAGAAAGAGAAACTATTATTTTACATTAAAGTTGAATGTATGTGTGATGGAAAGTTAGTGGTCCCATTCCAAAAATAGATACAAAAGAAATGGGTAAACTAATAAGGGACATCCCAAAGAGGAATACGGGTAAATAATAAAAATCGGAGGGAGTATAAAGCACTAATTAAAGTGATTTGATCAAGGAACAAAGAAGAAGCATGCTTTGCTTAACATGTCAAAAGTGTTACAACTTTTAAACTTTTATGTACCTAAATAGTAAAGCATATTGTACAAAGAAAAAGAAAGTGCAACTCAAAGCATAGACTTACTTTACCACGACTATTGGTAAACTATATTTGATGATCTAATAAACTTCGTTTTCAACAAAGTCGCACCATTCTTTTTGTGATAGAATTCATATCCTGATATATATCCATTAATATATTACATCCTCGAGTCGTTTTGGTATGTAAAGATTCAGACATGAATAAAGAGGGTCATCACGTACATAAGCATAGTTAAAAAAAAAGAAAAAAGAAAAGTAGAGGACCTTACTCCTCTGCTTTTTTTTATTTGCTACATTCTTGTTTTCACTAGTTTTTAGGAGATGTCCTTTTCCATCTTTTTTGGTATACTTTTTGACCCCTTTAGCATTAAATGAGGTTGGGAGAAGGTGAAAAAGTAGTACTTTTGGGTGGAAAAAGATAGAAACAAATATAATAGTATTACTTTTGGGTGGAAAAAGATAGAAACAAATATAATAGTATTACTTTTTGGTGGGCTAAGTTTCCTAATAAGGAAAGTTGAAACAATGTAGCAAATAAAAAAAAGCAACCATTTAAGGAAATGTAGCAAATAAAAAAAAGTGGAGGTAGTATATTACTTGCAGTTGCAGGCCTCTCATTTGAAGAGCAAATGATTAGCTTTACTCACGCTTAACGGATACTTGGTCCTTTAAAATAAACTATAAATATTTACCCCATCTCCTTTACCCAACCAATTTGGATAACCATGAAAGCCGCCACCCCCACTAATCTATACTTAAGTGGGAGCATATAATAGTTTTATACTTTCTTCGTTCTATAATTTTATTACAATATCACTTCTAGACACATTTCTTAAACAAGCCATATAGAATATTAGAAATAGATAAAAAGTAAGGTTCATAGAGAGAAAATATGACTGAATAAGGGAAATGTTGCAATTAATGTGAAATTTCTATATAAGAGAATTGTTGCGATTATGATAAAACGAATGAAGCATTAAAACTATTGTTAGGTTCACAAGCGTAGTACAGTGGTTCATTATGTTGTATCAAACATGAAGTAGAAGAACTAAGATGTGAACCTGGTATGTCATACAAAGGCTTGTTTGTTAATTCAATTGTTGATCCGTTGGGTAGTCCTTGAGTTGGTGTATATCATATGAATTTTTTTGTTTGGCTTGTAATTAGGAAATTAGATGATTTTTTTGGTATGTGATATATTCTACAATGAGATTATATTTGATGCGGGAAGGGGGGCAAGTGTTATTATTCGAATAGAAGAGGGTCTTCTTGTTTAGCCTATGAAAGAGGATTAGGTTTAACTAGAAATCCATATTATCATTGTTGAGTGCAAGGAACCATCAAGTGAGGTTGATATTATTTTGCATGATCTTTATAATACAATGTATTTGGACGGTAAGAAATTAAAACTTATTCATAAACGCTTGTCTCTTATTTTGTTATTTTGTCATTTTGCTATTTTCTTATGCTTGTATTCTCTTGAGGTTCTGGATATGGGTATATAACAATCGCACATACAGAAAAGCGTCCCAAGTCGACCCTCTCTCTTGAAGCTTCCCCCCTTCCAGGCTCCCACCAGTACCCCCTCAATAATCGCAGGCTCTAGGCCGCCGGCGACCGATTCCACCCTCTGGTCGCCGGCGAGCTGTTATCTCCGGCGGCTCCTTGTGTTTAGCGCTGCAATTTCAAGTCGGTGTTGCTATTTCGCAGCAACTTAGCTTCCATTGAGAGGTATGAATAACACCTAACTATCTCTTAGTTGGATGGTTTATCTTTGCTGGGCAATTCAGGGTGGTTAATAAAACACTCAGCATCTAAGTATCTTTGTCTTGGTTGTTCCTGTAAGTTTTTGTGTTAGTTGTTTGTGCTAAGTCAATAAAACACTCAGCATCTTGAGTTTATATCTTTGCTCATTTGGGATTTCTAGTTTTGTCTAGTGTTTTAGTTAGATTGGGTCTTTTCGATGTTTTCCTTGGAAACTTATAAGAGACTTAAGGGGGAAATTAATCGACTCCTCACCGAGGGGGAGGATCTATTGGATGAAGATGAAGTCTTGTTGGATTTAATTGCAAGTTCATCTAATTCGGAGGATGTTCTTGGTCTTGCAAAAGCATTAAAGGTGGACGGTAATATACTTTTTAAGCAAAGGCAAATCGATGATGCCTTGGAGAAATATGGTTATGCAGGGGTCATTCTTGCTCGATATAAATTTGTAGAGGAAAGGGAGATGGTTGAATGTTTTGAGTTGGCTATTTGCATCCTCTTAAATTATGCAGCTTGTTTTAGCAGAAAAAATGAGTTCGAGCACGTAGGTCGCAGGGCCGGCCATTAGGGGGAGCACCCTGAGCGACGGCTCAGGGCCCCCGATTTATGGGGCCTCGGAATCTATGAGGCTCACTAATTTTTGCAATATATCCTAGTCTGCGTAATCTTGTATCAGGTAAATGGGTTGTGGTGTAGTGGCAAAGATTACATCTCCCACATTAGAAGTTGCAGGATCGATTCTTCACATGGGTTTTTTTGGAACAAATGATTTGCATTTTATTGCTTGTGCTGTTGTGCGTCTCTTTTTCTTCCCCCAAGAAGTCATGGTTCATAACTGGTTTTATATTTACAAGAAGTCATCAATACCCAACAATTTAATTTCATCTATGCAGTATTTGGTGGTTCCTATTTTCAATAAATCAAATTATTCTAATCCTTAATGTTAATTTTACTCTCTTTCTCTCACATACCTCTTGGTCTCCTTCCACCTCCCTCTCCTTGACACCATTCCATTCTTTCCTTTTTCTCTCTTTCTTGTTAATTTTGTTTAACTGCTTGTCTATATGGTTTGGTTTTTGATTGATTTTGTAAGGGTTTTCTACATGCTCTAATTAATTATTTAATTGTTAGTCCATCAATTGAAATGATGGATTTGTTGTTAAGAATACAATTCACTGATATTACCTTGTGAACTAATTTTCAGATTTATGATCTCAACATAAAATACTTGTGTTTGATGCTAATGGTTTGTATATTTGCTTTGTAATAGTTTTGACTATTCTAGTATATTAATCAAATTTTCATAATGTTCATGTGAGAATTTGATGTTTAAGTATATCTCTTGGTCTATGGTTAAATAAAAAATGAAGGATAACTTTTATACATTATTGGAGGGCTAAGGGGCCCCATTTATATTGTTCGCTCAGGGCCCCCAATTTCTTTGAGACGGCCCTGGTAGGTCGGATTTGTTCAATCGTCTTGGATTTCAATCCAAATAGTGTTAAAGCTTTGTTCAGAAGAGCTATGGCTGCTATAGAACTAGGACACAGGGATTGGGCTTATTGGGATCTGTTGATGGATGCCAACATTGAACCTGGAAATCGGGAGGTGTTGATGAAACTTGAAGAGACCAAAGACTTTCTTTTCACGGGGAATTCAAAAATGCATCGTCAGAATCGACGATTTGCGTTGGATGCGAGACGCCCATTTGCGTCGAACATGGGTCCAACGGCACAGGCCTCGTCGCATATGAGATGCGTCGGATTAGGACACGACGCAGATCTTAAGCTATTTGCGTCGAACTGTGCGCAAGGTGCGACGCACATGACCCCTCCACCCAGCACTGGCACAAGCAAATGACTGTCATCTGCGTCGGACACATGGTAATGTGCAACGCACATAACAGTCATCTGCGTCAGACATGTTGCAACATGCGACGCACATAACAGTCATCTGCGTCGGACATGTTGCAACATGCGACGCACGTGCGACGCATATCCTAAGCTATTTTCTTTCGTTGTTGCTGGTTCAGAGAAATGTTGATTTTCTTTAATTTCGTCCATTATCACATGACAGAAATTGAAATGAAGAGAATAGGAATTAATAACTTGATTATTATATAAAACCATTCCATTGAGATCAACAAGCAACGAAATTAACAATACAATCTGGGTAACTTAATTTCATGTCTCTGAAACGAAATTAAAAAATATAACCCAAAGAAACAAAATTAGATCTAATACAAAAAAACCCTAAAATCTAAAGCAATCAACAATACAATCTGGGTAACTTAATTTCGTTGAATCTTCAATCTTCACCATCATCTTGTTAAAACATCCTCAATCTTGTTAAAACTAAAACTTTCATATCTACAAAAATCGAAATAGAAAGCTTGGCCAACAATTTCTTTCTCTTCCTCCACCAGATCTGCAAAAATAAGTTTCATTTTAAATGAGTTAAAAAACTGAAAAAATAGAGGGGAAATAATATATATCAAGCAATTTATACTGGGTCGTTTATATTACCAAATTCAAGCCAGGTTCAATTTTTTTATTTCAAAAATAAACATAAATATGGCAAAACAAAGAAATTCAGAATAAAATGGTACCTGAAAATCGAGAACTGAAAATAAAATGGTACCCTAACCGCACCAAATTCGTCGAACTCGTAACTTCTTTGAACACCTGGGTTTCCATTTTTAGATCCGAATCGAATTCTTGAAGCTTTATCAGCACGAATCAAAATCTTCGTTCGTTCGTACCAAATTCGTCAACTTTTGTTGTTCGATTTTTTGAGAAGTGAGAAATTTGTTTTGAGAAGAAGAGATGAATTTAAAGGGGATTTTTTTTGAGTGGAGGAGAGAGAAAGAAGATGAGAGTTTTGAGGAAGGAAGAAGGGGGTTGAAAGATTGAAGAAGGGGAGAGGGAGCGGCGCGGTCAAATTAAAGATTGAAGATTGAAGAAGTGGAATTTAGGTTAGGTGAAGTGGGGCTTTATATATTGGGCGGGATTAATACGAAGTGGGCCTATCATCTGCATCGGATGGGCCCAGAAGTCCGACGCAGATGTCTTAAAACAATTTATTGGGCGGGATTATATTGTGCGAGTGAGAATAGTGGGGTAGAATCATCTGTGTCGGACGTGAGGAGGGATCCGACGCAGATGACTATTTGCGTCACACGTGGGCATCATGCGACGCGCATAGCTTCTGTTATGTGCGTCGCATTTTTGGCCCATCCGACGCACATAGCTTTCTTGCGTCGCACCCTAATTAAATACGACGCACATAGGTCGTCTTTTGCGTCGATTCCCTGTTGCATGCGACGCAAATGAGTCTTCTGCAACGTTTGTCCTGTTGTGCGACGCAGATGGTGAGACGCAAATCGTCGTTTTTCTACTAGTGCAGAAGGTTTAGGAATAGGTCTTTCTTCCCCAAACAAGAAGGTAAAAATGTGTTTGAAAAAGAATGATAGTTTTGAGCAGGGTAATGTGCACGAAAATGACCCTTATTTGGGTTTCGATGATAAGGGAGCAAATGATTTATCTGTTATAGAAGACATAGGAACACAAAATTGTTTAAGTGCGCAAGGGGAAAAAATTTCAACTGAGATGAGGGAAGAGGAGAGGGAAGAAAGGATGAAGGATGTTGAGAACATTCTCAACTTTGAAAAATCAAATCTGGCGAAGCCCAAGTATCGGTTTGCTAGCCGAAGGAGGCCGGGCTCTTTTATTTCCGTTCCAAGGAAAGTTTATCAAGTATTAAGGAAGGGAAAGTCTACTCAGTACTTCGACTTTAGGTCGGGTTCTATGATGACTATAAGAGTAGTCAAGAGTTCAAATGGTGGAGTTAAGAGCAAAGAGGAATGCGAAGATAAGAATGTGGATGTTTCAAATGTGGTTGACATTCTAAATAAGCATAACGAGGAAAGTGAGTACAAATTCAATATGGAGTTGAATAGCCACAGTATAGAGGACTCTGCAATTGAGGTTATGTATGAGTCCTTGAATGGTGATGAGAATACGGAAGTCAGAATTAGCGTTATAGGTAGCTGTTGTCATTATACCAAGATCAAGAGGAATATTGGAAATGTATCCTGGTGTGCTCGAGCTTCAAGAGAAAAGCATCGTTCACGGCTCTCTATTTCAGCAATGAGAATGAAGCCTCGCCCCTGTCCACAAATGAAGAAGGGTGGTCGAAAGAAAAGCTTTAAGGAAAAGACCAAGGTTTGTACTTCATCTAATTGTGCTTCTGGATGTAGGTTGAATGCGAGCAAGAAAAGAAAGGAGCTTATCCCTCCATCATGTCTTCATTGTCGTCCAAGGAAAAAACGTCACTCTAGCACTAAGTCGTCTAGTAATGGTGTCTCTAATAATGTTCTGCTTTGTAATAATTGTGTTATTTCTACTCTTGTAACCCACGAAATGACCTACGGTCATGAGTAATGGGCTTGTATGTACTTGTGGTTTGTATGCTCTTGTTGTCAAAAAAAAAATCGCACATACATTAGCCTCGAAGATATAGATTACATGTAGTTTAGACTTTAGTTAGTAAATTTTTGAAAGTGCATGATATGTATTATTAATTTATTATGACCTGATATTGCTATATTGGTAAGTAGAGGTTGCATTTAACAATCATGTTTCTTCATGACTTCCTATATAAACCGCAAAATTATAATGTATCAAATGTAACATTATCTATAAACTAGACGAGTAATAACTCACGCATGTACTGCATGAATTAGAAATTAAATTTAGTATATTCATAAAGTTAATCTCATATTACAAGCACCCTCTTTAGAACAAGGCAGTCAGACTTCAATCTAATTAAGGGTAACTGGAGCAAGATTATTGATCTGGAATCTGGAGAAGTTATAAGGAAATTATGTTTGAAGTATAAGAAAATAAGACAATTCTTCCATTCCAGTGAAAGGAGTTGAAGGATTACTAATTTCCTCCTTTTTGGCAAGTTATTTATATTATCCAAAATAAGAAGTAGTCAGTTGATATATATGTGATCAATTAGATTCCTCTGTTCTTTAATAATTGCAACATGTAGGGGGTTGCACATTTTTTTAAGGAGATGATAGATAGAGAGAGATGAAAAAGGGACCCATGTGATAAGGAGATAGATATAGAGAATACATAGTCAAATTTAGTAATGTTGCAATTAATATAAAACTTCCAAATAAGAAAAATATTGCAATAATAAAATAACGGAGGAAGTATATAGCACTGATTCTTTTCTAGTTAGAACAATTGTATCACCTATCAATGTTAGCCATTAGGTGACAGGTAAAGTGTTGCATAAACGAAATAAATAAAGATAGATTTTTGTTCCCTTTCATATGCACCTTATATTAAGTCTCTCATTATTTACAAAGATCATTTAATAAACATCATACATTCATACAATAAAACAAAAAACATATAACATCACCAGGGAGTTGTTATTTGTTAAAGTTGTTGGATAGGAGATTAGGACCTAATTTTGATATTAACCCATTAAGAGCATCAAATGCTTTTCTTTAGTTGTATAAAGTATAATATAATTTTGGAAACTGATGTTATAAAAAGTGTCTTTTGTTGAATTATAGAAAAATTAATCAATCTTGAACATACAATTGGCGAAGAACTTGAGAGCACACACTTCAATACTAGTAAAGCATTAGTTGAACGACAGAGAAAGAAGTTCAATTTGTCATCCAACCTAAAAGATATATGAGGATATCTAGATCATAAATAGGAGATCTTCTGAATAGAAGGAGTGATTTAGTAGATGACTACATTAGCTTAACTGCTTAACTCGTGACTCTAGTGCGATTCATAGTCACCGACTTTTACTATTATTTTTGAGCTAGCTTAAGAAAAAAGTTATTTATCATGCATGGAAAGCTATATTAGTGTAACTCGTGACTCTAGGTTATATACTATGTGTTGAAACACAAGGTGACACTCAAGAAGGGGGGGTTGAATTGAATGGCAAAATCTAATCGATTTTCGCAAAAACACCTTTTATGGCACAAGTCGCGCGACCTGTGTTATTCACTCGTAAAATCTCCGATTAACGTTTTTGCTCAAACGAAACTTAATCAAACACTAACACAATTATATCAAATAATAAAACAATGAAATCAAATAATACGACACATGAATTTAACGTGGTTCAATCTCACCTCTGAGATCTACGTCCACACAAACTACTCTTTTATTATTTGAATCGTAAAATACCAAACTCTTGATACAATTCGATTCCCCACTACCAACTCTAGTAGTGCTCCCCAACACTTTAACTCTAAGTGTTGCTACTCTCCTATAATATAAGAATTACAGAAAGAAAGATTCCTCAAAGACGTGCTTCTTATTCAAGCAAATAGAGGACAATTACAAACGTTGTTTAGTTTCCCTAATCGACTAGAACTCGTGCTATACTTCGGTGCCTTAGGGAACCTGTTTTCGCCTCTTAATATCTCCGATTTTTTCTCTCAAAACGTGAGTTATGAAACCGAATTACAATCCCTTATATACTTCTTGACTGACCGAAAACCCTTCAGAAAAATATACTTATCTTTTACTCCATAAATTAAGGGATAAAACTTTTTCCTTATTAAAAACAAATTTTATCTTTTACAAAATCTGATTTCTCAAATCCTTATAGGATATGGATTTCTTCATATCTTATTTTAACTAGATCAACTCTTTAAATCAGATTTCTTATCCACCAAACTTGATCACATCAGTTTTTTATGATATATTTCTGTTTTCCTTGTTAAAACTCCTTTTGTCTTCAAAACTCTTTTATCAATCGGTTTTTCACAATCCTTTTCCAAATCGGTTTTTATTAAAACTTGTTTCCGAAAATCTTTTGTTTTCGAAAATCTTTTTCTTTCAAAAAGCTTTTTCCTTTTATATAGATATATAAAATTAACATAATTATCTATTTCCTTAACTCTAAGAAAATAATAATTATCCTAATTTTATATTTCTATATTTGGCACATAATATATCATCTAGTTCTAGCATATTACATTTTGCATATAGTAACTAAACTTGGAATTCAATATAAACTTGAACTTCAATCTTGATTCTTCACTTCTTCACAGTCTTCATTTATTTATTCCTTTCTCAACCATCTGTCACAAACTTTCATACTATAACATATTATATTATTTTTCATCATCAAAACTTAACATTCACATGCACAACAAATTCCCCCTTTTTGATGATGACAAACACTCAATATAATATTATTAAGTAATCACTTTTTCCCCCTCAAAATATGCACCATTAATCACATAAGGGAAAATAGCATAACATCATTCACAAGTAACATGGTAACCAAGATAACCATTTATTCATTAGTCTAAGTATTATACCCATCTTCCCCCTTTTGACATTATCAAAAAGGAGAGCATCAACATGTTTAGCGAGACAGAGTGAGATATAGTCAGCAAAATAATTCAAGTAGCTCAAGCAATAAATACTAAGGATGCTGGTGCTATGTCATAATCCAACTCACAATCCGAAGTCATTAAGCACAAATATAACCCAACTCACAATCCGAATTTCTGAAGCAAGAAATAATCATGAAGGATCATGGTTGATGGCTAAGAATGTAAGATGAATATAGGTAATGCAAACTTGAAGATTTGAAATGGCAATTGGCTCAACAAGTGCTTAAACCCTTTTTTTTATATTTTTAACTTCCGCAAATAAGCATCACAAGACTTTCATCACTGTGGCACTGTGTGTGGCACTGTGCCACTGAACAATCTATTCCCCTTCAAATAAAACTAACCTTCGGATATACTGAAATCAAAAATGATGATCTTCAAAACTTTGATAATGTTCTTCACATTTGAATTGAACTCTAGGATTTATCTAAAATAAATGTCTTATTCTCCTTTTCTTTTCTTTTTTTTTTTTTTTTTTTTGTGAAGGAGAAGGAGACCATACAATATTACTAGAGTCAACCAATAGGAGATCAAAGATAATAACTTAATTCGGACCTCATTGTCTTTTTGATACATCACTGGCACTCGTGCCTTGCACAGTGTAAATCAGTACTGTTCATTCTTTCACATATTTGAGTTTCATTCCAACCTTTTCATGTTCCCCCTTAACTGATACGTCTTTTTCTTTCATCAAATTATCAATATGTTCTTTCCCCATAGATTATCATGAATCAAGATTAAAAGCACTTGTTGAACTTTGGAGCAATGGGTGGGGAAAAGAAGGATAATAATAGAGAATTAAAGATAAGGTGGGACATATGAAAGAAAGAAATAATGAGGCACAAATGTCAAACTCATGAATAGAAAATCGTAATATTGGGCTAAAGATCAAGCTTGCTAAAGGAGAAAGTATATGCATTTCATAGCTCAAAAATTCAGCAACTTAGGATCATATAGCTTATTAGTTCGGCAACTTAGGATCATGACATTAGGACAGCATCATTAGACCATTACGAGTCCTTCTTTATATCAAGTAGATCTTTACTCACTAAGCTTCACAAAAACACGCATCAACAAATCTCTGATTAACATATTTAAAGGAGGACAACAAGCATAATACTCAACTAATTTCCAGAAATTAATCCCAAAGCCACAAATTATATTGTAAAATATTCATGCATGAAATTCAACAGAATTACCTTGATCATACAATTGGGATATGCTTAACAAATTTTTTTCAAACCACTTACGAACATCACATTCTCTATGGAGTGTGTTAGGGATTTGCCGACGTTTATCAATACCAAATATTTCTCCCTTTTTGTTGTCGTCAAATGTAACACACCCTCCATGGTAGGCTACTAGTGAGAGGAATTGATATTTATCACTAGTCATATGTCTTGAGCAGCCGTTGTCGAGATACCATAGGCCGCGTCCTCTCACGTTTGCTCCGCAAAAAGATCACTTGTTAATTTTAGGAACCCAAATCTGTTTGGGTCCCTTTTTCTTTCGTTGAGCTTCTAATAAGTCTTTTCTAACCCATATTTGAGTTACATATTTTACATTTTTCGCAACACTCTTTTTCTTGACATTACAATTATCCATAAGATGTCCATTCTTTCCACAGAAGTTGCAAATCAAATATTCAGGTAGATCGACATATTTTCTTTTACGAAAGTCTCTTTCAAAATTTTTGGCACTGTGTTGTACTACATCGTGCCTCCGGGTCCGTATATCCTAAACCAATTCTGTTTCGATTGCTAGTTGTACTAGAGATATAGTCTAAGGCTTTTTGACCATCTAACCATTTTTCATACATTTTCCGAGCAATGGTCAATTGTGATTCTAAGAATTCAACAGAAGTGTTTAGATCGCTATTTCTTTTTCTCGAAATTTCCAAATCTCTTTTAACTTTATCAAGTTCATCACTTAACTTAGCATCTTGAGGTAGCATAAGTGGAACAATTCTGGATCTTTGTCTTGATTCTTTCAACTCAATTAAGTCATGTTTTAACGATTCAATTTGATTTTCAAGATCCGAATTTTTAGCCTCTAGCACAGTGTGTGGCACAGTGTTATTAACAACTTCTTTTGCGAGAGACTTTTCGCACCTTAAAGCATTTAACTCAACATTTTTCTCTTCAACAATTTTTTCAAGTTCATCATTCTTTTTCATCAATTCTTTACAATCCTTTAATAAATCCTTATATTCCAATTCCAACCCAATCTTTTGCTTAGTTAAATTTTTCACCTCTTTTCTCATGTTTGAAAAATCATCATTCATTTCTTGACAATCATCAATAATATTTCCCAGCAAAGTAACAAGTTGGTTTTTTGAAAGAAGATGTATTGAAGGTTTTAGAGAAAGAAGACTTACCTCGCTGTCTTCAGTTTCATCTTGGTAGTTTGAACTTTTCGCCATTAGACACAAGTGAGAGTCGTCCTGCATGTTCATGACTTCTATTCTCTAGGGATGAGCCTTTCGAGAATAGCCTGCTCTGATACCACTTGTTGAAACACAAGGTGACACTCAAGAAGGGGGGGTTGAATTGAATGGCAAAATCTAATCGATTTTCGCAAAAACACCTTTATGGCACAGTGCCGTGCACTGTGTTATTCACTCGTAAAATCTCCGATTAACGTTTTTGCTCAAACGAAACTTAATCAAACACTAACACAATTATATCAAATAATAAAACAATGAAATCAAATAATACGACACATGAATTTAACGTGGTTCAATCTCACCTCTGAGATCTACGTCCACACAAACTACTCTTTTATTATTTGAATCGTAAAATACCAAACTCTTGATACAATTCGATTCCCCCACTACTAACTCTAGTAGTGCTCCCCAACACTTAACTCTAAGTGTTGCTACTCTCCTATAATATAAGAATTACAGAAAGAAAGATTCCTCAAAGACGTGCTTCTTATTCAAGCAAATAGAGGACAATTACAAACGTTGTTTAGTTTCCTAATCTGACTAGAACTCTGTGCTATACTCAGTGCCTTAGGAAACTGTTTTCAGCTCTTAATATCTCCGATTTTTTCTCTCTGAAAACGTGAGTTATGAAACTGAATTACAATCCCTTATATACTTCTTGACTGACCGAAAACCCTTCAGAAAAATATACTTATCTTTTACTCCATAAATTAAGGGATAAAACTTTTTCCTTATTAAAAACAAATTTTATCTTTTACAAAATCTGATTTCTCAAATCCTTATAGGATATGGATTTCTTCATATCTTATTTTAACTAGATCAACTCTTTAAATCAGATTTCTTATCCACCAAACTTGATCACATCAGTTTTTTATGATATATTTCTGTTTTCCTTGTTAAAACTCCTTTTGTCTTCAAAACTCTTTTATCAATCGGTTTTTCACAATCCTTTTCCAAATCGGTTTTTATTAAAACTTGTTTCCGAAAATCTTTTGTTTTCGAAAATCTTTTTCTTTCAAAAAGCTTTTTCCTTTTATATAGATATATAAAATTAACATAATTATCTATTTCCTTAACTCTAAGAAAATAATAATTATCCTAATTTTATATTTCTATATTTGGCACATAATATATCATCTAGTTCTAGCATATTACATTTTGCATATAGTAACTAAACTTGGAATTCAATATAAACTTGAACTTCAATCTTGATTCTTCACTTCTTCACAGTCTTCATTTATTTATTCCTTTCTCAACCATCTGTCACAAACTTTCATACTATAACATATTATATTATTTTTCATCATCAAAACTTAACATTCACATGCACAACACTATGGATTTGGAATAGTTAGTGTTTTGGGTATGAAACAATTAAGGTAGAATCTTATTATCTTTTTAGCCGTTTTTGTTGTTAGATTTTAAAATTGATATGTTTAGCATAAGTTATGACTAATTTTTAGTTTATTGTACCCCTTATATCATATTAATTTTACATTCATAGACAAATAACTTATTTAGGTTTCTATATTTTAGTTTTTGGTTTAAAAAAACATAAAACTGGAAACAAAAACGATAACAAGCAAGCCGTATTTAATTAATTGTATTGTGATCTCTTTCAAAAAAAAAATTAATTGTATTGTGATCATTTCTATTTCTTTTCATTGATTTCTTATCGTACAATGACGAACCTAAACTAGCAAATTAAAAAGATACAATTTCCAAAAAAAAAACTCCATATTGCCACCTTCATGCATTCCTAACTATTGATCTAAAAGATGGAAAGCTTATACATGCAGACATGCAGTACTATACCAACTCCGGCGTACCTTTTGCATGATGGGTCAACGAGGAAATGGGAACAGCGGCTTAAGCCAGTAGGTGTAGGAGCTTTCCAGAGGTGGAATCTTCTGGGCTGTTTTCCATATCCCAATCCCAAAACATTAAAAAGGCTATAAAACTATGTATAGTCTTTTTTGTGTGGTGCCCTATTGATTCGTTCTCATGGTTTGATCCTTCCCAATAAAATGCGGCATGTTCGAATTCTGATCGCTTCTACGTGAGAAAGCGGTATTAAATACACACACACTTCAGACAACATATTAATTCAGACTATGATACTAGCTAGCATCTTTTTTGTCCTACTTCAATTTGGACTGGAAAACAAACAACATATATATATATATATATATATATATATATATATATATATATATACCCTTTAAGAGACTTCTTTTAGTAACCTATGTAGGTTAAATTAAATAAATGGCCAAAGTCCAAGCACAAAGTTAAATCATAAACAAAAATTATACCTTAAATAGTTTTACAAATTATAGATTTATAATAATAAAAAATTAATATATATTTAAATTATTATATGTATACAAAAAGTGAACTATTTGATTAAGAAAACCAGAAAACAAAAAAGATCTTTATATTCTCTATACAAGAAAATGATAACTATTATACAAGAAAATGATAACTAACCCAATATGTTCCACACAGTACAAGGTATTCACTCACTTCGACATGAGCTCAAAACAAGTTTTTCAAACTCAAGTTGAATCACAAATCGAGTTACCGAGCTCGAGTCGAGAGACAAGTTATTATTTTCGAACTCAAGTCAAGACTCAAGTTGGGAGATATTGAACTTGGCTAGTTTTGGACAAATTTTGAGGAAATGGCTTGATTGAGAAAAGCCTGACTAAATTTTAAAGGGAGTAATTTAGTTAATCTACTTTTAATTGAAGGACATGAAGTGATCTAGACATCATTGAAAAAAAAAACTTCCTCTCTTTGTTAGAGCTTTTTTCTAAAATTTTGTGCCAACTAAATATAAAAATCACTATAGGATGAATGCGATGCCAATAATTTCGAGCAAATAGCAATATCTTCACTTTAAAGTTTAAAGGATGAGCAAATTGCTTTTTACTATTGCTTTTGACTGTTAGTCTTGTAAGGGTAAAGTTTAAGAGGAAATCCCGGGAAAGTATGAGCACCAATTGAGGCATTGAAAGATGTTGGATCTGGATTTCTAAGCATTATGAGGAAATAAATCCAAGATGAACACCTAAAAATGATTAAGTTGAGGGAGTGGTCTTTTCTAAATTTAATCAGTCAATCAACTGAAATTAGTGTTGCTAACTAACCCAACAAGATTCACGCTTAAACGAGAAAAGACCATCATTGCCATGTTGCTAATTTTTAGCTAACATTGATTACACAATTTTAGCCCTCATTTCTTGCATTTTACTACTACTACATAGTTGTCAACTCTTGAGCAGTTGAGCTAATCAAGTGATAAAGAGCCTTCATCTAAGAAATAAGTATGAATGTATGGTATTCTTGAAAAAAATTATGTGTTCTTGGGTATTGTGGAACTCCCTATACTTCTTTTTGTTTTTCATAATTGAAATTTTGCACTATTGTGAATACTCATTTACCATTGATATCTATAATTACATATAGATAAAAATTATGAACATTTGATATTTTTAAAAGTACATTTTGAGACAAATTTAACAAACTTTCACATGACTGACTTTCTTATATATTAGTGAAAATTACAGTCACAATTTTGGCTCTACCATCGAGACATTTCATCCAAGAAAAACACATAGAAACGAATAGGAATTTTTTTTGGGGGGATTCTATAATCTATCTATGTAAATTAGTTCAAATTCATCTTCAGTAAGTGAAAGTAACCTACATGAAAGAACCGAGTCAGAGTGATTATTAATGTGTTTTTATTGTCTTCCTTTAAATGTGACGATTAACCCACGTTCGATCTTTTTGTATAATGACACAACAATATTGTACTATCATGTTGACACCAAAAAAAAGACAATGGACGATTGAGAGAGGACCAAGCGTAAAGACTAAAGAGTCATGTACTCTAAGGACAACAATCAAACGTCCAAGTATATTTTGCTTCATTTGGGAGTTATCCCTTCATAATATATCTTTTATTATATTAGTTTTAGAGCCCATACCTTTCTTAATTAGATGATACCTAGCTAGTCATGGGCATTCATTTCTTCTTCACTCCCTCAATTTTATCTCTTCCATTGCATACGATGCACCTTTGTTTGCCCCAAAACAAGCTTTTATGGGGTAGGTAGATAAATTGCCCCACTTCTTGTGTCATCAATATAGAACTTGTACTATTGCATTATAACTTTCACTCAACTATATCTTCCTCTTAACCTAAACTAGTAAAAATTGTAGCCATTACGCTCCACATGCATCTATAATTAATTCTTATTGTCTTTCTTTCCTCTTGCAATTCTTGTGACCTTGTGTTGGACACTTTTTACTTCTCCTGGCTCCCTTCCAAACAAATGATATGCATACATTTAGTGAATATATACATGCAGTTCCATTAATGAGCTTGTGTTTGACGTTAGGAATTCGAATAGGTTTATGTCGCCAGCCATTTTTTCATGATTATTGTTGTAGTTCTTATCAATTATATCTTTGAGTGAATAACTTTATTGTGGTTGTTTATAGGTTAGATATAATGATCTTTATAAATGTATGGTACGTACGTTAACTTAAACCTAAGTAAGTCAAACTTGTGGTTGAGTTATTTTCTACTTTCATAGCTCCCTCTGTTCCAAAATATAGTGTTTGTAATTTTTTTTTACGTGAATCAAGTTAAGTAGAATGTAAGAGGAATATAAAAAAATTTGTTTATCTAAATAAATGTTGCAGGGAAAAGGTGATTTTAGGAGATAGAATGGAGTATTGGCGAAAGAGCATTAAATGTATGACTAATTCAACCCCTGAGACGGGGGACTACAAAACACAAGAAAACAAATTGTTAAATTTTGAAAGCATATCAATAATTTTGTATATAGACTGTTCCAATTATTATCATCGACATAAAGAATTGTAATTCGCAGATGATTTTTTTACAAGGAATTCGCAGATTATATGACTGCTAAAGTTGACTTTGCATATTGAATTCTTTTAGAGTAGACGTGGCGATTAAATAATTAAATATATCAGTCGAACTTAGCTGTCAGTTGTCACGTATTTTTTTTTTAAATGTAAGAAGAAATCATCTGAACTGTTCTTGTATAGGGCTCCTACTCAAAGGCCCATGACAACCATACACCCCAACCTTCTCTTAAATCCCAAGCAAATGTTTGAGGTAGAAATTGAACCCTAGACTTCGTTAGGGAAGATATATAGGAAATCTCACCACTTGAGTCAACTCCATTCCTATTTGCTTTTATTAGTAGTTTAAGTAACCATATTTACATAAAATTACTACAAAGAGAGTATTTTTAATATTGATGAAATAATAAAACAAACACCCTTAGTGATCATATTTTCATTATTTTCTTCCTCAGCTCATCAATTATATATATACATACTTAAGCGCGTGACCCGGTCATGAATTTAGGACCAAAATTCTTCTATTTTATTTATTTGTATCATTACCTATGCCACTCAATATTATTGGTTGATGTCAATTACTTTTTGCCTTATTTATTTTTTTAAAATAAGATGTTTGTTTAAATATAATGATATGGACCAATAATATTGATATAATAGTATAAAAAAGTGGGACATAAGATTTGGACCGGAAATATAGCAAGTAAACTATCAATTAATTGAATGTTTGCTATTATATCTAAGTAAATTACTGATGAGTAGATTGATATCTTTATTGCTAGATATTTTTATTTCAACGCCCTCTTTTCTTCAATTTTTTTCACTTGAGATGTACAACCGTAATCAACAATTCCATTATACCGACATTAATTATAATGCATGTTCGTTTAATGATCATAATACGATAGCTAAGTAGTTGAAGTAGCTAAAAGCAGTTAGATATATCCCATCCAGAGTAAGCAAACCAAAAATTTTAAAGCAAGTGTATATATATAAAATTCTATCCCAAATGAATTCTAAACTAAATTATATCTACTTATTTTAAAGTGAACATTCAACAAGTGCTTTTAAAAGCACCCTGGTCGAAGCGAAGCGCCTGCGAGAGAAAGGGGCGGGGGGCAGAAATAAAGCAACCGGCCGAAAAGCAGGGGTTTCCGCTAGGCGGCAGAAAATCAAGTTGGTGAGCCGTGTGATGGGAAACCCTCCCGCACAGATGTTTCAGTTCGCTAAGTTTGAAAAGTCCAAAGAGCGCAGGGGTAGGATCGGAACCACCTGTGTGATGCAGGCCTGCGGGGGATGCCCGCTCGTAGGGCCCGGCCTGCTTCCCGCCACCGTCGTGAGCAGTATAGCATGTGAAGGTGTCTCAAGCTTATAGGAGGTCATCCCCCTGGTTTCTTCAAGGTTCTGGTTTTTTTTTTCCACATGAATTAAGGAGAATGGAGGGATTAATAGGATTCTTCAAACAAATATTTAAACTACTAATAAAATAATTTTGACTCCGCCAATGCACAGAGAGTTAGGCTCTGTTCTTTTGATCAACCGAACCGAATCTTAATTTGTCGAACCGAACCGAATTATCTTGAACCGAACCCGAATTAGAATTGTGAAACTAAAGCGAATTTTCTAAGCGAAGCGAATTTGTCTTAACTGAACTGAATTTTCATTAATTGAATACAAAAGAACAAAGCCTTAATAATTAATATCAAATAATTGGTTGAAATCCATAAAGTATATTGATTGGATAATTGGCAACAATCCAAAGCAAACATGGCCGAAACTTTCAATAACTGTCTCACCAAAGAATCACATAATCAATAACTACCCACTAACTTAATCCACAGACTCAAACTTCGCCATACAGTCAAAAACCAGTATTTAAACGACATCGTTTCAAATGATGCACATGACCCCCAACTGACAACTCCACTTCTTCTCTTTACAGTTTAAAAACATCACTTTACACCTTAACATTACAACTCACCCCCAAAAACAAACAAACAAACTCTCTAACTCTCTCTCCTCCGACAACCGGCAACCGGCAAATGCCACCGTCGTAATCTTATCATCACATTTTCTCTCTCCTCCATCAATGGCGCCAAAACAGCCGTCATCGGCGACAACATCACGTGACCTCCGTCACCGTGTCCTCACGTGCATGACGAAACTCTCCGACAGAGACACACTTTCCCAAGCAGTGTCGGAGCTAGAGTCAATCATCCCGACACTAACCTCCGACACATTCTCTCTCTTCATAAACTCTCTCTCCTCCACGTCATCCGCCGACAGGTCTTCCGTACGCGTGTCCTCCTTAAAACTCCTCGCTTCTCTCTCCTCCTTCCACGGCGCCACTCTCTCTCCTCACCTCCCTAAACTCATCTCCGCCGTCGTCCGCCGCCTCCGCGACACTGACTCCGCCGTACGATCTTCCGCCGCCGTAACAACCGCTTCCTTCGCCTGCCACGTCAGCCACTCTCTCTCCTCAATTTTCCGACCGTTGGCAGATTCTCTCTCCTCCGAGCAGGACTGCTCCGCCCAATCAGCCGCCGCCATGTGTCTCTCCGCCGCCATTGAGTCCTCGCCGGCGCCGGAGACTTCGCAGATTGTGAAGTGTTTGCCGAAGTGGATGAAGTTGGTGAAGTGCGATGCGTTTAAGGCGAAATCGGCGTTGATTGTGTTGATTAAGAGTTCGGTTAGGGTTTGTGAGATTGGGAATTGTAATTTGTTGAGGGATTTGGTGAATTGTTTGATTGAGTTTTTGAAGTCGGAGGATTGGACGGCTAGGAAAGCTGCTGCGGATGCGTTGAAGGAAATTGCTGTTGTGGAGAGAGAGAATTTGTCGGAGATGAAGGTTTCTTGTTTGAAGATTATCGAATCGAGAAAATTCGATAAGGTTGCTTTTTTTTACTAAATCAAATTTGTTGAAATTAATCGTTATTGTAATTTTAGTTTGATCAATTTTTGTGATTTTGTTTTTTTTTTTTAGGTAAAAGCAGTTAGAGAAGCGATGAATCAGACGTTGGAGGCTTGGAAGGAGATTCCTGATGTTTTTGATGATGGATCACCACCTCCTCATTCTCAAGAATCTTCCAGAGGTTAATTTGATGATTTTTTTTCTCTCTTTCCTGAATGCAATTATTTAAATTTCTAGGTCTTTTTTTTTAAGTATTTCCAAATTGAGCATATTACAGTGAGATGTGAGTAGATTATGATCTTAGGTGATTTTTTTGGTTGGTGATTGCAATAATACAACTACTTTTATGGTAGTTAAATTGAAGACATTCATCATACAAGTAAATTTCTGCTGAAGGACTTTGTTCTTAGGGTTTTATCTTTTATAACAAATTTATATCTCAATGTTATGCAAGAGGATGACAAGATTTATTTCCTATAAAGACGCTTCTCTTTCTTCAATTCTTTCCCTGGTGAATTATGTGTTAGGAGAGTGACCTTTATGTGTGAAATTGGGTTGATTAATGATTAATCTACTTTGTTTGCCGTTCATTGACTGCCGAAAATTGCGGTTGGGTCATGATCTGTTGTTGTTAGGAAGTAACTGGGTGGTTGATGTTTAGCACTCCATTTTTGAGTTTTGGAGGAAAGACTGAAAAGGTGATGGAAAAATTAGTGTCGGTTCGTTTGAGTTTCACTTTAACCAGCCGAAGTTGCTATCAAATTAGATTCAATCCTAATTTGGATGTTCTATCATGTCTGAAGGTCTTTATACCTTCATCCTACTAATGGGTCTTCTTTTATATTATTCACAGAAAATACAAGTGATGGACGATTCCCTGCCAGATCTAAAATTTCTAGTGCAGGTGACTCTAACACTCCTCAAACAAGCAGGAAACGTGTTCCTTTTAGGAGGTCATCCCCGTCTGACAGTGCTTTGAAAACCACAGCTAGAAATAGAGGGTCTAATGTAGCAGAGAAAAGGTCAAGCCCAGCGGGTTTCAGGAAGCTAGATTCCAAGAAGCCTTCTGGTACAAATGGTGATGCTACTGATCTGCATGGATCATCTGTAACACCGGTATATGGAGAAAATTCAGTGGGAGATGATGAAGGTGTTCTCCGAAGGGATGAAGTTAGACCATCAAAGCAAGAAACCAAGCGAGGTCTATTTATCAAGAATCCCGGTTCACGTGTGGTGCCATATACTGAGGATGATTCTGAAGTTACTGTAGCCATCAGCAATACGCCTGCTGATATTTGTAGACACCATAAAGACTTTGAAGATCTTGCTCAAATCCGTAAGCAGCTCGTTCAAATTGAAAACCAACAGTCCAGCTTGATGGATGTCCTTCAGGTAATTCTTGGATCAATTGCTCACTTGCTTGTTACCTATTTATTTTTAATTAAATCTATTTATACTGTACATACTCTACAGATCTTTGACTTCACTGATTCAATTTATCCTCATCTTTCCTTCTTCTTTCATTGAAAAACACAATTATTTTTGTTAACATTAGTTTCCATTTCGAAGCAGAAATTCATTGGAAGCTCACAGAACGGTATGCAAACTCTTGAGACACGTGTGCATGGCTTAGAGCTAGCTTTGGATGATATATCCTACGACTTGGCTGTGTCCAATGCAAGGATGTCCTCTGCCGAGGCCACAAGGAGCTCATGTTGCTTGCTGCCTGGTCCAGACTTTTTAAGCTCTAAGTTTTGGAAGAGACCTGATGGTCGTTGCTCCACCTCACGGTTCTCTTTCTCTGGCGCGACTCCTTTAGTTTCAGCTATGCGCAATATAGCTGATAAGAGACCTGATACAGTTGGACTTGAGAACCGGAGATTTAGCCTCCGAGGTCCAGGTGGAGTTATCATGAATCCATTGGCTGTTATTCCTGGTGAAAGGGGAGCTTCAGAAGTAGTATCAACTAGCAGAGTATATAGGAGCGGACGTAATGTTGCTTGACATGATGGATGCTCATCAATGATCCATTTGGTTATCAAGGTAACTTGTTATGTTCTTTAGTTCTAATAACAATGTCTCTTATAATCCTTGCGCTGATGACATATGCTAATTATATCTTTTGAATAAGGTCTAGCACTATGTAAAACCTTAGTGCTAGTAATTAGTGACCATTCTGAAATCAGATGTAGCATAGGCTAAATTTTAGTTCTTTTTATTGTGCAACCTTTTCTTATCTTGTTTCTTTTTTTTCTTGTTTCTTTTTGTGTGTGTAATGTCTACTGCTTTTGCTACAATGCCTTGTTTGTCCGTTAGACTGTTTGATATGAGAATTTGTGTACGGCCAATCGGCCATGGGATGATGGGATAATACTCTTGGAATAATTTTAAATAGGCTGTTCCATGTGACCATGTGATTGTTCATTAAATAGGAGTACTAGGATAATAATTTTAAAATCTCTCATATATATCGTGTTTGTCATATGGCCATTTGTTCCGACATTTGCTAAATTGTCCCCCAATAATTATTTTTGAACCAGATGAGCAGAAGAATATGGACTGGCTACTCTTGACACCAAGGAAGAATAGCTGATTCGTACAAGTTAGTTATATTATCAAACTCCCGCTTCTTCTGTGTTTTTCCAAAGTATCACTAGAAGTGGAATTCACCAGCAAAGTTAAACTACCACAGGCGCTATTTTTGGCTTTTTGCGATACGATTATTGGAATGTGACAATGTGTTTATAGAGAAGATTATTTAGGCTGTGTTCTCTAGTCAATATACTACCGTCTTGTTTGTCTGAAAAGATGCACAGCTACATATACGGTGAAGTTTGATATTGTGGCATCATGGCTGTGGTTTTTTGTTTCTTAATGCCACACAGCTTTATCGGAAAGCATTCGAGATTTGGTTGTTTTAGCTGAGTAATTTTGCTTTAAGCAATGTAAATCTCAGCCCTTAAGATGTTGAAACTTGAGATAGCTTAGACAATGTATTCGTGTTCTGTGTATATCGTGCTATACTATTTCTAGTGATTAATTAGTTAAATTGACAGTTCTATGAAACTGGTTTATTAAATGATGGATCGTATTGATGCCTTAATTTTTAATTGGTAAAGAGAAATATCCTATCAGGGCAACACCTTTAACAGGTTAGTTGATCAAAACCTATCGGGAATCGAGAGTAGGAGGAAAGGATTAGAGAATCTCCACCCCAAAAAGGACATAAGGAGATTTGATCACATGATTTAAAAGTCACACGAAGGCCAGAGCATATCTAATCACTAGACATATTACTACTTGGCATTAATCACACTTTGATTGTGTAGGTAAAAATGACAGTCAATGCAGGTAATTTTACGGTATTGCACTATACTCGTTCACATTGCTAGCAACAGCAAGCAACAATGACCATGACCAGTACCACCAATTTTAAGTTACCGTGGCCGGTGGGCTTGGGAGAATATGCCTATTTAAACAATGCAGCAATAATAATGAACGCTTAAATTATTACCACATAACCTGAAAAGTCAAAACTTGATTTGCACCTTCTAATATGCCCTTGATTCACGAACTAGGAATCTAAATGAAATGGAGTTTTGGCGTTTGAATATTTAACCAAAAAGATCTCCTTATCAAAAAATCTAATGGACTTGTAAACCCATTTCTCTAGTTAAGTTCTCAATATCCGTTTTTGCCTTGCAAATTTTTAAAAATACTCGACGTAACGATGTAATATAGAAAATTTAATTAAAACAAAAAGAAAAAACATAAAGAATGATATACTACTAAGTAACTTGTCAACCCAAAAGAAAATTTATTTCCTGACGAACTTGTACAGTTGTACAGTTGTACTAATGGTATCCGATCGAGAAATTACAAAGAAAGTAATATAAAATTGATTAAACAATAGCTAGACTATGATTATAATATCAACATATTAATGTAAGGAAAAAACTGAAAGATTGTTATGAATATATTCTATAAGTGATCGTCATCTTAGTTTAAGTGATCGTCTTTTTCTTCTTCCACTAGACCTGCGATTTCCATGCAAATACCGTACCAAAACTCATCCTCTTCCTTGGCTTCGTCAATATTAGTCTTATCATAATGTATACCTTGATCAACATCAAGCTTCTCTTGCTTCTTGTTCTTCTTGTTGGCAGTATCATTAGTATCATTAGTAGTAATGTTATCATTAGTATTATTAGTAGTAATGTTATCATTAGTAGTAATGTTAGTAGTATTATGCTTTGTCTGTGCATAATTCTTGTTCAAATCATCTATCAACTGGCGTTGAAAATCTTGATAGCCATGTTTATGACCAATGCAATCTAACGAATAATTTACTAAACCCCACGACGAACGCTTTGCTACAGTAATGTTGATCGGATATATGATCGTATCTTCATGAATATGATTTTCTAACTGGTGTTCAAGAATCCTATAGCCATGTTCATCGTCACCAATGCAATAAAACGTAAAATGTACTCGACCCGACGACGACGAACGCTCTGCTATACTAATGTTGAACGGATATATCTCTTGATCATGATTATTTTCAACCAAGAGTTGGAAAATTTGATAGTCAAGCTCATTATCAATGGTACAATAGGACTTACATACTTTACCCGACGACGAATGCTTTACTAGAGTAATGCATAACGGATATATATCTTCATGATCTTCAAACTCGTGTCGAATAATTTCTATCAGATTCTCACGAATAGCCATTATATTGATGGGGTTTTAGGTAGTAGGTAGCGAGGGATTCGGAGCCTTAAGTAATAATATGATTTAAGGTAATGATAATTGTTAAGATTGAGGGACGAGGGTGTATTACATTTATATAGGATTAGAATTTAGAAGTACTAACTATAGGTAGAATAGGATTAGGATTTTGATATTAACCGTGTAGGTCTAAATAATATATAAACAGAATCCAAAAATCTTGATAAGTGTTAGAATAAGAGATTGACGAGGAAACAAAAACCTAGAGAGAGTTAGTTTGGATATCATGGATATCTCCGACATTATATTGGATTAATTGGGTTGTAAGTATTGTAAGTAACTTGTGATAAAAATAAAACAAAGGAGTTATGAGAGAGAACTAAACTCTTGTTTTTTATAGATTTAGGAGATGGCTATTTGGATTGTCATTTAAGTAAATTTATGTAAAATCTTGTTATTTTGTAATTATGAAACTACAAATTATAAAATCAGTGTGATGCATGTGTGATATCTTTTATTATACTTTAAGAATTAGAATTTTTACGCTAATATTATAAATTTAAGATTAAAAATTCTTTATGTTCCTAAAATTTATTTTAAAATCTAATTATGAAAATAGTTGAGGTAATCTGTCATACACTTTATTGACCAAAATAAATCATATAACTAATATATAAAGCATAGTACAAAAGTCAGCTCACGAGGTCGCGACATTTGGCGTCCTCATTGGACGCCATTTGTCGCGCTCACTAAGTGTCTTGTCATTTTTTTTTTGAATATAAATAGAGTTCTAATTGATTAAAAATACAAATAGAGTTTAGGATAAGAATAAATAGAGTTGGGTTCACAATGAAAAACTTAAATATAGTATATTGAATATAACTTTTTATATATAGTTCGTAAAATTATAATTTTTGTACAATTGGAAAGTGTTTAAAAAGTACTTTAAAATAAGATCCATTTATACTATATTTAAAATTATATATTAAAGTAACGTATAAAATGAAATATTGACTAATTACGTGAACTAAATATTATAGATTTTTAGTGGTCAGCTTTGCACATTGAGTTCTTCCCCAAGGTACGGTTTCAAATACATATACTCCTTAGATTTTCTTTTCCTTTGATAAGAAACAAATGTTGCATCATTCGTCTCCTCCAAACATGAATGTTGGATAAGATGGGACATGATCAACATATTATAAAGAGGGTTGATATTGTTAATCATGTTGGTCAACATATTATAAGATGGGACATGCTCAACATATATAGTTCGTTAAATTATAATTATTCGTAGTTTTATTGAAAAATTATTCTAGGTCTTAAAATTATTAATTATCTTGCAGTGGACAAAACTTTGTCGTAACACTATGGAGAGAAATTGGTAAAACAATCAGCGATCATCTCAGTTCAGACGACTCAGTACCAATTGTTCGTGTGAACATTTCGATTTGAAGTAGATTGTGTAGTATATATCGTGACATGTGCTTTAACATATAAATATATGTAGTTTCTGCATGTTTGACTCATATACTAAGTTTTTGCATAATATAGCGAGTGTCTAAATGATATAGTGGATTGTTAAGAAATGATGTAGTTTCTACATGACATATTATGTTTTTGAATGATATAGTGAGTTTCTTCATGACATAAATTAGAAACCAACGTCAAAAATAATGACAAATTATAACTTTTAGTTGTTCTATGTCAGACAAAAAGAACAGCCAAAAATAGGGCTGTAAATATTTAAAAACTCTACATTTTCTTCTAAAAGCCCGGGCATTTGCCCAGGTCCCAATACTAGTATATTATAAATAAAATTCATACGATGCATATCTTTTGGTTTTTGTTTTGTGTTGTATCTTTTGACATTCTAAATTATTTTTAACGTAATTGAATACGGTATATTAATTCTTTCGCCTCAATCTAGTTGCTACAAATAATTTTGGGACAAGTTTTAATGAAGGTGAAAAGGTGCAATGAGAAGGCAGATGAGAGGGAATGGGGCCAAAATAATTAGTAAAAAAAGTAGAGACAACATACAGATAACATAATCTATCTTGACATCTTGCAACTAAATTATGACATTTGAGAAAGGATGTTTCTTTCATGGTCATAATAAAGATGACCATAAAAGTCTAATGGATTAGAATAATTCTGGTCCCACATTTTAAAACATAAAATCATTTTTGACCACTAGATTTGGCCATTTTAATTACTTTATTTATGATTATGATAATTTTTATTTGAGAACACTAGTGGAAAAAACTACTTTTGCTACTTATCAAATGCTTCGGTTGACTAATCAACCCAAAGCATTTGTGAATATTTTAATTAAAGAAAATTCACAAATGCTCGGGTTGATTAGTCAATTGGAGCATTTGGTGTCAAATGATTCGGTTGACTAATCAACCCAAAGCATTTGTGAATATTTTAATTAAAGAAAATTCACAAATGCTCGGGTTGATTAGTCAATTGGAGCATTTGATGTCAAATGATTCGGTTGACTAATCAACCCGAGCACTTATTGGAGATTTGTTGAAATGTTGTACTAGTGTATTTAGTTGAAAGTCGATTAGAAATCAAGGAAAATCCCAACTTATCCATGAACTAGAAAAAATGGTTCATCTTTCTCTATCTACATTTCTCTCTCCTCCACATCATTCTTACAACCCATTTAAATGTCACTACTTAACCATGAACATATTCAAAAAGGTTAATCACTCTCTCTTTTCATTTTTCCCTAATTTTTCGAAAACAAAAATGTAAAAAAATATATATCAAAATGGATCTCTATTTGTAGAGAATAAAAAAATATGAAGTTTGGTAAATTTATTATATTTTTTTATAAAAAATTTTCAACATATATACATTTTCAAAATTGAAAAAAACCATGTTCTTTCAACCAGCAGAAACGTGACAAGTGGCGGAATGCAACTGGGCCGTCAGGATCTCTGACGCGCGTCAGAATCCTCACGCCAGCCCATGATTTTTTTTGTGGTGCTTGCTTTCTCCAATTGTGGGTTGACATGTGGCGCAAAGCTTTTTTTTGTGTTTTCTTTCATACCCAGCTCCAGCGTGGAGCACGAATTGTATTTCACGAACCATTAGGTTTTCTGAGTCAGTTTGCTTCGATCCATACACGAACTCTTTTGGGTTCATGATTAAGCCTCAAAATAATTGTTCATTCTTCATGAACCATTTTTAGATTCATTGTTAAGGATGCTCTTAGAAACCTGAGATATAGCCTAATTTAAGTTTAGTGCCTTACCTTTTTCATATTCTAACTTTAATTAGTGTCCTCTGGCTTTGGTCTAATGTAAGTTTAGTGACTTCACCTTTTCATAAACCATTAAACCAACTTTAGTACTTTGAGGTTACAAAACAAAACCAATTTTAGTGACCCCAGGTCTTATGTGTTAAATTTTTGTGAAAGAGCCGCATGTGCAATTCAATACTCAATGTACTAAAACCATGTGCTCATTGTATTAAATCGTTAGGATGCAAATAATTTTAAACTCATAATCCTTGCCAATAACTTTGTTCAATGTGTTCAAATAATCTAATAAAGTGAAAACATGATCTTAACACGCTAATGATTGAAGTGTGATATGACATTAACAAAATTCATCACCGTTATACTAAAGTTGAACTAGGTGATAAAGTAAAGGGGGTATATAAGAAGCTCGGGACACTAAACTTAAATTAGACCAAACTATGAGGCATTAAAGTTGATTTTTTTTTATTATCAAGTATCAAACTCTGAACTTCTTAGTTTTGATAACACACTTTAAACTATAAATTTTGTACTTTTAGAAAAATACTATTGATTATAATTGGCACCCGTTACTCAATCCAATCCAATAATTTTACTATCCTTGGTCTATTTAATTCACCTTTTCAATCCTGTAAAAAAAAATCACTTTTTCAAACCTGCTCTTACTTATCCAGTTATCCAGATTTACAAGCCGAAACCGTTGCATTGAGAACTTATAGGACAAATAACATCTTGGCTAGGAGCGTTCATAAAAAATCGAAACCGAAAAACCGTACCGAAATACCAAAAAACCGAAAAAAACCGGTCTAAATGGGTGGTAACCGTACCAATAAAAAAATATTTTAACGGTACGGTTACCGAACCAACAAAAGTAACGGTTAAACGGTACGGTAACGATTATGATTTTTGAGTGAACGGTTAACCGAAATACCGGAATCTTGTTTTTCTAATTTAAATATTGCGAAACATTTTCCAACAATTATATTAATTTTAATATTTATTACTAAGTTACAACAATTAGAGGAAGTATGTGATTATTTGGAAATTCTAGTACTAATATAAACACTGTAATTAGGAAATGAAGTGAATTCTTAGTGTTAGTTATGTTTTCCATTAGATTTATTATCCACTTTATAATACATTTTAGAGAAATTCCATCTAGTACCACTCAATTTTTTGAAATGCCATTTAGTACCTAGATTTTAAGAATTGTCCAACTAATACCAATATAATTACACCCTAATTGCTACAGTAACTCTACTGTTAATAAAGTGTTAGCAAACGTTAAGTTTGCTTAAGGGTTATGTTAAGTTTGATTAAAATAAAAAAGGAAAAACATGAAAGGAATAAAGAGAGTGAAGCAATCACCATAAAAGTTACCGAGCGATGCCATGCAAAATCATGAAGTGGGGGACAGAAATAAAACCACTCTTAATTTGGTGAGTGGATGGATTTCAAATTAAGAATTTGATTGACGTACTTAAGAACAACATCACTAAAATCATAATCTTGATAGATGGATAACTCGGATTCCTGACGGCCCTGACCTACTGATCGCACAACCAAATTAAAATCTTGGTTTTGGGGAATCAATTGAGGATTTGAAAAACTCAAATTCACATTAGGATCTTGCAATCTCACAATATTAACAACATTGTTACTGGGTAAAATTGAAACCTTCTGATTATTGAACTGGATACGATGCAAAGTCCCACATAATTCTTCCAATTGTGGATCCATTTGCACAATCTCTAGCCAAAGTAAATGACAACAACAAGAAATATGTCAAATGCAATTAAAAAACCACCAACTTTTCTCACGATATTAACCTTCATATAACCCACATCAAGGAAAAAAAAATCAACATCCTGTTATGGAGAAAGGGTAATTAGTAGTAAGGTCTGACATAGTTAGAGCTCGACTCTAATATCCAAATCTCCATGAATTTAGTTGGAGGACACTTAGGGCAAGCAACAACATTGCACCTGTTGCCTTGGCAAAATCGTGGACTATTAAGTGCAATAGCAGTTCAGGAAGAACTCCTTGCAGCCGTGGCAACAACAAAACAGAGTGAGAATGAGGAGAGAGTGTAGGTGAAAGAGAAGCATCAGTAGAACCAACTATACATAGGAATAACTTGGAGGAAAATAATTTAGCTTTTGGAGGGAAGAACACATTTGAAAGGAATGGGGTGTTCAATTTGGGAGGGAAGTTAGTTTTTAAGTTAAACTAAGCTAACTTAACGTTTGCTAACACTTTATCAATAGTAGAGTTACTGTAGCAATTAGGGTATAATTATAGTGGTATCTGTTGAACAATTCTTAAAATCAGGGTACCAAATGGAATTTGCAAAAAGTGAGTGGTACCAAATAGAATTTCCCTACATTTTATATTAGAGTATATATGATATTAAAATATATGCACAAAAAAATAGAAAATATATATGTACATTAAGTAAAACATAATAGTATAACTTAAATAACGGTTAATGCTTAACCGAAAAACCGTACCGAAAAATGGTTAAACGCTTAGGCGGTAACCGGTCTAGACGGTTACGGTTCGTTAAAAGAGCGAACAGAAACTTCCAATTACCGAACCAAAATGTTGTTTCAGAACGGTTAACCACCCATGAACACCCCTATTTGTCACCCTGCCATAAAAGTGGATGATATTTCGGTGCAAAACAGGTTGCTAAAAATGCTAACTACGAGGTCCCCTAAACAATCAAAACTCATGGAACATTGTGCCCACATCCCACATTTCCTGCTCATCACTGACCCCAAAACCGTGTTTCATAATTCACTCTTTCATTCACTCTCACTCACACTGCCACCCATTTTTTACCCAACCCAACTAAAGTACGAGAAACATCATAGATTAGGCAAACTTCTATTCTACCATCATTAGTCCAAACAGTTCAAAAGATTTCCGGTGAGATGGGATGTTTTGCAACCGCAGCAGGTGGTTTTTTGGTGGTTTTAATGGTAGTAGGAGTGGTGGGAAGACAACCAATAAAACCGGCGTGCAAATTTCCGGCGATGTATAATTTTGGGGACTCAAATTCTGATACTGGTGGTATTTCTGCAGCTTTTCAGCCCATTTCTTGGCCTTATGGCCAGACTTTCTTTAACAAGCCCGTCGGTCGCGATTCTGATGGCCGCCTTCTCATTGACTTCATTGGTATCTTCTTGTCTCTTATTTCACTTTTTATTCGTAATATCAAGTGCTGCTCTGCTCTTGTGTAATAAGTATTCGGGTGGGATCCTCGACACTCAAACATGGGTGGGAATTGGGATACTTGGACACTTCATTTTGGGCCAAAAAGTTACAAAACTTTAATAAAGTAGCAAATTGGATACTTGGGTACGTACCCGAGTCTGAGCAACCTAGCTTACTAGTTACTTGTTAGCAGTTTTATCTTATATGTAATACTTCAGCTGATATTTAATGAAGATTGCAAGAATAGTGATTTGATTAAGCTGTTTTGGAAGGCTAATTCTCGCTGTAACTTCAACAAGTAGTAATGTGCGCTTATAATACTACCTCTGTTTCCGTTTGAGTACTTTGACCTTGAAGTCCTGTTGATGTAAACATCGAATTATCCATATATTCCAACAAAGTGCGAAGGCTAAAAAGAAACGGAGGGAGTATTACGATTTCACAGATATAAGGTAGAAAATTAGAATAGTATGATATGTACTCCTATGTCCGGTGCTAGAGGAAATTTTTAGATGTTTGGGGTCTTTGGGGGTAATAGTAAGGTTAAATGGGAACATTTTCCTGTTTCAGTGCCGAATGTTTGAGGGGGAGAAACTTCTAATTTATAGCTGTGATAGTAGTCATAATTACATTTTTGAGTACTTTTTGGGTCAATTTATTTTACCAACTTCTTAAAATACAAACAATGATACCCTATTCGCTGCATATTTTGGTTGCAAATCAGGTAATCCCTAGTTTCCGCGGTAATTGGGAGTATATGACGGAGTATAACCGTTCTAGAGGATTTCATCCCCAATCTTTATGATAAGTTTTGACACTTCACTTCTTAGTTCTAAGATTTAACTAGTGCTGCTCTTCATAATCAACAGCATACCTCAGTTTGAGTGACCGTTAGAGATGTGATTTTCTTTGTGCAGCGGAGCAAGTAGAATTACCATACTTGAGTGCATACTTGAACTCAATTGGTGCAAATTTCAGCCACGGTGCAAATTTCGCTACTGGAGGATCAACCATCCGTAGGCAAAATGAAACAATATTTCAGTATGGAATTAGCCCTTTCTCACTCGATGTCCAAATCTGGCATCATGATCAGTTCAAGTCTAGAACCAAGGATCTCTATAATCAAGGTAAAAATCCATTTCCATTATAATATGCCCTACCATTTTTTCATACTTGGATTATGGGATGAATAAGAATGCCTGAGCCCTGAATACATGAATGTTGTTTATTGAACTACTTGTTGAAATTCAGTTAAGAGTCCCTTTGAGAGAAGTTTGCTTCCAAGACCTGAGGACTTCTCAAAGGCTCTTTACACATTTGACATTGGCCAAAATGATCTCTCTGTTGCCTTCCGTACAATGAACGATGAACAACTTCGTGCCACGATCCCTAACATCATTTCCCAGTTTTCAACAGCAGTTCAAGTAAGTTTCTAGCATTAAAACACCAATCTTGACAAGTATTGTAACTTTTCCAGTGTAGTAGTAGTAGTGTGTTTTAATGCTTTTTCTTACCAAGTTTATGTACGTTTTTAAATGTGTGACAGCATTTATATGAACAAGGAGCAAGGTCATTCTGGATACATAACACTGGTCCAATTGGTTGTTTGCCCGTCTCACTGTTTTACATCACGAATCCGAAGCCGGGATTTCTTGATGAATATGGTTGCATAAAGGGACAAAATGATATGGCTATTGAGTTCAATAAGCAGCTCAAGGTTGCTGTTATACAACTCAGGACAAAACTCCCAGAGGCTGCTCTTACATATGTGGATCTTTATTCTGCTAAGTACGGATTAATTAGCAAAACAAAGAGCCAAGGTAATCAGATCCCAGAATTTGAGATTAATATTTTGAAGTATATCCTTGAACATCATGCTTTGTTCGATTCAAAGAAGTAAATTGTTCATTTTGTCTTCTTGGAACCAGGATGGGCAGACCCAATGAAGGTGTGCTGTGGATACCATGAGAAGGATGGCCATGTATGGTGTGGGCAAAAGGGTGTAACGACGAATGGTACGACAGTGCTTGGTGCAGCCTGCAAAAACCCAGAATTACATGTGAGTTGGGATGGTGTGCATCACACTGAAGGTGCAAATCATTGGTTCGCTAATCACGTACTTAATGGCTCACTCTCTGATCCACCAATTCCCATCTCTCATGCTTGTTATAGGAATTAAGGCTGTTACATAGCCTATAGGAATAATAAAGGCTTTTTAATCGCCGTAGAAGTAGAGGTAATTTTTTGTTTGGCGATTGAGATTAGTGATATTTTGTTATTTGCATGAAGAGGTTATACAAGAAAAGGAACAAGGTTTAGAAAATCAGACTTGGTTCTGTTCTTCTGTTTAACTCATGGGGAATTGGCTCTAGTGCATTGGTGCCACAATCATATATATGGCGGATGGCCATCCTTCTCATATTAGGATCATATATATATATGGAAAGTTATATATATATATATAATTATATATAGAGTGTGTGTGTGTGGGGAAAGTATTCTACATTCAACAAGTGATCAGAATAAGAATGTACTTTTGCTAAAATCATTTTGGTGCTGTATCACATATATATGGAAATTATCCTCTAATCCATCCTGCTTAAGTGGTAGGAATCATATATATATATATGGAAAGTTATTCTATAATCTCAGTCTGCATCATCTGATGTCCCGTAATTTTTTGTTGCGCCACATCATTATGGTTTCTTTGTTCTTTCACTTTGATCGGATGTCCTAACAGAGTAACAATATACAAAATTAGCTAACAATCTCTAACATGACATGACAATACGACCAAAATGGACATAAAAAAAATATAAAGTTATTGAGAGAAATCCGACCTAGACATGACACGAACACAAAGAAACTCGAACCCGGCCAAAGTTGGTCAAGTTGTCATATTATGCAATTATCTCATGTTTTATATGGATTTTAATATATTTGTGAACAACTCGAAATTGACACGAGAATAAAAATGATTAATGAGGGCTTGTTATTACATCTACAATGTTATTTCTCTGTAAAAGGAATATCGTAGAAGAAGCACAAAACGTGATCTACTGTTTCAAAATTCTACATCCAGACATGTTCACGTATCTAATGGTTTGTCTTAGCATGTACTCTTCATCAGGAATAATTTGAAAAAGAAAAAGTTTTTATTCAGCAGTTGATGCGATTACAATATTTCAGGCCACATTTTTCTGATCGTCCTGCTCTTCCTGGTTCAATTTCTGCAAAAAATGAATCGGTCAATGACGGTCTACAATGTATCCAAATTCAGAAGTTACAATCATGGAGTAAATTATAATTATATCATCATAAAACATCAAGAGCAGAATGCATGAAATATTAGCTAATCTGCAGGACAAATAACATAATTTGTTAAAAGATACTGCAAACTGAATACATGAACCAACAGACAGCACTAGGAAGATGAACTTGACATGTGATGCTTGAGGATTACAAGGAGGAATACAAATCTAAAACTAGAAGCATGCCATGAGCTGTAGACATATTCAGATCTCAGATAAAATTGGTAAACTAAATGACTAGAAAAGCTGTCACGTTTCCTGGTATAGTAATGGTTTCTGATATGTTCTTGATATGATACTATTTAAATTAAGTGGTGAGGGAGAGGATAGAGATGACCTATGTATTCCCTAATATGTCACTATTTAAAGTACTTTAGTTGCAAGACTTGCAACTAGCAAGCAAAGAACTAACTGGTATAATTCAATTCGTTCCTCTTCGAGACTTTGAGAGAGTATGAACTACGAAGGAAAAGAAATTGATCAAAGTTTTAATTACATAGGAAGAACTTTGAACAACATTAAGGGGAAATTAGACAACCAGGATAGCAAGTAATTAAGAAAAGGCAAGGACTTGCACCAACTGTTTCGATTATCATCTTAAGAGAAAGATCAAAGAAATTCAGTTGTACCGGAAAAGAGACCAAAATTGATGTGCATAAATTTAAGTTTCTGAAAAAGAACAGGAAAATATTAGCAGTTGAGCATTGGCAAATAAATGTAAAATCTTGCCCTTCTTGCACCTTCTTATCTCCATGAGGAAAAGCAAAAATAAAAACCTTTTGCTCAAGTTGAAGAATAGTCAACACATTAAGCCCATGTTTGGTTCACTAAAAACAATGACCGGAAACGGAATGAAAACCTTGTTTCCGTTTCAAGTTGTTTGGTTCAACACCCATGGAAACCCAATCCCTTAGTTGTAACCCAATCCCCTCATTTGTTACCTTACTTCACCCAGCGGTAACAAAGTTGTTACCTCCTCCAATCTAATCCTCGTCCCTGTCATTTTTCTCTCTCTCACCTCACCTCACCTCTCCTCTCTATCTTCCATTGATGATTTCGTGAAGATAATTGCAACATATCAGGCAAGATTTTCCAATTTCTCAATTTGAGGATCGATTTTGTCTTGGTAAGCATGTGATTTATAGCATTTTGTATTTTGTTGTTGAAATTTTTGGATTTGTTGGATTTGGTGCGACATGAACTATTGGGTTTCAGTTTTTCACATCTGAAATTTCGTTTTTTTTCAAATGAAACTGTATCTCAAAATCTGAAATCTGAAAATTCCTTTTCCTTTTCAAACAAAAATTTTGTATCGAATTTTTATTTTGGCTTATACTGTTCATATTAGTAATGTATCAAGTTAGATTTTTGGGTCAATGAGTTAGACTTGTAGACGTTGTAGTGATTGAATTCCATAACCTGAATCTATATTTTTTTTCTTTTCATTTAATTCATTTTTGCAGTAGGGAGCTTCTCCAATAATCATTTGATAAATTCCATATCCTAGTTTTTTGGGGTTTAGATTTGATTTGGTGTGGTGGTGGCTTGAATGATTCATTTCCTTCATTGAACCAAACAATCGATAAAAGTAACGGTTAATGTTACCATTCCACTCCTCTAACTCATTCCATTCCCTTTCCATTCCGTAGTTTGAACCAAACGAGCCCTAAAACAGAACTACAAAGATTCACATTCCACTGATCAGTAAGAACTAAGAAGATCAATGATGCCAATTCATTCAAAATAGATCCCCAATTAATGCTCTGCCTATAGGCTATAGTAGAGGTGAAGCAGTCTAGTTGAAGTCAACCAAAATGCCAGAACAAAGATTATAAGGCCTCGTTATAAGTGTCAAAAGAGAATGTAAAATGAGGATAAACAGGAAAGAGTCGATAAAGTTTGTGGAAGGAAATCGATGCCACCACCAACCACGTTATCCCTCCCCAACAACTTGACACCATGAACCCTCTCTCACGGCCTATAAAATTGACACCACCACCCATCTACAATGCCCATTTGTTACCATGGCTACACAGCTCTACCCTCATCTCCATGAATGTAGTGCAATATATTGGTTCCTTTCTTCTTTTCCCTTTCTTGATTCCTTTCCCTTTCTCTAGTATAACTTTTATATACTTCTGTGCAATGCAATATATTGTGGAAATGACTAATTCAATGCTACAACTAAGTACAACCCAAGTGCGATTGAAACAGTTGATTTTGCACTAAATAGCCAGCCATGCTTATCTTATAAGCCAACCACAATATTAATCAACTACTTCCTGTTCGGTCCAATACTAGATCCACAAGTCTACATTCTAAGCAAGTTTAATAGACCTACACAATCACCTACCTAAATAAGAACCAACAGCATATTTTAATATCATACTAGGCCATTTTAAGTGATGCCACAATATATAATCCAAGTCTGGCGAAGAAATTCAAAAGAACAGGGATGCCACAAGGCCCACAACCATGATTTGATTACGATATACTAACAATGAATCCATTTACAGTGACAAATACCTAAGAGCAAGTAGTATAATTCAAAGACTATCAATCTTCTTAAAAGGTATAATTGGTTTATTTCCTGTTATAGTACATTACATAGTAGCCCGTAACTATAACGCCTATAAGCCATAGATGACGGACACTCAACACTTGAGGGAATGATATCATTTTACAGACTACGAAAGCATATCTAACAACCTTGGAACCAGAAGCTTTTCCCCACTCCAGCCAAATAATCCAGAGTGAAGTTTAAGAACCGCTATGGAAGTTTCTAATGCAGATTAGGCTCTAAAAAGGCAAAAAAATTTAAGATGTTTAGAAAAGTTGGATTCTACACACCACATGCTCTATAAATTCACAAGACCAAGTGCAACTGTGGAAGCACGTGGAGATCAGGGTACATGAGGATGATAGAACTGGATCAGTTCGGTTATTCGGTAGAAAAAAAAGCAGACAGAAGAGGTCAGGAGCAAGCAAAAAAGAGAATAAGGCATGTGACTTGAAGATCACAAATTACAGAAGACACAAAAATCAACCAAGAAACTCACATTAATTTTGTTATCAAAAGTACAGCAGGCACAAAAACCAGTATCAGATTGATGGAAAACTAATTTCCGACAACTACAAAATCAATAAAGAAGGAGAACACGGAACGAGAGAGCTGGATCGAAGAGCTAATCTCACACCTATTCACTATAACTACCACTCTCCTCACTAACACTCAATAAGCAATTTTCCTTGATCAAACATCCAGCCAGTCAAGACTATTTCTTATACCGAACAACTTATACAAGTAAGACATAGGGATGAGGATATTTGGAGGGAAAGGTGGGTAGAGAAAGAGAAAAATTCATTTCCCCTCGTTTGGATAAACAATGGACCAACGGAAGGGAAGGGAATTGCAAGGATCCATTTCTTCGTTCCAATAACCCAAATCCTTCAATTGTCCGGAAATTTCGAAAGAGAAATACTAGCTAACTCCTCAACTCTCCTCCCATCCCCCAATGCTATACAAACATATTTCTAAACAATGATGGAGGGAGGCAATAATAAATACATATAAAAGCATAACATAGACACCACTTAATGTTAAGCAAATTGCTAATGCAAAAAACCATAAAATTATACAGCAAGAAATGTTATATATATATATACTTTTAATAGCACATAAACGGTCCATTCAGAAACCTAACATCAATAAAACTACTCAATTGGTGTTCCTGCAAAAATTTAGAAACTTGCCCACATTACATCACAGAAAATCTCATTTGGCAGAAACAATTTAACTGGGAATCCTAAATAATTTAAAAGGGTCCCCAGGAAAATCAAGTTCTTAACTAACGAAGCAAGGTATTGTATTACAATTTGCAAAAAATTACAAAAGTTGAGAAGGAGGAGAGAGAAAGTAGAGGTACCGATTGAGCGTTGTGCCAAGAGAGACCTCGATAGACATTAGCGGAGAAAGTGGCAGTGAGATAGATGGTTGCCAATCCAAGACTCGCCGTAAAACCCTTGAAAACCCAATCTCCCACCTTGCTTCCTATTCCCATCTCTCTCTTTCTTTACCTAAATTAGGAATTATTATTGGTAGCAAATAGCAATACCCAATAGCTCTCTTTTTGCCCTAACTATGTACACTTCAAAATTGTTCTACACTTTATTTCTTAGATCCTACTAGGGGTATTAATGCCCAAATTAGTACATACACACATCCGTAGTAAGAAAACCATACTCACGATGAACATGAAGGACTAGAGATCATATACACAAATACCAATATCAATTAACATGTACCAACTACAGATGTATACATGTTTATTTGGCTTCAATGGCTTGTTATCCATGTACATATGTTCTAGAGGTGATCAACATGGGCCCGGCCCCGCTAGAAAATAGGTGGGTTTTGGGCACAATATTTTGGCCCGCGGTTCGAGTTCGTTCCGGCCCGATTGTTGGGGAAAGGATTTGGGTCACGGACATCTTAAATATGGAAAATATGCTTAATTTTGGCCCGACCCCGAAAATGGCCCCAAAACCCGCTTGGCCCGTCCTGAAGTAGCGGGCTTTGGCTCGGGAATTTCGGCCCGAGGCTTGGCCCGGCCGCGGCTTTGGCCCGAAACGGGACACTTTTTTGGCCAAAGCCCGACCCGGGCCGACCCATGATCCTAAATGTTCATTTGGCTTGTTATCCATGTACATTTGCGGATTATTCTCTATGTAATAGCATGTGCACCATCTAAGCTTTAGTATTAATTAGCCAAGCTGGCTCACAAACTATTCGAGCTCGGCTCGAAATTTTCTTGAGTCGAGCATAGCAAAGTTCGATTCGAAAAGTTCGTGAGGAGACTCGAAATATGTTCTAGCTATATTAGTGTCCATATTATAGAAATTAATTGGAAAGTTATACTTCAATTGTACACAATACTTGTGAGAAAACTCAAACTAAGTAGTCTGAACCTATTTATAATATATATGTAATATAATTTTTTAACTCAAGTTCAGTTTTAAGTTTAAGGTAAATTGAACTAGAAAATTATATTTTCAGTTGTTGTCAGTTTGGTTAATGAATTATTGGTTGAACTGAAACAACTAAAAATTGAACTGAATTAACTAAATTAGTAACTGCAACTGAAATCAACTAAAAAATGTCGAACTGAAACTGAAATAAATTGTAAATGAAAAACCAAACCTGAACTGCAACTGAACTGAAAATAACTGTGAAAAATTAAAAAATTGATCGATCATCTGAACTAAATATTTAACTGAATTAACTGAACTAATTCAAACTAAAACTGAAACTGAACTGAAATCGATTCAAATTGAAACGGTTGCAAACTAATTTATAACTGTACCCGAACTGAATTCACATATTACCCAAATTCATGATAGTACTCCAATTCACATATAAATTTTGTCGTGATAATTTTTTTATTAGTACTTGAATTTATGACATATAACTTAATTTCTTGATAATTTTCAACTATGTCAAGTTCACTAATTTTACACTCCAAATCGAATTTACATTTTACCCAACTTTATGATATACTCTTACATGAAAATTTATCATGGTAATTTTATTATTAATATATGAATTTATGACATTATAGCTTTATTTCGTCGATTATATGTTTTCAGTTTTCAAATGCATATAGCTTAATGACTAGTACAGTTAGGGTGAAACTATCGGGGGTCTTGAGAGCAGTTTTTCACAGAGTCTTGTGGCAAGACTCAACATGACTCAGCGATATTTGGGTAAAGTCTTGGACAGAGTCTTGGGTTGGGTTTTGTTTTTCAAGACTCCTCCCGAAACTCTTGCCATGCAAAAGATATTTTTGTGGCCAGTAAAAAATGTCATGTGTCTTTTTTTGTGTGGAGTGAGTCTGGAGAGAGTTTGAGGGATAAAGTATAAAATTAGAATGAGTCTGAAGTGAGCCTGTAGAATTAAAAAGTAGTGGAAAGCTGATGTGACACAGTCTGAAATTTGGAGTTGAGTCTGATAGATAATTAAACTCACCCTTGTAGTAAGACATTGATCAAATCAACTTTTAAAAAAATGTCTAACTCGTCTTTCGAGGAAGTTTATAAGAATTTATACTGATATGAGACGTCCTTTTTAACCAAACATGATGTGATTTGCATACAACTAAAAGTTTGAATATCGATTTATATAGAATTGTCTCATTCCAAATTGTCGAATATATCAGTAAAGTACACATATATCGATGTCACTTTCATACACGTTTTTGGGAAGTACAACCGGTTTTTTCGAGGCAAGTGTCGGGCTACACTTTTATTTGCCACGTTAATTTTAACCGAACTCGAAAAAAATTTTGGCCAAAACCCGACATGAAGTTTCATTTTTCCCGAACAAATACATGAATATGACTAACTTCAACCCGAATCGATGCGATTATTGGCGAACTTATGTGTTTTCGTCAAAAACTGAAATAAATTGAAACGAAACTGAAAATAACTGCAACGTGTTTTGATTGCTATGGATTCAACCGTTGGTTGGTTTAACTGTTCGGGTAAAAACTGGTTTAAACTGCAACTGAACTGAACTAAATCTGAAAAGAAAAATAACTGAATTAAACTGAACTGAAAAGTTTGCTAACTGAACTGAACATAACTGTTTATAATTTTAACTATTGTAAACTGAACTGATATGAACTGAAATGTTTGGATATAACCATAACTGAATTGTTGAACTGAATTGACACCACTACTACATCCCTTCCTTATTGATGTTTCTGTTTAAAATTTATTAGGCATTATTTAGAATTGAATATAATCTTCTAAATTTTTTCTATATAAGAAAAAAAAATACTCATGTGAGTCTTAAATGATTCGTCTCAAAGAGTACTTTAATAATATACCAAATTTACATATTTTTTTATTAATACATAATTACATATTTAGTAGTCAAAGATGTGTGTATTGACAAATATGCAAGTCAAACTAAAAAGTAGAAATATTAACAAGAAATGGAGGGAGCTCCCCAATCTTTTGCGAACGAGGAATATCAATGTATATATCAAATGTGTCTATAGAGTCTGCAAATTTTTTCCTTTAGTAAGTATGTCTTTCTTATTGGTAAGTTGTAGAACATTTTGTGTGAGAATTTTAATTATGAGTTTATGACTGTTATAAGTTGTTGGGTATTAAGTTATGTTGAAGTCACTTTAGTTACCTGATTGCTACCTTTTTCCCTGTTATTTGTCCACGTGAGATTTAGCCTTTATATATTACATTGTAGATTTCCTAATTGACTTTTCAAACGGTGATTATAAATCTGGATGTGAAAACGTCCCGTTAGAATTTAGAAAGATAAAGGGGTATAAAATGATTTCGTAAGACATTGCTAGGTTTATAAATTAGTGGATTTTATTGTTGGATGGCGATTACAGATACAAATGTAAAAATACACCAAAGAATTGACAAACTTAAAATACCCCATCCATTTATCCAGCTAAGTATAGGTGCTAGTGGGAACATTAATTCCATAGTTAAGTTAGGCATAATTTTAGATGCTGTATTTAGCTTTTTTTTTTTGCTGTATATAGCACTTATGGAATTTTAACAACAACTTTAGCATTCGAAGGTACGCATGGAAGTATGGTGCTTCCTGTGCGCACGCTTCAAAACGCAGCGTTTAAACGGTCTGCAATGAACATTTGCAGTTTTCCAATGAACATTTATGGGACCTACCTCAATTTCTCTTTCCTCAAATTTTTCACCCCATGTGCGTTGTAAACCAATAAACATCAAGATTAAACGGTGCTTCCTGTGCGCACGCTTCAAACCGCAGCGTTTAAACGGTCAGCAATGAACATTTGCAGTTTTCCAATGAGCATTTATGGGACCCACCTCAATTTCTATTTCCTCAAATTTTTCACCCCATGTGCGTTGTAAACCAATAAACATCAAGATTATTCCAATGGACATTGTAGTCAAATGAACACACGCTAATTTTCAATGGACATTTGCAATTTTGGAATAAACATTTGTGGGATTTACTATTGCTCATGTAAATCAATAATGTAACAACCCTGAATTTCCACATTCTTTAGAAAACATATCAGAGTACAAAGCATGGACAATTCAAGAGCTGTTATGCCGCGGTTATTAAACATTTAATAACAGCAAGGCAAAAGGTACTACTACTAGTACATAAATTAATTATTAACTATTACAACTAAAAGAAAATGTAATTAATTAATACACTCCTATAACAAACCATAATTCTAAACTATTGCAGCGGAAGTTTTAACCTTAATAAGTCTATATCTAGGTGAAGTCAACGCTCTCACCCAATATAAGCTAGTCACCATCAAGCCCTGCACATTGAAGACATGTAATATCAGCCAAAAGGCTGAGCAAGATTTCATACCAATAACAACTTTGAACTATCCAATGTGCAGGTGGAATACATACATAGTATTCCACAAAATCATTTCACCTGTACAACATTCAACTTGAATATAATAGACAACCTTCAATAATTCAAATCCACTTTACTTTATTTCTAAACCATTATGTAAAACTTTCAAATATAACCTTTCGTAATTTGTGAGTAGGAAGTAGTAAAAATCTAATGAGCTAGCTAGGCTCACTGGATAAGGTAAACACCAAAGCCCCTAGTATGCATACCCCTAACTTGATAACATATCAAGAAGGAAGACGAATGGCAAGAGTATTGATCAATATACTCCCAACTACTAAAATAAATTGTTGAGACACTGTTAACTCAACATACTTCCTTACTCGAGGAATACTGCTTACCGGCAACCCCACAATTTAATTAAAACTTGGTAACAATGAGGAACTTCCTCCTTTTCATAATCTCAACTTGTCTCACGAGGAACTTCCTCCTTTTAATAATCTCAAACTTGTCTCACGAGGAACTTCCTCCTTTTAATAATCTCATAAATTATTTTGATATAAATATCGTCAAAACAATTAAAAGCTCCATAATAGCATCGTAAAAACGATTCCAAACTCAATATAAATCACAAATCAATATGAAATACTTTCTGAAATAATCTGTACAAGCTTAGTATGAAATCTTATCTTATTAGCAAGCCACAATCAACCAATCTCAATCACAAGTCAAAAAGGTTCCTTTACGAACCCGGAATCTACAATATAATAATATAGTATAAGTCACTAGACTATACTTCATACAGTTCATCTAAAAATAGCACAAGCTAGTTAATAGGCTTTCACTAAACTGGAAACAACTCAACTTGTCACAATCTAAGAAGTCACAAATTTAAGTTCATAGATTAAAGGTCAATGGAAGCAACCTGAGCAATAAACCTGGATAGTCAAATAATAAGGATGGAGTTGACTCTAATACTAAAAGTCCATTAATTAAACATTCATAAGAAAACATTGAAACTTAAAACATTCGAAACTAACTATACTTTTTTTATCAATTTCAGCAGAAACTTAAAATGGACATAACTTCCTCCTACGATATCCAAATCAAGCGTTTCTTGAGCCTATCCTGAGTAAAATTTCGATACGAACAACTTTTATGAAATAGTATTTTTACTAAAAATGCCCAGAAACTGCTTAAAACCGCATTTTACGAACTGACGGGTAATTCATACGAGATACACTATAAATTACTTTGAACACAAGTTTACTTAACATTCCATTAATCTCAACTAACTACTAAACACCTAAATAAACATCCTATTCATTCAATTACACACCCAAACAATTAAAATCAAAACCCCCAATTTAATTTATCTCAAGAACCCTAAACTAACAAAACCCCAAATTCGAAAATTAAACCAAAAACTGAAATTAAAACATGACAAAGAATCTTACTTGATTAATAAAGTGATTGGAATGTAAAAGAATGTAAAATCCCGGTGTGGTGATGGTTGATGGAGGATGAAAGAAGGTTGAAGACTTTGAGAGAAGAAGAAGATGGTGAACGGTGAAGAATGAAGATGTCGTTCTTCTTTCTTTTTCTTTCGTTTCTTTTTTTTCGTTCTTTCCTTTTTCTTTTCTTGTTTTATTTCTCCCTTTTCCCCCTTCTTACATATATATATGTGAGTATATTTCCTCTTTTTACTATTAATAGTCAAATTACTTACTAAACTTGTCCCACTATAACCATATAAATTATTTACAAAGTAATTCCTAAAGATAAACGAATTTAATTATTAAATAAACTAAAATATTTAATAAAATAAATAATAAATTGTTTCAAAAACCGGGGTGTTACAAATAAACATCAAGATTATTCCAATGGACATTGTAGTCTAATAAACACACGCTAATTTTCAATGGACATTTGCAATTTTGGAATAAACATTTGTGGGATTTACTATTGTTCATTTCTCGCTTCATTAACATATTGTTGATTCAAATGTTAGTTTGTTCATCCAAGTCTTCAAAATGTTATTTCAAATTACTTATATGTTCATTGTGATAAATATTTATGTTGTCATACTTATATGTTCAGTGGAGATGAACAGATGTTCACTTCATTAACATATTGTTGATTCAAAAAAGGTTCCCATATGGTAAATTTTTAATTATTCAGTAGAATATTGAAGATATTCATTGGGTTATTTTTTGTTTCCAGTTTTCCGCGTTTTGTTTGTTTTTTGGTGCGTTTTGGATGGTGGATGGTGCGCACCATCCTATTCCTACACTCGTGCGCACCATCGACGACTCTCGTTTGTACTTCGAGTGTTTGCAATATTGGAAGAGAGAGAAACCCTCGCTTGTCCCGCTCCAAAATTCAACCGCATCAGCACACAAACCCTAATTCACTATTTCAATTAGCGCACCATCCTCTTCAGCAGGTTTGTCTCCAATTTTTGTGCTTCTTTTTCATGAATTTTGTATATTCCAATCTGATTTTTCAATTTTCCATTGAACTCTTTATCTTCAATCTCCAATCAATCTTAGAGCAAGTGCAAAGTAATTCCTAAAGATAAACGAATTTAATTATTAAATAAACTAAGATATTTAATAAAATAAATAATAAACTGTTTCAAAAACCGGGGTGTTACAATCTACCCCCCTTAAAATAAGTTTCGTCCTCGAAACTTGTAATAATTCTTAAACTCGTAGCGAAAATCCTATCACTTACTTTAGCTCATTAACTTTACATGTTTAGCCAACTATCTATTATTAAAGTACGAAAGATAATATCCATATAATATCAAACTTGCATATAAACTATCACACTAGCATACTCTCAACATATCATTAACTTTCAAGTAGGATCAAACACTTAATATCTTTAAATACCAAGAATTGAAAAGAAATCATACTAATTCCACCCTCCCTAAAAGATTAGTTACGTCCTCGTAACTGAAAGAGTACCTATTGGAATAAGTGGGGATATTGAGCGCGTATCGCATCCTCAGATTCCCAACTAAGCTCATCATCCCTATGGTTCGACCATAATACTTTCACCAGTTTCACTTCCCCATTCCGAGTTACTCGAACTTTACTATCGAGGATTTTCACTGGAACCTTAATATATGACAAGTTATCCTTTATCAGTTAGCCAACTACTATCACTCTGGATAACATCTCCAACAACCAAATCATTTCGGAGAACATCTCCGGCAACTCAACTAATTCACTTTCTCATAAATCAAGTCAATTGATCACCTTTATAACCAAACAATCACTCCAACTAATATATTCATACCATAATAAGGAGAACCAACACCTCATACATCAATTCATTTAATCACCCATATAAACATACAACCATTTCAACTAAAAATGATCATACTACAAGAAGTAAAACATGCAACATATTACAAGGTTTACCATAAAGCTTTACCATAAACTTCTAGACATACACGAATTATGTATACTTTAGACATTGAAGTATACATCATATATGAATTGGTACGAAATTTACCCCCCTAAAAGGAAGTTACGCCCTCGTAACTAACAATAACATGAACAAGAGATGAGGACACATAAAACACATGACATTCTCGGTCCTACGAGTAGTTTCTCGGTGTTGTGGTTTGACCACAGAACCTTTACTATCCATTTCTCAATCCTACGGGTCTTACAGATCTATTAGTATAGAGGCTTAACTAGAAACATTGAATACGAAGAGTTTATTAATACGATGTTATAACTAAGAAACATTGAATACATTACAAACACAATCAACTATCCTTTCAAGGATCACATATGGACCGATAAGCTTGGGAATCAACTCCATTACCGTCACACTCATTGGACTATGTCGTAGAATGTGGAATTGAATTCATAACTACACTATGGTTCACAAGCGTTTTAAATAATAACATAGGATTTTCTCAAAAATCCGGCAGAGTTTCCTTTGTAAAATGGACAACTCGAAATGAGAAAATGTGTTCTAAACCTGTTACAATCACAATACATAAAAGCATTTCCAAATCCAGTACTCAATGCTTTCGCGGAGCAACAACTAACCCGAACCGAGAGTAATATCTCTCTTCTGAAAATAGAAGTAAAGACTCATACCATATGAACTCCCCATTACATGGTTAGGCGTACTTGCAAAAAAAAAAACGTAAAACACTTTACAACTCGACGTTTAGAACTTCAACTTCAAGTTATTATAACACTCACAATCACCAGGGCCTACCACAAATAGCATAACAAAATACTTTAGCGTTCGCATCAACATTGCGCTGCGTCCTAACCCATAAACATTCATAGCACGTATTCTGGAGTTTATGACTCTCACGTAATCAATGACACCACGACAATCACATCAAAGCACACTAAGCACTTTCATTCAAAGAGTACTTAAATAACCTTACGCTTGAATATGGACACAACCAATTTTCTTTCTTTCAAAACGATTCTTTATTGGAAATCCAATAGTAAATGACCCTTTTATAGAACTCTTGTTTTGCAAAACCTTGCTCAATCATTCTTACTGTCACAATAGTCTTTTAGACACGAAGTAACAACATGATAAGCTCTATTGCTTTGAAACAATTTCTTGACGAGGATCAATCAATTCAAATAATAAGGCATATATTTCCGCTACTAGGGTGTTGAGGCTTGAAACCTCTGACAATGGGGTCTAACATAACCCTAACAACAAAGGTGGAGTTTATACCCGGCATTAGTTTGACTCATAGTCCTGACAGTGGGGGCGTGGAGGCTTGAAACTTCCACCATGGGGCCGGCCATCTAACTATCCACTTTACTTGGGTCGGAACCCAGACAAGTTTTAAACACATAACACGATTTCAATTATTCCGTACTAAACACCAAGTCTCCTATTACTTGGTAATACTCAAAATACCTTATAGAGCAGTAGCAAGCTCCACTGAGAGACCTTCAAGGCTCACAATCCGCGGCAGACTTGCCCCCTTTCAAAACTTTTTCAGAAACGTGTTTTTAACTTTTCCAAAATTCACTCAAATCGTTGTAGAAAAACATTTCTAGATCGATTCGAGAACGAATCCACAACCTCAATTGAAACGTGTTTAAAACACTTTCACACACTATACAACAAATTGAACAATTTCACATAGCCTTTGGTAGGATAACTTACTCGTTGACTAAACAGAGCCAAATTGAACTACTAAGGTACCACAGTAATGATATGCTCTATTTACACGAAACTAAAGCTTACTTTATACAAAACCCCTTTTTAGAACCATGACTCAAAACTAACACACATTTATAACACACCATAAACCGTTCACACACTATAGTTTCACGAAATAAAATCTCAAGTCAAGTACGGATACATGAATCACATAAACTAACGACTCCATCAACAATAATAGTGGTGTTACCCTTGCATACCTATACTCAACATTCCAAGCATAGCAATCAAGAGTTAACTTAAACTCACTTTTCAAGGTTCATGAAATATATATGGTCCAGTATACTTCCTTAGTTTCTATTAAATTCATTAGTTTCAACTCAAACGACTAGTCATAGACCTTCGACATGATAAACTTAACCCTTACTCACTTAAAACTTAATCAAATTAATCAATTACACACTTGGACCACTATAATAACTCAGTATCATTCTTCGGACAAGACTTAAGTAAATTGAGTTTGAGCACATTTAACCATTCCTAATAGCATCTAGGTCATTAACGACAATTTGTTCAACTTTAAATGGGCGTCTAACGCTCCAGGACGACACAAAGGAGAGCTTGTTATAAATTATAACCAAGCTATATCGAGGTTCTTAATCAATTGATATGGTACAACTATAACTCCACAACTACAGTCATTTCATGACTCGCTACACTACTTTAAACTCACTTAAACAAGGTCTACAGGCATGACCAAGAAAGCTAATAACTTGAGTTTCAACTCTTATTATAGCCTCAACGCAAAATCATATACTAACAAGTCAATTCATAGCACTTAGTCAACAAGACTAGCATATCCAAGACATAACCAAACCATTCCCTGTAAAGTTTTCAATTAATTCACGTCAACTACAATTCGTGCATGCCATCACGCAACTCAATCAGTTTGCAATTCAAGAACCAAGTAGTTAATCACTAAACATTCTCAAGGCCAAAAGATGGACAAAGTACGGGAGGTGGGTGGGTCTAACACCACAACACACACAAGGACAAAAATAAAAGGAAGTGCCACTTTGAATGGAATAAGGCTCACCCTTATCCACAATAATAGTTCATCCTAATGCGAACATAAAAAAAAAAAAAAACCAACAAGCTAGATACTTAAATGAAATAGGTGACGATAAAATTAACATCAAGACGGAATGTCACCCCAGAGTTCCCGTAAACAAATGGAACTAAATTTCGCATTATGCGACTCAAACTTGAACTTATAGCACACTCTCGGCTATGCATCAAATTAAAATCACAACCAAACAAAGATATACTCGATATGATTTGCCTTTACTAGCCAATCATACCAAACATAGAAGCAAGCACAACTAAACTTGAATCAAACATAGAACTCAACTAGTTCCACACTTACCCAACTCATTAACGTTATCAAGTCAAACATCCACATAAGAGGGATCTACAACAACTACCATACACAACAACCACATGTAATCCCTTACTTCCCATATCTCAATCTTACCTCGGCTTTTCAAATTTTAATACCTCATTTATTTAGTCTTACTTAAGGTTACAACCTCAAAGTTACAACTCTAGGCACACCCTACTAAGTCACAAAGATCTACCTCAAGGTAGGGATGGATCCAACTTCCAATCAAAACAATGATTAAAACTTTCGTACTTTATTCTTCATCATTAACACGCACCCTAGGCCTGGTGGTCTTAATGGTGATGAACAATCCACGTAGGGAGAAGTACTTTCTCCTAAAAACATATTTTCAAAATTTTCAAAATAACAAAGGAATTTGGAGATCCCGACAGGTTCTAAACCGATGGTCACAACTCTAGGTCTCAATCCTAGGCCACAACTCAAGGACAACCTCCAGTGGCAAACCTAAGACCCTACACCTTGGCTCTAAAGCGGTGGCTCATCCTCTAGACCATTCTAAGCTCATGTCTAGGCTCTAGCCATAAACTCGAACCGTTGGCTCACGATACCAATCATAACAACCCCGAATTTCCACATTCTTTAGAAAACATATCGAGTACAAAGCATGGAAAATTCAAGAGCTGTTATGTCGCGGTAATTAAACATTTAATAACAGCAAGGCAAAAGGTACTACTACTAGTACATAAATTAATTATTAACTATTACAACTAAAAGAAAATGTAATTAATTAATACACTCCTATAACAAACCATAATTCTAAACTATCTAGGTGAAGTCAACGCTCTCACCCAATATAAGCTAGTCACCATCAAGCCCTGCACATTGAAGACATGTAATATCAGCCAAAAGGCTGAGCAAGATTTCATACCAATAACAACTTTGAACTATCCAATGTGCAGGTGGAATACATACATAGTATTCCACAAAATCATTTCACCTGTAGAACATTCAACTTGAATATAATAGACAACCTTCAATAATTCAAATCTACTTTACTTTATTTCTAAACCATTATGTAAAACTTTCAAATATAACCTTTCGTAATTTGTGAGTAGGAAGTAGTAAAAATCTAATGAGCTAGCTAGGCTCACTGGATAAGGTAAACACCAAAGCCCCTAGTATGCATACCCCTAACTTGATAACATATCAAGAAGGAAGACGAATGGCAAGAGTATTGATCAATATACTCCCAACTACTAAAATAAATTGTTGAGATACTGTTAACTCAACATACTTCCATACTCGAGGAATACCGCTTACCGGCAACCCCACAATTTAATTAAAACTTGGTAACAATGAGGAACTTCCTCCTTTTCATAATCTCGACTTGTCTCACGAGGAACTTCCTCCTTTTAATAATCTCAAACTTGTCTCACGAGGAACTTCCTCCTTTTAATAATCTCATAAATTATTTTGATATAAATATCGTCAAAACAATTAAAAGCTCCATAATAGCATCGTAAAAACGATTCCAAACTCAATATAAATCACAAATCAATATGAAATACTTTCTGAAATAATCTGTACAAGCTTAGTATGAAATCTTATCTTATTAGCAAGCCACAATCAACCAATCTCAATCACAAGTCAAAAAGGTTCCTTTACGAACCTGGAATCTACAATATAATAATATAGTATAAGTCACTAGACTATACTTCATATAGTTCATCTAAAATAGCACAAGCTAGTTAATAGGCTTTCACTAAACTGGAAACAACTCAACTTGTCACAATCTAAGAAGTCACAAATTAGAGTTCATAGATTAAAGGTCAATGGAAGCAACCTGAGCAATAAACCTGGATAGTCAAATAATAAGGATGGAGTTGACTCTAATACTAAAAGTCCATTAATAAAACATTCATAAGAAAACATTGAAACTTAAAACATTCGAAACTAACTATACTTTTTTATCAATTTCAGTAGAAACTTAAAATGGACATAACTTCCTCCTACGATATCCAAATCAAGCGTTTCTTGAGCCTATCCTGAGTAAAATTTCGATACGAACAACTTTTGTGAAATAGTATTTTTGCTAAAAATGCCCAGAAACTGCTTAAAACCGCATTTTACGAACTGACGGGTAATCCATACGAGATACACTATAAATTACTTGGAACACAAGTTTACTTAACATTCCATTAATCTCAACTAACTACTAAACACCTAAATAAACATCCTATTCATTCAATTACACACCCAAACAATTAAAATCAAAACCCCCAATTTAATTTATCTCAAGAACCCTAAACTAACAAAACCCCAAATTCGAAAATTAAACCAAAATCTGAAATTAAAACATGACAAAGAATCTTACTTGATTAATAAAGTGATTGGAATGTAAAAGAGTGTAAAAAGACCCGAAATTCGCAAAGCCAAAAACTCAACTCTCCTTCTTCAAAACACCCACAAAACTGAGAGATGTTGAAGATGAATGAGTGAAAATCCCGGTGTGGTGATGGTTGATGGAGGATGAAAGAAGGTTGAAGACTTTGAGAGAAGAAGAAGATGGTGAACGGTGAAGAATGAAAATGTCGTTCTTCTTTCTTTTTCTTTCGTTTTTTTTTTTTCGTTCTTTCCTTTTTCTTTTCTTGTTTTATTTCTCCCTTTTCCCCCTTCTTACATATATATATGTGAGTATATTTCCTCTTTTTACTATTAATAGTCAAATTACTTACTAAACTTGTCCCACTATAACCATATAAATTATTTACAAAGTAATTCCTAAAGATAAACGAATTTAATTATTAAATAAACTAAAATATTTAATAAAATAAATAATAAACTGTTTCAAAAACCGGGGTGTTACAAATAAACATCAACATTATTTCAATGGACATTGTAGTCTAATAAACACACGCTAATTTTCAATGGACATTTGCAATTTTGGAATAAACATTTGTGGGATTTACTATTGTTCATTTCTCACTTCATTAACATATTGTTGATTCAAATGTTAGTTTGTTTATCCAAGTCTTCAAAATGTTATTTCAAATTGCTTATATGTTCATTGTGATAAATATTTATGTTGTCATACTTATATGTTCAGTGGAGATGAACAGATGTTCACTTCATTAACATATTGTTGATTCAAAAAAGGTTCCCATGTGGTAAATTTTTAATTATTCAGTAGAATATTGAAGATATTCATTGGGTTATTTTTTATTTCCAGTTTTCCGCGTTTTGTTTGTTTTTTGGTGCGTTTTGGATGGTGGATGGTGCGCACCATTCTATTCCTACACTCGTGCGCACCATCGACGACTCTCGTTTGTACTTCGAGTGTTTGCAATATTGGAAGAGAGAGAAACCCTCGCTTCAATCTGCTCCAAAATTCAACCGCATCAGCACACAAACCCTAATTCACTATTTCAATTAGCGCACCATCCTCTTCAGCAGGTTTGTCTCCAATTTTTGTGCTTCTTTTTCATGAATTTTGTATATTCCAATCTGATTTTTCAATTTTCCATTGAACTCTTTATCTTCAATCTCCAATCAATCTTAGAGCAAGTGCAAAGTTGGGCGTTTTGTTCCAATTTGACAAGGAAATTCTGGGCAATTTCAATAAAAAGGTTTGAACTTTTTAATTGTTTGATTCTGTTTTTTTTTTGGGCTATTTTGCTTCCAAATTTCATGCTTGTTGTGGTTAATTTATGTGTCAGTTTAATTTCTGGAAATTTTCTTCTAGGTTTTTTCTGTTAATAACAATGGCGGATGTTCTTACTGAATCCAGCGCTTTTTGTCCTACAATTTTTCATCATCGTAGTAGAAGTAAAAGTTCCCCCATCAAATGTTCAGTTCCATTGAGTAATCGAGGCAGATTTGTTGGAATTTTTTCGTAGAGACGTAGAGGAGTAGTTTTGGTGGTGTAAGAATTGCTACCGATCAAAATACCAGTTTAGGGTCACAAAAGAGGAATTACCAATCAATTGGTGCTAAGGTTTGTGAAAGTCTTTCTAGGTTCTCTTTGTTTTTATTGGAATTTCTACACTCATGTTATGAATTTTTTTTGGAATATCTGAGTCTTATTTGGTCATTTGTTGCTCAATTAAGCCTTCAATTGTTATAAATTGCTTAATTAGTTTGAAATTGCTTAATTAACCCTTCAGTTAGTATGGTATGAGGAGTTGATAAATATCAAATACTAGTATAACTTCAACTTATTGAATTTTCATCGTTTTTAAGGTCTTGTTTGGCTTTATTTTTTGAAACCAATTTAGTGTGTTGTGTTGAAATACTACTTTGTCTAAATTTGCGTGTTTGACATTAAGTTGTATTATTTTGTGTTATAGTAGAGAGTTTTGAAAATTCAGCAACAGTTTCAAAATAAAAACGTCCATTAAAGGATGGTTGTAAGGCTAAGTTCAGTAGTGGAAAAAAAAGTGGATGTTCACGTTGAGATTTGAGAGTCAAACGCAAGACCACCTGCTTACTAAACAGGTGCTTTAGCCTACTAAGCTATAAGACATCTTTGATCCCCATGTTTTTTCACTGTCATTGACCTTACAATTTAATGCCTACCTAGGAATGTGTTTCTGTTATCAAATAAAGCTGTCCCTTACAGGTAGGAATTCAGATACTTTTGTGTGAGCTCTGATATTTATAATTAATCTGCCAAGAGTCCTGCCGGGAAATAAAGTCCAGTCATGAATCCTTAGACTTTGCATTTTGGACCTAATGAGCAGCAAAGTTATTTTAGTTCTGCTGGGTTTGTGGGAGTAGGATACTAGTGAGCTTCCTCTAACATTTGTTCACGTTACAATTTATCTGTAGTTTCCTCATTACTGGTAAAAGAAATTTCAATTTTGCAGCTATCTTGACGTATCAAATTATGGGGTTTTGTACTTTGGAATACCTTTGGTTTACTCATTTTTGTTCTATGTCCATCATTTGCCTAATATTCAGTGATCTGAAGCTTGAACCTTAATTCCTAGAACGAGGCTAAAAAGGTGTTGATGCAAATTGAGGCTAAAAATTGAGGAGAAGCCTTGTTGGCTATAATGGATTTGGGTGTCCCCTTGAACTATAGCTTAGTTGTTGATTATGAAATATAAGTATTATGTACACAAACACTAGTGGAAAAAACTTCTTTTGCTACTTAGCAAATACTTGGGTTGTTAAAATACCCAAGCATTTCATGGACTTTTTGAAAAATGAAAAAAGAAAAATTCAGCATTTGAGTATTTTAATGTCAAATGATCTTCTTTCTTAATTAGTCAAAGCACTTATGCTCAAGTCTTTTTATTTTTTCGTACCTCCCTCCCTCTCTATACTTCTCTGTTTCTGGTCATTCCTCTCTAATCTCATTCCCCCCATTTTCTCCCTCCTCCCTCCTCCCTCCTCCAACTCTCTCTATCGAGGAAGACGAACAAAAATGCCTTCACCGGTTACCGCGCCGCCGTCTGCTACCAAGGGTATCTCCCCCTTTTCATTTTTTCTTATTGTCGACTTTTAGGGTTTTTTTTGTTTCTCTTTTGCTTATTTTACTTGATTTGGAAGTTTTTGGATCGAAATCATGAATTGAAGGTATATTAGGTTAATTTGTTGGGAATTTGTGAAACGGGTTAAACTCTTTTTTTGTACTCCTTCGTCTTCTTCACTCTTATTATTCAACATCAGCATAATCGGCCTCAATTATTTTCTCTTTCTTAGGGTTTTCAATTGATGTTTTTTGCATCATTTTTCGGGATTTTTTTGGTTCATTCTTGGTTTCCCCTTTCTTATGAGTTTCTTGTATCTGATTTCTTTCTGTTTCTGTTTTTGATTTTGTATGTTGATCTGAATTTTCTTTACATTTTTTGGATTTCATGTTAGTCTACAGTTTTGTTGTGGTTTAGATCTCGAGTTTTGTGATTTTTGTATGTTGATCTATACCTTTTTCTCTATATGGAGTGTTGCAGGAGCATTTCTTGATGTTTTTAATAGTCACACCTAGAAACTAGTCAATATTGAGTCATGCCTATATTTTGTCCTTGATTTGGGTTTTCTTTCGACTTCAATGGAGCTTTGTGAATTAACACAAAGCATGGTCGCATAAGCATTGGAGTCAGTTTTATTTGTGCTGGAACAATTGCAGTAGAGCGTAAGTCTTATTTTCGAAATTAATTAAGTTGAAATGTACTCAAAATTAATCAAGTTGTCGTTTTGTGCCTAAGATCATTGTCAAAGTGACTAACACTTGTTTGTTTATTAGTGTTTAGACATTGCTGAAATAAATGTACGTCATGCTGTTGATGTTCCATCTTTGTTCAATAGCTAGTTCATTGAAGTTTTTGTAGCTATTGGATCAACGATTCTAATTAATGTTCCTCAAACATTTACCATTCATCTGAATAGCTATTGCTCAGTACCACCTTAGGTTGTCTCTTGTCTGTGAAGTACTTCATTGTTACTTTTGGATGCCACATGTTAGCATACGATGTCATCTCTTGTTGTTGGAGAAATAATGAAGTACTTAACTGTTGTCTATCGTTTATCATTCAAGGATAGAGTCGCCAATCTGCAATAGCTTTAGTGTGTCAGAGTAACTATATAATAGAAATATGGGTCTTTTTGGCTTTTATGTTGTTTTGAACGGCATGAAAGTATCAACATATTCTCATCTTCTCAAAACCCTCATTTTTTTTATTTAAGTATATGTAATCTAAGCTTTTGATCAAGCTCTTTAACTGGTTTTCTGTCCAACTTATTTTCTACATGGGTCGGAGTTGACCACTTTATTTTGGTTGGGGTACAATCTGGTAGATTTATCATTCTGGCACACTAATGTTCATTCATTCTAGGTGGTTGGTTTCAGCTTAAGGGATGCTTTTGCCAAGTGGTTTAGAGTGAAAAAGGTTCTATGAATTTTTGATTGATTTTCACGTTGCCAATTTGTGAAAAGCCATTTTACACGAATACACAATGCATTATAGAATCATACCATGATATACATCATAGACCGTCATAATAGTACATTATGTTATCCGCACATCTGTATTGAAGTCATTATATGTATTTAAACCATCAAAATTTACCCTTCAGGCTCATATTGCAGTCACTACAAATGTTTAGAACCAGTCGTGTCTTCACAAATTAACCTGTATGTAAGTACACTTTTTCTAGTGTTATTTGCAATGATTACTTGATTGGTGGTTTTTTTCCAATGTGAAATTCATGCTGCGATACACAGTAACATCCTCTAGGTGTGGCTATGATGAGACTGCGACTCTTGAGTCTTGTTGCATACATCCAGTGACTTTCTATGGGTGCAAGTGATCTATGTTCGACAAGGGTACTCCTATTACTGCCATGGGTCTCTAACAGATTGGTGTAGTGAAGTTATGGTGCTTGTTTTGACTGTAGTGCTTTTCTAGTAACCTATGTTTCAACTTCTTGCAGTTTGTGATCTTTTATGCCTGTCCTGCGGATTCTGAAAATTGTAGCATAAGATTTGCTGAATTTCTTGTTGATATATATTCATTTGATTCTAGCGCTTTTCTGGTAACCTATATTTCAACTTCTTGCAGTTTGTGATCTTTTATGCCTGTCCTCTGGATTCTGAAAATTGTGTCATAAGATTTGCTTAGTTTCTTGCTGATGTATTCATTTGACTCTAGCGCTTTTCTAGTAACCTATGTTTCAACTTCTTGCAGTTTGTGATCTTTTATGCCTGTCCTCGAGATTCTGAAAATTGTGGCATAAGTTATGTGCATGGAGGATGGTAGTAATGTTAGTCACTGGAGACCTCTATAGAGTTATAACGAAATTAGGAAATTTATGTGTCACATCTTCTCTGTGAGCCTTTTAAGCTACTATGTTTCTGTAAATCTAACTTGCTTAACTCTTAACCATACAGGATTCTGGTGATCATGTCATGCTAGCAAGCAAATGGTTTGACGGTCTTATTAAAAAGGATATCCAGACAAGCAATGAAGTCTATTTTGCTGAGAGTGTGGATTTTGACCGCCAAGTAAGATTATATTTGCAGTATTGTGGTTTTGAATATGTAGAATTATCTCTGAATGTGTGATATTGATAGTTATTGCTTGGTGATGTTAGGCTTACATGCAACAAGTAAAGAGATGCTCATGGCCTAAGGCCTTGCCATTTACTCTATTGTGAAGAAAATATTGGCTAATAACAGCATATACAATCACTTGCTACTTGTTACTTGTTTTCTAGCTTTAAGTTGATATTGTTGTACAAACTATAAAGCCTAATTATTACATGATTCATGCTGTTAATTTGATGATGTTATAATACAAGTATGTTGACTTGAAAAATCTGGAAGGGGAGAAAAAAATGCCTCTTAGATGTATAAAAGTTAATTACAAAACACAATATCCTTGAGAGAAAGGAAAACTCATGGTGGTGTTCTTTCCCTCGCCAAAAAAGAGAGCTTTTTAAATTCAATTTGGTATGTGAAGCAAGCTCATTTAGTTACACGAGATTTCATTGAGTGATGGTCTAACAAAGTGTTGCTTTATATTGTTTAAAATTCTCCAAGAGAAAAAGGAATGTAGTAACAATATTTGTTTTTTAAAGGGGCAAATCTTGTGTTGGTGTGATCTTATTTCTTTGGCCATGTAATGGACTTGACATACATCTAGTATTGGGGGTTCAAATATAGATCAAACACCATGTTAGGATAAAGATGCGAAGTTGAATCAAGTTGTAATCGCTTCAGTTAGACATGATTTCATTTTTATTATAGTTATAAAATAATCTTTGCTTGTTCTTGCTAAGTTTGGGTATGCAAAAAATTACCCATAAGTTGACTGTGTGTTAACTGTGAAATTGTGTATTGCTTTACTTGTTCTTCTTTTCTTAAAAGATAAGTAGATGAAAGTTTTTGTGCTATCTGAGCTTGAATTGACCAATTATGTTTTGAACAAAAAGTTGTGAGTGAAATGCTACTATCCTAGGCTGCTTTTCGTTTTGTCGCGATCAATACATGGATCATTTCCCGGAAAATGTTTTCTCCCTAATCTGATAGTATTAGGCAAAGTGTAAATATTGGGAAGGCCAACAATGGATAGTGACATTTTTGGGATGAAGCAAAACATTATGATGATTGATATGGAATTTGACATGCATGTAAGTGAAATGCGACTATCCTAGGCTGTCGTTGTTGTATGCTTGCTGGTGTACATCAATAGCAGCGTTTTTTTTATAAAAAAAATAGCAAATGCTCCGGTTGTTAGGAAAACCGGAGCATTTGATACATTTTGAGCATATAAAATACATCAAATGCTCATATGGCGTCTTCTACGGGTAAAAAATGGAGCATTTGCACGGTTATTATTTTCCAATAACTTCTCTAATTGGTTTTGGCTTTTTCCATCTTTTGATTGTTAAAATAAGTGATGCTTAGTTGTTAGCAATGGTTTTGAACATCATTGTTTAGTTTATTCTTTAGATGGTTAGATGCATGTTATGCGTTAACCATGGGGATACATGGCTTCTTTTCTTTTTTTCCAATGAAGAGTATGATGCGGGGTTGTGCTATTTTTCCCTTGTTCATTCTTAATCTCTTCATGAGTTTTATTTGGTTTATCTTGTCAAGAATGTATCAAATGGTAAGACATGTTGCATCTACTTTCCATGGAGTTTGGGAGCTTGACAATGGACTTTTTGAAAAATGAAAAAAGCAAAATCCAGCATTTGAGTATTTTTATGTCAAATGATCTGTTTTCTTAATCAGTCGAAGCACTTATGCTCAAATCTTTTTATTTTTTCGTACCTCCCTCCCTCTCTATACTTCTCTGTTTCTGGTCATTCCTCTCTAATCTCATTCCCCCCATTTTCTCCCTCCTCCCTCCTCCATCTCTCTCAATCGAGGAAGACGAACAAAAATGCCTCCATCGGTTACCGCACCGCCGTCTGCTACCGAGGGTATTTCGCCCTTTTCATTTTTTCTTATTGTCGACTTTTAGGGTTTTTTTGTCGACTTTTAGGGGTTTTTTTTTCTCTCTTTTGCTTATTTTCTTGACTTGGAAGTTTTTGGATCGAAATCATGAATTGAAGGTATATTAGGTTAATTTGTTGGGATTTTGTGAAACGGGTTAAACTCTTTTTGTGTACTCCTTCGTCTTCTTCACTCTTATTTGCCTAACTCCCTGCCCAGTGGCGGAGTCAAAATTATTTTATTAGTAATTTAAACAATCGTTGGTTTTCTCCCTAAAAATCATTCCTAAACAATCGTCCAAAAAAACATCTCTCTAAAACCTCCTCCCCCCAAACCCTAAAACACAGTCGCCGCACCCCAAAACCCTAGCGGGCTCGACTGTCGCGTGAGCCACCGCGGGCTCCTCACGCCGGCAGTCGAGCCCCGCCTTCTTCCTTTTTTTAGTTTTTCTTTTGTGGTCACGGTTCTGGGCTAGCTGGTGTTCCCCCCTTCCCCGTCGTCGCTGTTTTTCTCCCTCTCCCGTCGTCGTTGGTTTTTCCCCCTCCCCCGTCGCTGTTATTGCGTAGGTCCCCCTCCCCGTCGTCGTCGCCGGTGTTCCCCCTCGTTAGTTCGTCGCGCCGGCCCCCCTCAGTAGCGTTTGGGCTTCCCCGTCCCTTTGTTCCTCGCTCTGCGTCGAGTCGGGCCTCCCCTCCCCTTCCCCCGTTCTCGTCGGGCATCCCCGCCCCTCTTCCCTTGTTTCCGGTTGGGCCTCCCCTGTCCCCTTCCCCCCTTTGTTTTGTCGGGCCTCCTTATCCCTCCCCCAGGTTTAAGTCGAGGCCTCCCTATCCCCTCCCCCTGGTTTAAGTCGGGCCTCCCTTTCCCCTTCCCCTTGGTTGTTAGTCTCCCTAAGTGGGTTAATTATCGGTTGTTTATCAAGTATTTTCGGTATGGTTCTCGTTTTTCCAAGTATGTTTCTTAAAAGTTTAGGAGTCACTTGGTTGGATAAGGCATGGGGATTCATAAAAGTAGAATTTATGGTATTTTTGGAATCGTGATGTGGATACGAGTGAATCAAGTGGATTGTGCGCGTGGTCGAGGCGATGGACGTTTTTCATGGTTGTGATCTTTGTTTTCCTGGGTTTTGCAAACCGGCTGAAGTGTTCGAGAGCTCACTTTATTTAGCTCTCTCCCCTAGCTTGGCATTGATCTTTATGATCCTTGCCTTGACAAAATCAAATCTGAAGGCGGCACACCAGTTGCATCTGGTGGTTTTCAGCACGCCCACTCAACAGCGTTTCTCCCTTCTATTGGCGAAACCTGCAATACTCTCGAGCGAGAGTACTGAGTCACACATGACTGTGACTCTTATCAGGATCATGAGCCCAGAATCCCAAGCAATAGAGGTTTGTTGGGATTGCTCATGCGGCGAGGTTCGACGCTCGCTGTTGGTTGTTCGTTATCCGAATCGTGAACGACAATCGCTTCTCTCACCACTGTCATTAGCCATCCAAGTTTTAACTCCACCATCACTAAGCATTGACCAGCGATGCCCTCCATCACATGCGACTCTTTATCGTTTTTTGTTGGTTTTGTTTTCTATGTATTGTAAGAGCTCTTATAGCTTCTTTAGGTTCGTTTGGTTGTATTAGCTTTGGTTGTATTCGCACTAGGCTGTACTTCCTCTTTTAATTAATGTACGATTTCTCGTTGTCAAAAAAAAAAAAAAAAAAATTTGTTTGAAGAATCCTACTAATCCCTCCATTCTCCTTAATTCATTGGAAAAAAAACGTAAGCTGTGTAATGTAGGATGGAGCAAGTAGTTGATACTTGATACTTGTTGAATTTTCAGTTTACAATAAGTAGATATAATTTAGTTTGGAATTCATTTGGGATATAATTGAATATATATACACTTTTGCTTTAAAATTTTTGGTTTCCTTACTCTGGATGGATATATCTAACTGCTTTTAGCTACTTCAACTACTTTGCTATCGTATTATGATCACTAAACGAACATGCATTATAATTAATGTCGGCATAATGGAATTGTTGATTACGGTTGTACATCTCAATTGAAAATTTTTGAAGAAAAGAGGGTGTTGAAATAAACATATCTAGCAATAAAGATATCAATCTACTCATCAGTAATTTACTTAGATATAATAGCAAACTATCAATTGATTGATAGTTTACTTGCAATATTACATGCTATATTTCCGGTCCAAATCTTATGTCTCACTTTTTTATACTATTATATCAATATTATTGGTCCATATCATTATATTTAAATAAACATCTTATTTTAAAAAAATAAATAAGACAAAAAGTAATTGACATCAACCAATAATATTGAGTGGCATAGGTAATGATACAAATAAATAAAATAGAAATTTTTTGTTCCTATATTCATGATCGGGTCATGTGCTTAAGTATGTATATACATAATTGATGAGCTGAGGAAGAAAATAATGACAATATGATCACTAAAGGGTGTTTGTTTTATTATTTCATCAATATTAAAAATACTCTCTTTGTAGTAATTTTACTTAAATATTTACTTAAACTACTAATAAAAGCAAATAGGAATGAAGTTGACTCAAGTGGTGAGCTTTCCTATGTATCTTCCCTAACGAAGTCTAGGGTTCAATTTCCATCTCAAACATTTGCTTGGGATTTAAGAGAAGGTTGGGGTGTATGGTTGTCATGGGCCATTGAGTAGGAGCCCTATACAAGAACAGGTCAGATGATTTCTTCTTACATTTAAAAAAAAGACGTGACAACTGACAGCTAAGTTCAACTGATATATTTAATTATTTAATCGCCACATCTACTCTAAAAGAATTCAATATGCAAAGGCAACTTTAGCCGTCATATAATATGCGAATTCTTTGTAAAAATAATAATATGTGAATTACAATTATTTATGTCGACGATAATAATTGGAACAGTCTATATACAAAATCATTGATATGCTTTCGAAATTTAACAATTTGTTTTCTTGTGTTTTGTAGTCCTTCCATCTCATATTATAATATTGTTTCCTTTTTTGTGTCCCAAAATATAGTGCTTGTTTTTTTTATTCCACATTTTCCCATTATATGCCTAGAAAAATCGTGCCACCATCATTTGGAAGTAGTTTTTGCTTTGTTTATTCAACTCAGGGGTTGAATTAGTCATACATTTAATGCTCCTTCGCCAATACTCCATTCTATCTCCTAAAATCACCTTTTACCTGCAACATTTATTTAGATAAACAAAAATTCTTTATATTCCTCTTACATTCTACTTACCTTAATTCACGTAAAAAATAGAATCAAACACTATAGTTTGAAACAGAGGGAGCTATGAAAGTAGAAAATAACTCAATCACAAGTTTGACTTACTTAGGTTTAAGTTAACTTGCGTACCATACATTTATAAAGATCATTATATCTAACCTATAAACAACCACAATGTTTGGGCTTAATTGACCAGCAGCCCAATGAAGATCATAAAAGCCTCCTAAAGCATAAAAACGGGCAACAGTGGGTCCCACCCTAAAAGTTGACCTAATCACCAGCACTTGGGGAATCCCTAAAAAGATGAAATGACCATTGCCGGAAAAGGCAACATGCCCATTGCTACCAAAAAGGCCCACCTGAACAATGTTTCCTGTCTGGGAAATCCCAACACTATAAAAACCAACTGTCTCATCAATGAACAGGTATTCAATTCTCACCTAACAAACTAGGGCATCTCTCTCTAGACTTTATCTCTCTACCTCAATCTCAACTGACTTGAGCGTCGGAGGGGCGATCCCGGAAACACCCCCGGGGTAGTCTAACGTTATTTTGCAGGATTCAGGTGTACGGATACTGGAGCTCAGGCGAACGCTCTTGGGGCCCACATCAAACCTCACAACATATTATAATCCTTAATTTCTTAGCAGAAACAGTTTGGCGCCGTCTGTGGGGAAGTTACAATCAAAGTCGCTTCGCCACCACTCAGAAAGAACCACTTCACAATGGCTCCAGCCAAGAGCACTCGCACCAGACAGCCCTCAACACATGCTCAGAGGTCCGAACGGGGTCCTTCGCCATCTCACCAGAGGAGGTCCGAACGGTCCAGACGCCGACCGGCAGAGACCCTCGACCATGAGGAGGATCATCCATCGAAAACAGACAGAACCTCACACGGCGCTACAGCACGCCGACCCCCATCCCATATCCACAGCAGACATAAATTTGATAGCCGCTCAGCTCCAGCAGACCTTGCAGCAAAGCCTGAGGGATATGTTGGCCAACCTACAGCAGGGGCGTTTTCTTCAACCCCCTAAAGACCAGACCCTGGTCCCTTCCCTTCGGGCAGAAAATCAAGGCCAGCCTAGTCGGCAGCGGTCGGGCCCGAGGGAGCATAGTCAGCACGATCGGCAACGATCCAGACAGGGGGAGGAAGAGCGGCACGGGTCCAAGGGAAGATCCACCTTGCGGGGTGAGGAGACGCACGTGTCAAAATCGCCAAGGGGCAACGTCGGGAAGAAGACCCACGACGCTCGGCATTTCCGAACGAGAAGCGGCTCAAAGAAAGGCCTAGATGCTCGGCACATTCTTAATAAGAAAGCCGCTCAGCGGGAAGGGCGCGGCGACTCCGCCCAATCGAGGCCCATTCGGATCAACAGCGGAGCGCTCAAGTTCATGGTCCCGTTCAGCCAGGACATACTTGAGGCGCCCAGCCCAGGAAAGATCAAAACACCATCCATCGAGCCATTCGCGGGTCTAACCGACCCGGACGACCACATGGCAACCTACAAAGCTCAAATGAGTGTCCAGACTGGCTGCGAAGCCACTTGGTGTCGTTTCTTTCCCACAACACTCAAAGGCTTGGCCCTGAGCTGGTTTTAAGAGCTTCCCGCGGGGATCATAACTGATTTTTCGGTCCTCGAAGACCTGTTCATCCACCAGTTCGTTGCAGGAAAAAGACAAAAGAAAACCAGTCTCCATTTGATGGGAATTAGGCAAGAGAAAAACGAAGGTTTGGCCGATTACATCAAAAGATTCAATGAAGAGTCATTAAACATCTCAGATCTACAGGACGCGGTGGCATTCGCCGCCCTAATGTCCGGACTCCAGCCCGGTCGGTTGAGATGGTCCTTGGCAGAGAACGAAGTCAAAACCTTCTCTGAAGCAATGACTCGGGCTCAAAGATTCATCCAAGCGACAGACATATGTCGCCATTCAGACGATGGATGCAGGAAGAGGAAAGAAGAAGGAAATCACAAGGACCAATCAAAGCAACAGAAGACAGGTGGACGGTCGGACAGATTTAACGACCACGGCATCGACCCCCGGTTCACGAAAAACAGAAGAGAGATATACTTAGACATAAAAGACAAAGTCACTCTCCCCCGCCCACCTTCCATCAAAACGTCGGCTGCTCGAAGAGACAAGAGCCTGTGGTGCGAATATCACAAGGAATGCGGGCACACCACTAAAGATTGTAGGGAACTCAAGAAATCCCTCAACAATCTAGCTGACCAGGGGAAGCTGAACCGATACCTCAAGCACTCCAGCGAAGAGAAGGGTAAGCAAAAGGTTGGTCAATCCAACAGCGGAGACACGGAGGGGTTCATCGAAGTCATAGCAAGTGGCTTCGCGTCGGGAGGCCTAACCGGCCGATCACGCAAAGCCCACCTCCAAGATCTCAAGCATCAAGTACTCGATGTCAACCATCCCCGCCCAGATTGCCCCGTCATGACATTCGGAGAATCCAGTCGGGCCCTACATACTCCTCATGACGACCCCCTGGTCATCGAACTCAAGGTGGCAAACGCAAGAGTAAAAAGGGTGCTGGTGGATAGTGGATCCTCCGCTGACATAATCACATTAGAATGTCTCAGGAAACTGAAGTACAATGAAAGGGATGTAACCCCCCTCAATCAGCCACTCATATGCTTCGGGGGAAACTCGGTACATCCTGTTGGATCTATAAAGTTGCCCACTCGGATGGGAGAGAAGGGCAAAGGAAGAAGCCTACCGATTGACTTCCTAGTAGTAGACATCCCTCTGCCATACAACATCATAATGGGAAGACCAACTCTGAACAAGGTCAAGGCCGCAATTTCCACTTATCAGCTCCTCATGCAGTTCGAAACTGACGAAGGTAAAGTAGGAAAGATCCAAGGGGATCAGCAGGCGGCTAGAGAATGTTATGTGAACAGCTTGAAGAGCAAGGTCGACGACCAAGAGGGCTCGAAGAAAAGAAAACGAGAGCATGGTCAGCCCTCAAGTAGCCTCGGGGTTTATATCACCGAAAACCCCAAGCAATACGAGCGCCCCCAGCCAGCTGAGGATGATGAAGAGGTCGTCGTTGACGAGAAACATGGTCGGACTCTGAGAGTGGGCAAGGCCATGGACCCTCAAACAAGAAAGGAGATCATTCAAGTTCTAACAGAGTTCAGAGACGTTTTTGCCTACGAAGCCAATGAAATGCCCGGGCTCGACCCTAAAGTGATGTGCCACGAGCTAAACATCAAAGAAGGGTTCAAGCCGGTCAAACAAAAGCTGAGGCATCAAGGCCCCGAAAGAAATGCCTTGGCGGCAATGGGTTAAGAAATTCGTTGGAAGCGGGGTTCATTGAAGAATGTCAGTACTCGGAATGGCTGGCCAATGTGGTCCTAGTCAAAAAGTCGAGTGGGGCATGGAGGATGTGCGTGGATTTTACAGACCTAAACAAGGCCTGTCCAAAAGATAACCACCCTCTGCCCAAGATCGATAGACTAGTCGACTCAACTGCAGGTCACGCCCTTCTAAGCTTCATGGACGCAAATGCGGGGTATCACCAAATCCCGATGGCTGAGCAGGATCGAGTCCACACTGCGTTTATCACCAACCAGGGAGTGTATTGCTATAAAATGATGCCCTTCGGACTCAAAATGCAGGGGCGACATATCAGCGCACGGTCAACAAAATCTTTAGTGATCAACTTGGTCGGAATATAGAGGTATACGTTGACGATATGATCGTCAAAAGCAAGGTCCGAGCAATCATTCTTCGGACTTAAGGGAGACCCTCGGAACATTAAGACGCTTCCGCATGATGTTAAACCCGAAGAAGTGCGTCTTTGGAGTAAAGGGGTAAGTGCCTCGGATTCTGGTCGACGAAAGGGGAATCGAAGCAAACCCCGACAAAATCAAAGCCGTTAGGGAAATGAAGTCTCCTCGGAACGTAAGAGAAGCACAACGCCCTAACCTAAATTTGCCTGGCGCCCTCGGTCGCTTCCTATCACGGTCGGCGGATAAGAGCTTGCACTTCTTCAAAAGTCTCGAAAAGAAAAGAATTCACTTGGGATGACGGGGCCGAACAGTGCCTTCACCTCCCTAAAAGAACATCTATTAACCCTCCCGAAAGTTGATCTCCCCTCACGGGGAAACATTGCTTATTTATTTGGCTATTTCGTAGTACGCGCCGCCGCTGTTTTGATAGCCGAGAGAGAAGGAAAACAACACCCGGCCTACTTCATAAGCCACGCATTCCGCGGAGCGGCTGGCACAAGCGAAGTGGAAAAAAATGGTGTTTGCCTTAGTGATGGCTAGTCGGAAGCTCAAGCCTTACTTCCGGGCTCACCCCCATTAAAGTCCTCACCCGCCGCCGCTCGGGAAGCTCATTGAAAATAGAAACCACTCTAGTCGGATGACCGACCCGGGCGGATCGGCCAGCAGACTTCGGATTGGAATATGAACCCGAGAAGGGCAATCAAAGCTCAGGCCTTGGCTGATTTCATAACAGAGTGTACATCCAGGCCCCCAGTCGGCAAGCAAGATAGCTGGGAATTGCAAGTAGATGGCTCATCCACCAAAACAGGTTGCGGAGCCGGCCTAGTCATCAAACCACCGATTGGGGAAAAGATGGAATATGCCATCAAGTTCGAGTTCTTAGGCTCCAACAATGAGGCCGAATACGAAGCCCCGATCCTCGGATTGGAGTTATGCATCTGGCCGGGCCACTGGGGTCGACGCTAAATCCGACTCGCCAGTGATAGTGGGTCAGATATCGGGCGAGTACGAGGCCAAGGAAGACAACATGAGAATGTATCTGGCTAAGGCTCAGGGTATCATCAAGCAGCTATCTCAGTTCAGAATCACACACATACCCCGATCAGAGAATCAACAAGCCGACGCCCGGCTCGGATGGTCGGCTCGGCGGAAGGATCGGCCCTCGGACAATCATGTGGGAAGTCCTTCGCTAACCCAAGATCAATGTCAAGGAACAAAGCACATGTTGAATCGGACATCTACCTCGGATGGAAGAGGTGGGCGAATATTTAAGAGATGGGAAACTTCGGAAGATCGCAAGGAAGCGTAACGGATAAAGCACAAGTCCGGGTGGTTCCTATGGCACGAGAATCGCCTATACAAAAAGTCGTTCACCCATCCCTTGCTCAAATGCGTCACTCCGGAGGAGGGCAACTACATCCTCGTGGAAATTCACCCAAGGGGCTTGTGGAAGCCATCAAGGGGGAAGGACTATCGCGGGAAGGCTCTCGGGCGTGTTATTGCGGCCCACTCCAAAACGGATGCCCATGAGTTGGTCAAAAAGTGCCCATCTTGCCAAATACATTCGGATATACCTGTGGCACCCACCACCCCTTGACGTCAATTCAAGCCGTTCGCTGTTTGACAAGTGGGTTATGGACCTACTCGGACCATTTCCCCCAACCTCGGGCCAAAGAAGGTTCCTCATAGTCGCTATCGACTACTTCACTAAGTGGATCGAGGCCGAGCCACTCTCTTCCATAACGGATAAGCGGTTCAAGGATTCATTTGGAGGAACATTATCACTAGGTTCGGGGTTCCTAGGGTACCGATTTCCGATAATGGGCGCCAATTCAACAGTGGCCCTACTCGGGAATATTGTGCCCGTTTCGGTATATGTACCAAATTCTCTGCAGTATCCCGACCACAAACGAACGGGCAAGCTGAATCGGCCAACAAAATAGTCCTCAAAGGAATCAAGAAATCCTTGGAAGCCGCTAAAGGAGCATGGGTCGACGACCTACCGGGGTCCTTTGGTCGGCCGTAACTACGCCAAGGAGGCAACGGGTTACTCGCCATTCGGCTCGGTGTACGGAAGTGAGGTCGTCCCTACCCGTAGAGATTGGCATCCCATCTCCCCGAATGACCTTCTATGAGTACGACAGGAACGAGGAAGAAAAACCAGTCAACTTGGACTTGTTGCCAGAAACAAGGGGTAATGCGCTGTTAAGGTCCATACAGTACAAACAGAGAGTCACTCGAGCGTTCAACCGCCGAGTAAAGCCCCGCCCAATCCAAATCGGCGATTGGGTCATTCGGAAAGTCGAGGCCACTGGGCTCTCACACTTGAAAGGAAAGCTGGGACCTAACTGGGATGGGCCATACAAAGTAACAGAAATCGTCAAGCCCGGCACATTTCGACTACAGTCAGCCGAGGGTGTCCCTTTAGCCCGACCCTGGAACGCTGATAACATCAAAAAAATACTATGTTTGAAGTTTGTTACTTGCAATAGGGGCATACATTGTAATTGCTTAATCATATAGCTGGTCAGCATTTTTATAGTTGGCCCTTTCTGGAAATTAATGATAACCTATTAGACTTAACCAGTCTGAATAGCTGGGATTTTTCCCTGGTAATCATCGTTGGTTGGTACTGTGATCAACAAACAAGTTAGTCGTAATTAATTCAAGAAAGATCCAGTCGAAATAATTGGCATTTTTCCTGGAAATTAAAAGTTGCTCGAAATTGACTAACAAACAAGTCCGGCGGAACCAAAAAGGTTAGTCGGGTAATATTGCAATCAACAAACAAGAAAACGGAGGCCAAAAGATAAGTCCTTCATTAAACGGGTCGAACATCGTTACAAGAGAAGTCATTACAAAACAAGAAAACGACTAAGTACAAGGAGAGCACATCCTAAGAGCTAGGAGGGGGCGGAAGGTCAGTAACGCTTTCGGCGTTCGCTTCAGAGTTGTCCCCGACTAGCTCCTCCCCGACCGGCCTCATCGTCCGCCAAGCACGCCGTCGACATCATCGTCACCATCAATAACGTTGACATTAACGTGGCCCTCCTCATCATCATCTTCCTCATTTGAGCCCCCCTCGCCCTTCAGCCGAGCCATGATAGCGGCGTTGTCGGCATCAATTGACTCCTGATAGCCCGACCAAACTTCGGCCCAAATCAGATCGGGATGGGATGTGGCCAGGACCTTTTTCAGCCGGGCGAGAGTCTCGTCCTCACCCATTTTGTGAGCAGCACTCCCGACCTCGTTGGCATAGACCTCCGCAGCGTCGGTTTTCTCCCACTCAGCAAACCGCTGCTCCTCGGTCTTTACCTTGCCCTCCAGCTCAACCAACCTGGCCTCAAGTTCGATCACCTTCAGCTTCGCCTCGGCTAGCCGGGCGAGGGCGTCATCCTCGGGGCGATCGCGTCGAGTCCCGGCGAGAGTAAGGTCGGCTCTCTCTTTTCGCCCACTTTTCCCGCTCCGTGGTGAAGCTTTCCTGATCCTTCTGAATGGCAGCCACCGCATCCTCAAGCTTGGACTCAGCAATCCGCTGACCCTCCTTGGCCTGATAAACCTCGTCGAAATGTTTTTTGGCCTTCTCTTTGAGATCGGCCACCTCCTCGGCAAGGCTCACCCTGGTTCCGGGCCACGTTGGCCATCCGAGCGAGAACCGAAATATAACAAAATCAAAAGTTAGAAGAAAGAAAGCAAACTCATGCAAAACTTGGCGAGAAGAGAGGCGCACATACATCAAGCCATGAGCGGAATAACTCATTGGTCTCATTCTGACCGTGTGTAGCTCGTATGTATTCACTGGTCGGCGGGGTATAAATGTAGTCCAGGGGCCTTAGTCCACCGCCGTCCTTTTCTCGCCCGACTCAACCGGTGAACGGGACGTTCGGGGCCACAACATCCCTCGGACTTCCCCGAGCCCATCAAATGGGGAGACATCGGAGTATACCGAGGGCTCCGAGCCGGATTAAAATCCGAGGAATGTAGGGAGAGCGCTCCTCCGTCGGCCCGCCGCCGAGGGGCCCTCTCGGACCGATCACCTCCACGCATTTGGACCTCTTCGCAGGCTTTGGCTCTTGCAAGCTCGTCGGCCTTCTCACGCTCGGCCTCGCCCCGAGCGACCGCCTCTCGGTTTGAGCGACTTTATCCGAGGAGCGCTCCTTCCTCTTCTTTCCGTTTGGGCTTCGCCGGATCCCGGCGTAACGCAAAACAGGTTAGTAAGAATACAAAGAGCAAATAACCTGGTCGGCTTAGAGTAGAAGCGCGCGAGCGGAATTCTCACCTTAGGAGGAGCGGGGACTTTCATGGTCTTGGGCTGCGATCTCGGCCTTGTCGAGCCGCCCTCATTGCGGCTACGTTCAACTTGTCGGCCATCGTAGGGGTCGGTTTCGTTAATGTACGCACGGGCACGTTCCGTAACAAGGCAAACAAAAAAATTAGTCGAAAAGGCAAAAGTCTAGGAGTTGATCATACCAACCACCTAAGCTAACCCCCGGCAGATTACCCTTCGGGAAGGTCAAACCGAGACCCATTGCCGAAAGGAAATGCTCATCCTTGAACAATTGGCGGTCGGGAAGCCACTGTCCGGTACAAATATTTCGCCCCCGTTCACAATTTTGGACTCGCCAAATAGCAGGCCGCGGCACCCTCCTCATCATCAAGTTCACCCACTCAAGAATTTAGGGCGATAATGGGCTCTACGGAGGAGGAACCAGAGGAATACCCCAATCGCCGCCGAAGTAGACAAAAGCGAACTCCTTCCGAAATCCCCTTCGTGAAGTCGGTAGATTAAGGACAAGATGCGGTACCCTGGGCCGGATTTGGAAGCTCCACCAACCCCGGACCGTTCGCCGCGGCCATGACCTCGACCGGCCTTATAAAGGTGCCTCCATAACTTAAGTGTCGGCCGAACTTGGATCGGGTCACGTAGTACCCGAAAGGCGTTGATTCCGCCCCGAGAGTTTGGAGAAACTTGGCATATCGCCAATACGCGTTCGCCGGATCCTTGGCAAAATCGGTCGGCCGGGAACCGGAGCCCCCTCTCCATCGACTTATAATAAACGCAACGCACCCGGAGGCGGAGATAGTACGGTATGGTGGGCCTCCGGTCGGACGAGGTAGTACGGATCCTTTATTTGGAACCTTGTCGCAGTACCCCTGAGGTCCTTGGTCAGGGATTTTATCACGCCGGGTCGGGAAAGAAAGTCCCTGGCCCTCCTTTTGGATCAAGGTCGGGATACTCCAATTCCCGGACCCGAAGTAGACGCTCCTCCTCGCTCCCCTCGCATATCGACCCTTACTACATCACAAGACAAATACTTGTCTAAGTAACTCCGTGAAGGAGGATAAGCCAATGATACCTCCCAAGGATAGGGAATGACACCCTCGGCTTCCTCCTCAACCGAAGAATACGGACTCGGGAGAACAACCGCGTCGGGCACAGCCGAGGGGTCGGGGCAGCTTATTACCGTCGACACCAGAGTCATTCCCATCCCCCTCACCTCCTCGGACAATTTATAAGGAGGTGAGGTCGGAGAGTGTCGACGACTCGGACGAACCTCCCATTATTTATGCAACGTGGGAGTCGGCCGAGATTATTCAAAGGGAAAGAAAGAAGAAAAAACGCAAAAGAGCAAGAGCGTACCTAGTCGGACGAAGAAGCTTGAGGAAAAACTCTGGAGAATTGGGAAAATTTGGAAGATATTTGAGAGAGAGAGAATGAGGAAATGAGCAAATGAACCTCAACTTCTCTCCCCTCTCATACATATATAGGAGCACCTTGGGGGACGTGCAACGCAAACCCCCCCGCGTCGTCTTAATGGGCTTCTAATAGAGGCCCAACTCGGACCTATTCAGGTCCATTCCAAAGAGACTCTAACTAAGATGATCCAAACCCAAAAGAAGTTGAATCGTCAAAGTCCATGAAGGCTCCCCTCCAGCTCAGCCTATCACGAGGGGCCCAACATCCCAAGTATCAGGGGTGGCCATGTGGCATCCTTGGTCGGATGACACCGGTCGGGCAAAATAAGCGCAACGCCAACAGTCGAAGCACGAAACCCACTCGGATCATCTTGGGGCTCATTAGCCCCTCATCCGAGTGGCTCAACATCCTACTCGGCCAACAGGAGCCCCCTCCTTTGCCGAGTCGCTACTATACTCGGACAAGTATGGCCAAGTATCAGCTGGCACCCGCTCGGATCATCTTGGGGCTCATTAGCCCCTCATCCGAGTGGCTCAACATCCTACTCGGCCAACAGAGCCCCTCCTTTGCCAAGTCGCTACTATACTCGGTCAAGTATGGCCAAGTATCGGCCAAGCACCCGCTCGGATCATCTTGGGGCTCATTAGCCCCTCATCCGAAAGTGGCTCAACATCCTACTCGGCCAACGAGAGCCCCCTCCTTTGCCGAGTCGCTACTATACTCGATCAAGTATGGCCAAGTATCAGCTAGCACCCGCTCGGATCATCTTGGGGCCCATTAGCCCCTCATCCGAGTGGCTCAACATCCTACTCGACCACCAGGAGCCCCCTCCTTTGCCGAGTCGCTACTATACTCGGTCAAGTATGGCCAAGTATCGGCCTAGCACCCGCCGGATCATCTTGGGGCTCATTAGCCCCTCATCCGAGTGGCGCAACGCCCTACTCGGCCAACAAGAGCTCCCTCCTTTGCCGAGTCACTTCGATACTTGCTCAGGTACGGCCGAGTATCAGCTAGCACCCGCTCAGACGAACTTGGGGCTCACTGGCTCCTCACCCGAGTAGCACCATGCCCCATTCGGACATATAGGAGAGGCCCGGGTCGGCACCCTTTCCTCAATAGTAAGTAACACTGGTCGGCCGGAGTCATCTTTCTCAGAAGAGGGAACCGGGCCGGCCCTTCTTCCTCAGCTCGAGATGACCAGGGTCGGCATCCTCCCTCTAACAAGAAGGGACCCGGTCGGCCCTCACTTCCTCCGAGCGTAAGATGACCGGGTCGGCATCCTTCCCCCAACAGGAAGGAACCCGGTCGGCATCTTCTTCATCAGGCAAAAGATGACCGGGTCGGCATCCTTCTTCCAATATGAAGGGACCTCGGTCGGCACTCTCGTCGACGCCCCTTCCTTCAATAGGAGGGGACCTCGGCCTGACTCTTCTCATCCGGCAAAGGGTGACCGGGTCGGCACCCTTCTTTCGATAGGAGGGGACCCGGTCGGCCCTCTCCTCATTTGGTAAATGGTGACCGGGTCGGCACCCTTCCTTCAATAGGAAGGGACCCGGTCGGCCCTCTCCTCGTCCAGAAAAGATGACCGGGTCGGCATCCTTCCTCCAATAGGAAGGGACCCGGTCGGCACGCTCCTAGTAAAGCTAGAGAGGACCGGGTCAGCACCCCTCCGGAGGTAAAGGGACCTGGTCGGCGTCCCTCCGTCGGACGATAGGTAAGCCAGTCAGAGATAAGACGAACACCATTCCGCCACAGATGGGCGCCTCTTCAGTCAAGTTGTCAAAGCCCCCCATCCATGACGTGGGGCTAATTGTTTGGGCTTAATTGACCAGCAGCCCAATGAAGATCATAAAAGCCTCTTAAAGCATAAAAACGGGCAACAGTGGGTCCCACCCTAAAAGTTGACCTAATCACCAGCACTTGGGGAATCCCTAAAAAGATGAAATGACCATTGCCGGAAAAGGCAACATGCCCATTGCTACCAAAAAGGCCCACCTGAACAATGTTTCCTGTCTGGGAAATCCCAACACTATAAAAATCAACTGTCTCATCAATGAACAGGTATTCAATTCTCACCTAACAAACTAGAGCATCTCTCTCTAGACTTTATCTCTCTACCTCAATCTCAACTGACTTGAGCGTCGGAGGGGCGATCCCCGAAACACCCCCGGGGTAGTCTAACGTTATTTTGCAGGATTCAGGTGTACGGATACTGGAGCTCAGGCGAACGCTCTTGGGGCCCACATCAAACCTCACAACATATTATAATCCTTAATTTCTTAGCAGAAACACACAATAAAGTTCTTCACTTAAAGATCATATAGTAATTGATAAGAACTACAATAATAATCATGAGAAAATGGCTGGCAACATAAACCTATTCTAATTTCTAACGCTCAAACACAAGCTCATTAATGGAACTGCATATATATATTCACTAAATGTATACATATCATTTGTTTGGAAGGGAGCCAGGAGAAGTAAAAAGTGTCCAATACAAGATCACAAGAATTGCAAGAGGAAAGAAAGACAATAAGAATTAATTATAGATGCATGTGGAGCGTAATGTCTACAATTTTTACTAGTTTAGGTTAAAAGGAAGATATAGTTGAGTGAAAGTTATAATGCAATAGTATAAGTTCTATATTGATGACACAAGAAGTGGGGGCAATTTATCTACCTACCCCATAAAAGCTTGTTTTGGGGCAAGCAAAGGTGCATCATATGCAATGGAAGAGATAAAATTGAGGGAGTGAAGAAGAAATGAATGCCCATGACTAGCTAGGTATCATCTAATTAAGAAAGGAATGAAGCAAAATATACTTGGACGTTTGATTGTTGTCCTTAGAGTACATGACTCTTTATGCTTCAAGCTATAATAAGGAGACACCTCCTTAGCTTGCTTGGTCCTCTCTCAATCGTCCATTGTCTTTTTTTTGGTGTCAACATGATAGTACAATATTGTTGTGTCATTATACAAAAAGATCGAACGTGGGTTAATCGTCACATTTAAAGGAAAACAATAAAAACACATTAATCACTCTGACTCAGTTCTTTCATGTATGTTGCTTTCACTTATTGAAGATGAATTTGAACTAATTTACATAGATAGATTATAGAATCCCCCCAAAAAATTCCTATTCATTTCTATGTGTTTTTCTTGGATGAAATGTCTCGATGGCAGAGCCAAAATTGTGACTGTAATTTTCACTAATATATAAGAAATCCAGTCATGAGAAAGTTTGTTAGATTTGTCTCAAAATGTACTTTTAAAAATATCAAATGTTCGTAATTTTTATTTATATGTAATTATAGATATCAATGGTAAAATGAGTATTCAAAATAGTGCAAAATTTCAATTATGAAAAACAAAAAAAAGTATAGGGAGTTCCACAATACCCAAGAACACATAATTTTTTTCAAGAATATCATACATTCTTACTTATTTCTTAGATGAAGGCTCTTTATCACTTGATTAGCTCAACTGCTCAAGAGTTGACAACTGTGTAGTAGTAGTAAAATGCGAGAAATGAGGGCTAAAATTGTGTAATACTGTAATCAATGTTAGCTAAAAATTAGCAACATGGCAATGATGGTCTTTTCTCGTTTAAGCGTGAATCTTGTTGGGTTAGTTAGCAACACTAATTTCAGTTGATTGACTGATTAAATTTAGAAAAGACCACTCCCTCAACTTAATCATTTTTAGGTGTTCATCTTGGATTCCAGATCCAACATCTTTCAATGCCTCAATTGGTGCTCATACTTTCCCGGGATTTCCTCTTCAACTTTACCCTTACAAGGGTAACAGTCAAAAGCAATAGTAAAAAGCAATTTGCTCATCCTTTAAACTTTAAAGTGAAGATATTGCTATTTGCTAGAAATTATTGGCAATTTGGCATCGCATTCATCCTATAGTGATTTTTATATTTAGATTTGGCACAAAATTTTAGAAAAATAAAAGCTCTAACAAAGAGAGGAAATTTTTTTTTAATGATGTCTAGATCACTTCATGTCGTTCAATTAAAAGTAGATTAACTTAATTACTCCCTTTAAAATTTATCAGGCTTTTCTCAATCAAGCCATTTCCTCAAAATTTGTCCATCTTGTGCTAGAGTCAAAAGTCAAAACTCGCCAAGTTCAATATCTCCCAACTTGACTTGAGTTCGAAAATAATAACTTATCTCTCGGCTCGAGCTCGGTAACTCGATTTGTGATTCAACTTGAGCTTGAAAAACTTGGTTTGAGCTCATGTCGAAGTGAGTGAATACCTTGTACTGTATGGAATATATTGAGTCACTTATCATTTTCTTGTATAGAGAATATGAAGATCTTTTTGTTTTCTGGTTTTCTTAATCAAATAGTTTACTTTTTGTATACATATAATAATTTAAATATAAATTAGTTTTTTATTATTATAAATCTATAATTTTTTTGAGGGGTTATAAATCTATAATTTGTAAAACTATTTAAGGTATAATTTTTCTTTATGATTTATTTTTGTGCTTGGACTTTGGCCATTTATTTAATTTAACCTAAATAGGTTACTAAAAGAATTCTTAAAGGGTATTAGATCGTCACGTTCTTTCAAAAAAAAATATTTGTTGTTTGTTTTTCAATTCGAATTGAAGTAGGACAAAAAAATGTTGCTAGCTAGTATGTATAGTCTGAAATAATATGTTGTCTGAAGTGTGTTTGTGCGTATAATACCCCTTTCTCACGTAAAAGCAATCAGAATTCGAATTGAACACACTACATTTTACTGGGAAGGATGGAATCATGGGAACGAATCTACAGGGCACCACACAAAAAGGACTATATATAGTTTTATAGCCTTTTTGTGTTTTGGGATTGGGATATGGAAAACAGCCTAGAAGATTCCTCCTCTGGAAAGCGCCTACACCTAATGGCTTGAGCCGATGTTCCCATTTCCTCGCTGATCCATCATGCAAAAGGTACGTCGGAGTTGGTATAACTGCATGTATAAGCTTTCCATCTTTTAGATCGATAGTTAGGAATGTATGAAGGTGGCAATATGGAGTTTTTTTTTTTTGGAAATTGTATCTTTTTGCTAGCTAGTTTAGGTTCATCATGGTATGATAAGAAATCAATGAAAAGAAATAGAAATTATCACAATACAATTAGCTAAATAAGGTTTGCTCGTCATCGTTTTTGTTTCTAGTTTTATGTTTTCTTAAAAACCAAAAACTAAAATATGGAAACCAGAATAAGTAATTTGTCTATGAATGTAAAATTGATATGATATAAGGGGTACAATAAACTAAAAATTAGTCATAACTTATACTAAACATGTCAATTTTGAAAACTAACGACAAAAACGGTTACAAAGATAATAAGATTCTATCTTAATTGTTTCATACCCAAAACACTAACTATTCCAAATCCATAGTATATAACCTAGAGTCACGAGTTACACTAATATAGCTTTCCATGCATGATAAATCACTTTTTTCTTAAGCTAACTCAAACAGAATAGTAAAAGTCGGTGACTATGAATGGCACTAGAGTCACGAGTTAAGCAGTTAAGCTAATGTAGTCATCTACTAAATCACTCCTTCTATTCAGAAGATCTCCTATTTATGATCAAAATTTCCTCATATATCTTTTAGGTTGGATGACAAATTGATCTTCATCTTCTTTCTCTGTCGTTCAAGTAATGCTTTAATACACTATAGATCGAGTCAGCTACTAGTATTTAAGTGTGTGCTCTCAAGTTCTTTGCTAATTGTATGCTCAAGATTGATTAATTTTTCTATAATTCAACAAAAGACACTTGTTATAACTTATAACACCAGTTTTCAAAATTTTACTTTATACAACTAAAGAAAAGCATTTGATGCTCTTAATGGGTTAATATCAAAATTAGGTCCTAATCTCCTATCCAACAACTTTAACAAATAACAACTCCCTTGTGATGTTATATGTTTTTTGTTTTATTGTATGAATGTATAATGTTTATTAAATGATCCTTGTAAAAATGAGAGATTTATTAGGTATGAAAAAAAAAAAACTATCTTTAATTTTTCCGTTTATGTTTACCTGTCACCTTATGGCTAACATTGATAGGTGATACAATTGTTCTAACTAGAAAAGAATCAGTGCTAGATATCTAATTGATCATGTATATATCAACTGACTATTTTTTATTTTGGATAATATAAAAAACTTGCAAAAAAGGAGGAAATTAGTAATTCTTCAACTCCTTTCACTGGAATGGAAGAAGAGTCTTATTTTCTTATACTTCAAAACAAAATTTCCTTATAACTTCTCCAGATTCCAGATCAATAATCTTGCTCCCGTTACCCTCAGATTGAAGTCTAAATGCCTTTTTCTTACGAGGGTGCTTGTAATATGATATTAACTTTCTGAATATACTAAATTTCTAATTCACGCAGTACATGCGTGAGTTGTTACTCGTCTGGTTTGATATACATTTGGATGTTATAATTTTGCGGTTTATAGGAAGTCATAAAGAAACATGGTTGTTAAATGCAACCTCTACTTACCAATATGGCGATATCATGTCATAATAATACAAATCATGCATTTTCAAAAATTTACCAACTAAAGTCCTACATAAAATCTATATATATATCTTCGAGCTTATGTAAGTGCAATTGTTATATACCCATATTCAGAACCTCAACGCAAATACAAGCATAAGATTTTAACAAATCGCTTACAAACTTTTCTTGGTAAACTAATAAATCCTATGCAGGGTGCTTTTATTCCAGAACGACTAATTCAAGATAATATTCTGATAGCACACGAAGTTTTTCATTCATTTAAGAATAAAGGGGTAGAGAGGGATGTATATCAATTAAATTAGATATGGAAAAGGCTTACAATAGACTTGAATGCGGGACTATATTTTTGTCACTTCAGAAAATGTAGGTTTTCATAGTAAACGCATTGGTTGGATAAAAGCTTGTATTACTTCAGTCTCTTTTTCTGTTCTTGTCAATGGTATTCCAGGGGAGAGATTCTTCCTTTCTAGAGGTATTCGTCAAGGAGATCCTCTTTCTCCATATCTTTTTATTTTGTGTGCTGAGTTGCTAGCCCGTCAGATTTACAATCAAAGTTTTTATAATACTAAATGTTTGGGTGTTAAATTGAGTAGATTTGGTGTTAAAGTCCCTTTTCTGATATTTGTAGATGATACAATGTTGTTTGCTAAAGCCAATACTGTTTGAATTGCTCCTTCACCTTCCATTTTCAACCTTTGAGTTTCTATGTCCTTCAACCAACTCAAATCCATTATATCCAATTCCCTTAAAAAATAACATCATGCGATTCAAATTTAACCCATAATCTAAAATATTGGAATTTGTCTTCAAAAGAATCAGATTACTTGATGTCAAACTTCGGTAACAATGTCCAAATAAAACCACCAAACACAATTATTTTCCTCATTGCCTTGTTTCGGCGAACATTTAGTATTAAGAGACCTTTAAGGGACGCAAATTTTAAAAAGTCGGTCGAGTTGAGTACTTATAAGTCATTTTTTTAAGCTCATGAAGAAGTCTCATGAGCTACTCCTTTGTTTTGTTTGGCAGAGCCTCCTTTTATAATTACTTGATTTAAATACCTACAAGTCATTTGTAGTTTGGCAGAGCCTCCTTTTATTCGTCTTTAATCTTTTGTTTTGTTTTAACTTTTAATTTTCAAACTTTTCATAACCGTGTTGAAGGTTAGTGACTGAGTTATTTGCCTTTAGTTATTTATTAAGTTAGTTGTCTCTTAATCTTCTTCTTTACTACTTGTCCTTCTCTTCTACTCATTATCTAATTCTCATTCTAGAATTATGTAAGCCACCAAAAATAAAAAAAATAACCTCCTTAATCCATAAATTTTGAGAATACTTCAGCTAAGAAACATCCAATTCATATTACAAACAGGTTGAAAGGAACCGTTTTCACAAATTTTCTACAACAATTCTTCAAATATTGCGAAAGACTCTTGCATGACAGGGAGAAAAGGAATGAAAAGCAAGAAACTTTTTTGCATGCCTATTATTTCTTACGGATCTATCATACTCAACTTTGATTTTCCCAATTGCATCTGTTTATCGTTGGGATGAAATAAATTTTGGCATCTTACCCTCCAAATATATTGTATTATTTAGGAAAATTTGTCGAATGGCTTAAATCTGAGTTTTTGCGAGAAACAACCTTTTAAAAAAAAATATGGCAAAAGAAGACCTTAAAAAGAAAATATTTTGCGAGAAATAACCTCGACCCATTTTCCGGCATTGACCAAGCATTTTTCAGCGTTAACTCGTTAAAACCAAACATGTGGAGGGCACGTGAACTGCATCTTTTATGTTTCAACCCTGTTTTTCTCCATTTTTCGACATTGACCAAGTATTTTTCAATGTTGACTTTATCAGTATATGAAGGGAAATGGGGTTGAAACATAAGAAATGTGGGTTACGTGCCTTGCCATGTTTGGTTTTAGTGAGTCAAAGCCGCAAAATACTTGGTCAATGCCCGAAAAATGGGTCAGGGTTGTTCCTCGCAAAAAAATTACTTTTAAGGTCTTATTTTGCCAGATTTTTTTTAAAAGGTTGTTTCTCACAAAAACTTATATTTAAAAGGTTGTTTCTGACAAATTTTCCTATTAAATATTAAGATCCTGCAAAATAATATCAACCCCCTCACTTGATGGTTCCGCTCAACAAAGATAAATGAATTTCTAGTTAGATCGGACCCTCTTTCATATGCTAAACAAGAAGATCCTCTTAGCTTCTCCTAGCTTGAATAATAATACTTGCCCCCCTTCCCACATCAAATATAATCTCATTGTTACAATATGTCACATACCAAAAAAAATCATCTAATTTCCTAATTACAAGCCAAAAGAAAACTTCATATGCTATGCACCGACTTGATAAGTCGATAATAGTTTATTTAGATGTATATTAAGTCTCGTTTAGCTTAGTTTTAGAGCAATTAATTAGAACTAATTTTGCATTCATTTGGTTCTATATCTAGTTCCATGTCACTTCACGGGTTGTTTTCTTGTCTTTGAATGATTTTTCAGAATAGTTAAACATCTTTGATCTCTTATGGGCCGTTGGAGTTGACTAAGACTTGAGTATGGGCTGAAGCAGGTGAACACGGACGTGTCATTTCTAACAGTCTGTGTCATTTCCATGGACAGGAGACAATAATTACTGGAAGTAAGCAGACTGCTTCCAGTGACACGTCCGTGCTGCCCTTTTTTCTAGAAGACATGAACTTTTTGTTCAACGCGGTTTTGGTGTTGTACAAGTCAACACGCTCGTGTCATTATTGACACGCCTGTGTTGCCTTCTTTTTTCCAAGGTAGTAACTTTTTGTTCGTAGGAGCTTTATGTAATAGCAGGTCAACACGTTCGTGTCAACCTTGACACGTTGATAAGTGACATTTATGTCACTTCAAAGTAGTTTTAGATTATTTTTGTATTTTATTTTCGTCTTTTTTTTCTATTTTCGCCTATTTTAGCCTTTTAATTATTCCTTTTATATTTTATAGATTAATTTATTTATTTAGTGATTTTTATTAGTTTTTAACTCTTAATTTCATAGTTTATTTATTTCCTTTGTTTTATTAATTTTAGAAGGATTAGTTTCGTTTTTGTAATTAATTTCCTATTTTATTCCCTTTTAGTCACTTTTAATTTTATTATTTGTTTTTATTTTTCTTTATTTTCTATATCTCGTCTCTTCCCTCGTATTTTGGTTTTGCTTGTAGGTTTGCGTTTTGGAGTTGCGAGCTTCAAAGATAGAGTAGTTGTGTGGTTTGATTTGGAGTTATAATGCAAAACTTATCCTACACCACATCTCCCACCTATCCTACACCACATCATTTCTTAACCCTCACAATCCACAACACTACCATCACAAGCAGCCACTAACTCCCCCAGTTCTCCTCCACCACACAGCACGCAGGACGCAGCAGCAGCACCATCCTATCCAGCACCAAGTCGCCACCCTCTGCTCACCCATAAATTTGTCCCAGGCAAGAGGAGCGGGCGCTCCTCTGTAAAACGGAGCGGACGCTCCGTTTGAATTTGCCACAAAACAGTAAAGTTCCAGAATGTATAAGCGTAGAAAAAAAGGTGCTATAAGCTCATTAAACAAATCAATGGCTGTGATTTATTGGAGCGAAATCCATGGAGAAAACCGAGCAGTAAAAGAAATTGAAGTGAAAGAACACATCGACGGCCACGATTTCAGTTGATACAGTGAAGATCGACGGCAATAATTGCGTGCTTGCAATTAGAGGGATGCTGCGAAGTAGGATGAAAATCCTCTGTTTTGACCGCAATGTTGAGCGACGAAGAAGAAAAGAGAAGAAGGGGTTTGTGGTCTGATAATGTTTTAGTGTTTTATTTTCATTTCTTTTACCTTTTCTTTCTTTCTTTTTCTTTCCCCCCAGTTGTTACTTGTTACTGCACTTTCGTTTTCCACCTTTTTCAACTTTTCATTTTGTTTTCTTTTTCCTTTTTCTTTTATCTTTTCCTATGTTCTTTTTCCTTTTTATTTTTCTCTTTTTATTTAGAGGTTGTATAAATACCTTAACCCTCATCTTTTTTTAGAGGAAGTTTTAGCCTAAGTTTTATTTTACTCACCGCTCTTATTTTTAGAATAGTTAGGGTTTAAGGAGGATTAGCCTCCATAGGTTAGTTTAGAGGAGAAAGTGAGAAAATCAATGAGAAATGGAGGATTTTGGGTAATCATCTAGTGATAAGAAGATTTGAAGTTTTCTTTTCATCTATCAATGATAATTTCTTACTCTCTCCCTCCTCCTTTATTGCTTTATTTTAATTATTTTCATTAGATTAGTTGTTAAATGCTTAGTTTAATTATTTGTGGTTATTTTGTTTAGTTTAATGTTAGATTAATGTTTAGTATCATGTTATTAGTTGTTATTTCTCTAAAGTTCCCATTTATGTGTTTATGGAGTAGTTAGTGAGTTAGGATTTGGGTGAAAACCTAATCATGATTGAATTGGGCATTTGAGATTGGATTGTGTGATTAAATTATTGCTTATTTAGCTCTTCTAATCTATGTTGCATTCTCTTTAATTTGATCACTTGAATGTTGTATTAGATTGGAGTAGATTGATTTAGGTTGGCATGAGAGTGTGACCTATTGATTTCTATTTTTGACTTGGAGTTCTTTGAGCCCGGGATATGTTAGTAATGGATGAGTCGCTTATTTGATGTCTTTGAGAATTTCTCCGCCTATGAGAGTAGGATGAGAGTTGTATATTGAGTCAATAGCTAATTCAAGTAGTGTTCATGCATTATCTCTATGTTTGATATTCTTATGCCTATTTCATGGTTAGTTGGTGTTTAATCCCATCTCCTAACTTTTGTTATCTTTGATATTTAGTTATTTTTGTAGTTCTTAGTTGGTTATTGACAATTTCCGACTTGATTCTGGCTTAGCTTATTGATTTATCGATACATTTCGGTGTTCCTTAGTCCTTGTGGAAGAATGACCCTTGCTTACCACTTTACTTAGTTTAGTGGTCTAGTTCGGTAGTTTGACCTTAGGTGTTTTGTCCAACGACCAAAATATCCTTTGTCACACGTCCGTGTTGGTCTGCTCCATTGCGCGTTTTATTTTGTCGGTTTTATTATTTTAGGAAACTATAAATACTCTTTTAATTGTTTTAGCACAACACTTAGGTTTTAATTATAGAGAGCTTTAGAAAGAACTACATTGTTAACTAATTGTTTGAACATAATGAAAAGATACTATTTATAAACTGATTTTTGGTTCTGTTAATTTAGTTAAACCCTATGTCCCCCTTCATCGAAATATAGCCGCGCCACATATAAAATTGCATATAGTAAAGGCTCTCAGGTTTGGAAAAATATTGGGAAAGAGTTCCTTTGCTAGATCAAGCTACTCTTTGGAAGTTAGGGGATGGGAAAAACATTAATTTCTGGTTCGATGATTGGCTGGGTATAGGTGCCATTCGACCTTTAATTTGTGGGCCCCTAAATCAGGATGAAATGAACATAAACGTAGTCGCCCTTATCACGAATAATACATGGGACCTGAATTGCATTTCCCTCCCTCTCCCGGAATTTGTCTCAGATAGGATCATTTTCATGAAAATCCCCCACCCTCCTCGCTCCGATAGACGTGTCTCATCTTTGGTTAAAAAAGGAAAATTTAGTCTCTCTTTAGCATATAAAAAAATTGTGGAACCTAGAACTGCTGTGTTGGGTAGTGAGCGGATTTGGAATGTTCATGTGCCCCCAAAGTTAAAATTTTTCCTTTGGACCTTATGGTGGGACCGTATTCCTCACAAAAGCCTTCTTCATTGCTGAAATATCATTCCTTCTCCTGAATGTCAAGGTTTGCAGCTCGTCCTCAAGAGGCAGCAGGGCCGCGGTCTTGGCCGCCAGCTTCTCCTCCACATCCTTCAACAGGTCCTAGCAAGTCTCCAGCGACTGCTTATAGCTGTCCGCCAACTTCTGGTACTCAACGTACTGCTCGATCAGCTCAATAGCAGCATTGTTGGCATGCAAAGGGGAAAAGAGAACGTCAATACGAATACAAAAAGCAAATGAATAATAATGAAACAAGTATGAAAACGTACCACAAGTTGGTCATGAGCCAGCCTTGCAGCAGGAGTTACCAAGGACCCTGTAGGCTGTCCCAACGGCATGCATGTCCTTCGGAATACGGTACGCCGGGAATGCCACCGTTCTCGGGGATATCGGCATACATCGACTCATCTTCCCCGACGTCCCGGTCAGGTTGATAAATCTTTGCTAGGGAACGATTGGCCGGCGAGCAAAGGAGGCCGACACTGCGTCACTTAGCGGCACCTCCTTCTTCTCGATCCACTCATGAAATCGAGAAAAGATGCTGGGAGACAGGTTGGATAAAAAACTGGGCATAATGATAAGCTCCCGGATCTTCTCACGGACGGAGGAGTAAGATCCAGACAACCAAGTTGCCCCGCTGTGGCGACCAGGCCCAGTGGTCGCGACCTCAGCATGATCCAGCCCCTCTGGAGGAGCGTCTACGTGCAAATCTTCCACCTGAACAATCTCGGTAGTGGGGGCGGAAGTTGCAGGATCCGCTAAAGCCTGCCTCTTATTAGCAGCTGTGTCTGCCGCGACTTGTTCGCGAGGCTGCCTCCTGTTTCCACCACCCCTGGCAACAGGCCGGGAGGTGGATGATCGGAGGGGGACGACAGGGGATGGTTGGCCGCTAGATCGGCAACGGCGGTAGCACCCACGAAGAGGGACGCGAGCCGCAGTCACCCCACCGCGACCTCGGCGGATGTTTTGGGGACCATTACGGTTCCCTCCCCGACGGCCGTTTGTGTTACCATGCATTGTCTCGTACTCGTAAGGAGGAGCAGGCGACAAGTGGGTTAGCGGCCGCAGATTCTCGTCAACGCCAAGTGCGTCGAGATCAAGATTGTTGAAGCCTGCAAACAAGCAAGAAATAGTAAAAAAAATAAAAAAATTGTAATAATAATCATCAAACGGACCAGTCCGACAATAGCACTTACCATTGTCATGAGTAGGGCAGAGCAGCAGGGCCGACAAGGGCTGGTTCCCGAGAATGTACTTGGAATGAGGAACCCAATGTTTGGGCTCTTTAACCCTAGCTTGCTTCCCGTCCTCATAGGTGACTATGTAATCCTCCGTGTCAAAAAAATCAAAAGCCGTTAACTCTTCCCCAGTTAACGGAATAGAAGGCAAATGCTCCATGCGAGGACGGGGCTCGGTGAAATGACGGCGCACTGGATAATCCTCAGGCACTTGCAGCCAAAAGAAGGCATCCTGCCAACCCTTCAAATCGGTCATTTTGGGCTGGACGGTCATTTTCTTGTCGGCTGTAGTTAGCGACCACCACCCTGCCTGCCTAGAAGATCCATTTTTCTTCAGCCAATGGATGTGGCAGAACACGTTCAACGTCTCGGGAAACTCCAAAAAACGTACAGTCCAGATGTACACGATCAAGTTCCGGACCGCTAAGGGAGTCAGTTGAGCAAGACATACGTTGAAAGCATTGAGGATCCTCACCAAAAAAGAATCCAGAGGAAAGCGGAGGCCGAACTCAAAATGGTGAGTAACACTCTGTCACAATAGCCCCCTCTGGCGGAACTACTAACCGATAACCATCGGGGAAATCATACAAATCCCGAGCAACTCTAGAGTACGCAAGATCAATGGCGTCCTGACGCCACGACCCATCAATCTCGACACTGAGAGGACCGGCGCTGAAATCCGCAGGCAACCAAAGAGCGTCTGATCCGGGTCCGATAACGACCTCAACCTCCATCTCATTAGAGTTGTCAACTCTCCCCTCAGCAGCACGGGAACTATCCCCAATATTCGCGGCCATTGAATCAGTCGCGTCCTCTGTAACGCGAACAACAAGACTTGCGGGAGTGGACCGACGCTGATAAACGGTCTCCCGACGAACCATAACGGTAGCAATGGAATCACTGTCGTCACCTAAATCAATAATAGGAGGGTTAGGAGCCGCAGATTCCTGTAAACGGTCGTAAAAATCGGCCGCTACGTCAACCCCAACATCCGCCAAGCTATCCAACTAGGCATGCTCTCTAAGAGGGGCTACATCAAGGCCGGGAATGGCATCGGCAGGTTGATGCCTAACGGAACGCCTAGCAAGAATTTGATGCCTAAGTTCCCTAAGTGTTTGCCTATCACCACTCTGACTAGCAGATAGATACCTCCTAGTCAGGCTATGCTCCTCGGGGGTAGCAGGGTCGTTAAGAAACTTCGACCTCAATTCTTTTTCTCTCTCGGTAGTAAGGGGTTTGTCCGCTAACAACCTAGTCCTCCCCATAGGGCTTGAGCCGGAAGCAGGTTCACTATCGGCCAAGAGAGAAGCAGGTCCATTATCGGCCAAGGGAGAAGCAGGTTCATTATTGGTCAAGGGAGAAGAAGGCTCGCTATCGGCCAGGGGGGAAGAAGGTTCACTCTCAGTCATAAATGCGTCGCTAAAGGCGTTCTGGCTATCAGACTGGTCCGACATGATGAAAATACAAAATAAACTTTAAGCTTGGAGAAGAAATGAGGAAATACCTGGAAAAGTAAAGTCGCCGGAGAAAAATAAAGACTAGGAGCAAAAGCTGCCGGAAAAAGACGAGTGAAGTTCCCGAGGAGTGAAACGCTGTAGAAAAACCCGAGCTTGAGCGAAATGACCACCGAAAATGCAAAAACGAACACCGGCGAAACTCAAACTTAAAATCCCAGAAAAAACCCAGAAAAACTTCGTCGAGAAATGACGAAATCCTTAGCACAATGAAACTGGAAAGTAAAAACTAGGAAGTTTGGTAACTGGTCGGAGCAATTTGAGCAAGAAAAAGTCAGTTTTTGAGCAAACGAAGCTCTGGGTATGGAGGTTCGTCAGAGAGAAAATGAAGAAGGAAGAAGGAAAACAGGAGAATAAGGTAAAGAAATATGAAAAGGACAACTGCCCATATAAGTACACGCGGCCAACGGGCCGAGATTGAAAGACCTCTCAACTCCCTCTCCAGATTCATGCCAAGTGTCGAGGCAAAGCAAAACCCTAATAAAGTAATGGGCGGGATTTTCGAAAAAGTAATCATTAACTTTTCGAAATTTTTTCAACTCCCTACGACGACACGTGGCATCCAACGAACCAACCTCTCCGAAAAATTGAACACGGCAACAATGACTCGCGTCCACCGACAACATCCATAGCGGTTAAGACCCCAAAAGATGCTGGGGGGGGCTAGTTGTATGGGTATAACCCAAGTACGTTAGCGGACCCCCATGAGGAGTCCGGGAACACAATGACGGATGCGAATATTGTAAGTGTCGCCTATTGCTCAAACAAGTCTGTTCATTGACGTGGTCCGACAACGTTGGCGGTCGCCCAACAAGACAAAATAAGGGAATCTTCCCAACTGTCAAACACACCACCGCCGTACACGTGTAAAAGAATTACGCACCCTATCGGAGGAATAGTACTTTATAAATAGTAAAATAGTACTATTGTGCGTGCGTACATTCACACACACTCGAATTCTTATCTCTCTCTCTACTTTCTCTCTCTAAATCCTATGGACACGTCTTGATTGAGCGTCGGAGGGGTTTCTCGCATCCCCCGAGGGTAGTTCACGTTTGCTTCTTGTGCAGCTATTCACCAGCGGACGCTAACTCCAAACCTTGACGGACACTTTTCAAGACCGTCAACCGTTTTTCAACCGAAACAACTGTACCAAAGCGTAAGCCGTCTGGTGAAGCATATAATACAATTTATTGCATTGGTAATGAGCTTGATGGCTATGAAATATTTAAACGCGTGTATAAAGATGATGATGAAGAGATATTCAACATTAGTATAGCGGAGCGTATGTCGTCGTCGGATAAGGTACGTTTTACGTATTATTACATTGGTGATGATGAGCATTAGTGCATGACTATGAAATTATCCAACGACACTTTAAAGATCGTGAAGATATCACATACCCGTTCAAAATTACTATATCAAAGCGTTTGTCGTCGGGTGAAGTTTATTATAGTTATTATTGTATTAGTGATGAGCTTGGCTATCAAAATTTTCAAAGCGAGTTTGTAGATGATCTGAACAAGAGTGATGATAATGCACAAGCAAATCATAATACTACTAATGATGATAAGGCCGAGACCAAAAACAAGAAGCAAGAGAAGCTTGATATTATAATGATACTCATGAAGACCACGCCCGGCTCAATACCCAGCCTAGGTTCGGTGAAACAGTGCCAAAAATTTCAAAAGGCAATTTTGGTTTGCAAATGGAAGGAAAAAAAAAGAAAAAGAAAAAAAGAGAGAAATCACGCAATATGCACAGACTCACCCGCAAGAATGGAATTAGACTTTCCATCTTCTTCATTTGTCACACCACAATTCTCTCTCCTCTTCATAAATCAAAATCCCCAAAAAATCATGATATTATTCAACTTCCCATATTGTTTAATCAATTTCCTTTTTTATATTTTATTTTGAATTTTCTTTTGGATAACATTGGTGCAAGTCCCTAAGGATTTTTTTCAAGTGGACAAGTTAATTAGGAGTAGTATATATATTATGATTCTTTATTTTTTTTTCTTTTAATTAAATTTACAAAGAAATATATTTATTTATATGTTTTCACCTTAATTAATGCGCACTAAACTATTTATCTATAAGTTTAGTGGTGCAAAAATAATAAAGGGATCATTGACACCATATTTAAATAATTATTAATAAACAAATCTCCACCTAAATGTGAGCTAGTAATTAGTGTACTGGATATTTCCTTGTTATTTTGTTAATAGCTCCACATAATTATCCAAAACTAGTTTTTAGGCCCGGGCTATGCCCCGGGTAACTATAATTTTTATTTATTAATATTTTATTTTGAAATTATAACACCAACCGTTACTTGGTTTAATTAGTGGTTAAGACTTTAATATACTAACTCAGAAGTCATGGGATCAAATCTTATACCATGCATTTTATAACTTTTAATATATTAGTATAGATATCTTACATGAACGTCATGATTATTTGAGTGTCTAAAATTTATAACTATTCTATGTGTGGCTTCTCTTCATGTGTTTGATATTTATGTTTAACTTTGTCGAACCGAAGTTTCGAGCTAGTTAGTCCTTGTATACGATGTTAAAAAAGAGTAGCTTTCTGCAAGCTGTCAATAAAATGATGAATAACAAAATAAGCATAAACTTGAATGTGGGTTAGTTTGCAATTCTTCTAGTCAGCTGTCAGTGTCTCTATATTAAAATTATGGTTATCTGGAAAATCTGGTTTGCGTGGAGGAGTAGCTGATTAATATTGGAAAAGATAGCATTTTTTTTGGCATTTTGTCTTGATTGCTAGTGTTTTATGTGGAATCGTTGCTTCTTGTGTGTATAGAGTCTGCACATTTTTTCCTTCAGATATACGTTTTTTTTTTTTTTTTGCGAGAATAAACCTTATACTAGATTCCGATATATTTTGTCAAAAACACCTTATAGAACATAAAAATTGTGAGACACCTCCTTATATATATATATATATATTTTTACGAAAACAAACCTTAAACAATTTTTTTTGGCGAGAAGAAACCTTATGCTAGATTCCGATCATTGTCCCAAGGTTTCGGCAATGACCATGTCATGGAATTTGTTGGGTTTAAAAAGTCACGTGCCTTGCACATGACATGGTGAATGCCGAAACCTTGGATCAATGATCGGAATTTGCCGGAACCTTGGGTCAATGATCAGAATTTGGCATAAGGTTTGTTCTCGCAAAGAAAATGTTGTTTGAGGTTTGTTTTCGCAAAAAAATTATATAAGGTGGTGTCTCACAGATATCATGTTTTATAAGGTGGCTTTTGACAAAAAAAACCCCCTAAAATTATGGTTATCTGGAAAATCTGGTTTGCGTGGAGGAGTAGCTCATTAATATTGGAAAAGATGATACTTTTGTTGGCATTTTGTCTTGATTGCCAGTGTTTTATGTGGAATCCTTGCGTCGTGTGTGCATGATCGTTTTTCTTATTGGTAAGTTGTAGAACATGAAGTATGTTTCCGTGTGAGAATTTTTGATGAAATGATGCCTAATATATGCTTAGTATACTATTCAGTCCATTTTAGTATACTATATAGTCTGTTATATGATGCAAGGCCCATGTTAATTTACCTAGACTGATTCTGTGCTGCTGTGCCAGCTTTTATTACTTTTGTCTTCTAGTTAATTCATGTCTAGGTGTTATGTGATGACTAGGCACCTGAGGGTGACCTAGAATTCAGTGCTGTGCCGCCTTATATAAAGGCTGCTTTCCTTCTAATGAAACAGGAGAGAATGAATGAAAGTAAGAAAACCTTGAGAGAGAAATTATGTGTGTCTACTGTTGCATTATGAGCTGCTGTTGTGACATCTACAATGTCAACATGGTATCAGAGCTACGGTTCAAGTAAGGTCATCTTATCAGCTCATTATCAGTAGTCTTGTGAAAAAAATTCTCTTTTTTTGAAATCGAAGTTTGAGTCTTCCTTCTTTCACAAAGTCAGTATTTTCCTCATCCTTGTTGCCTCATAAGTTGATGTTTTTTATTTCTTGATTAGTATAACTTAAATACTATCCTTGTTATACCTGAATCATGGCACCTAGAATAGACAGTAGCAGTCCTCTATATCTTCACCCATCTGATGGAAGTAACTCCATCATTGTTGAAAAACTCTAGGGATCTGGGAACTACAGATCCTGGAAAAGATCCTTAGAATTAGGTCTTGCTTCTAAGAGGAAGCTTGGTTTTGTAACTGGTACTGTGAAGAGGGATAGTAGTGATGCTATGAAACAGGAAGCCTGGGATACTTGTAATAATATGGTGATATCATGGATCTTGGGTAGTGTGAGTGAACCTATAAAAAAGTCCATCATGTTTCTAAATAACTCTGCTGAAATTTGGAAACAACTTGATAAAAGATATGCTGTGACTAATGGGTCAAGGAAGTATAAGTTGAGTAAAGAAATTTATGAGACTAAACAAGGAGGAAAGTCTATAACAGATTATTACAGAGAGATGAGAGGATTATGGGAGGAACTTGAGTCACTGAGTATCCTGCCACCTATTACAACTCTCACCATTGAAATTAATGCCTTCATCACAGCTCTGAATGAGCAACAGGAAGAGCAAAAATTATTTCAGCTCTTAAATAGCCTAGATGAAGCCTATAATGTTCAAAGAAGTCATCTTCTCATGATGAGTCCTCTACCTTCTGTGGATGTAGCATGTAGCTACCTTCACCAAGAAGAGAGTCAGAAGGAAATTCTGAAGCCTGTCAAGGAAGAGAGTGAAGCAACTGCTATGCTGAGCAAGAGTAGTGACCTTAGTTGCAGTGAATGTGGGAAGGTAGGACATGTAAGTGAGAAATGCTGGAGAATTGTGGGATATCCAAGCGAACACCCTAAAGCTCAGAGAGATGTAAAAGAAAGAATGAGAGAATCTTGGAACAATGGTAGAGGTGGAAGATACAATAGAGGTGGTAGATATAATAGAGGAGGAAGGAGTGCAGCACATGTGAAAAGTAATGTGGAAGCAACCTCCTCAGGGTCATGTGGAGCAACTATTACTGCTCAACAGCTTGAACAACTCATGAAACTTCTTCCTACACCATCAAAGACTCCAGGGTCAGACACAGAAAAAGAGATGAATTACAACTATGCTGGAATGGTGAGCTGTAATTTGGTAGATTCAGTTAAAACTGAATGGATTATTGACTCAGGAGCATCAGATCATATGACTGGATGCCTGAGCTTGCTTAAAAATCCCACTGAAATGATGAAAGAGCAGAGAATTAATCTGCCAACTGGAGAAGCTACTGTGATCTCTCACACTGGATAGGCAGATTTGAAAAATGAATTGAAGCTTAAGAATGTACTCTACATTCCTACATTCAAGCACAATCTTCTTTTAGTGCAAAAGTTGACAACTGATGGAGATTGCAAGGTTGATTTTCACCCTGGGAATGTGCAAGGAGTAGGAAGAGCAGAACATGTATTGTATTACTTGATAAACAAGCCCATGAATGAGATTGTGAAAACTTGGAGGAAAAGAAGTGGTGAGTGCCAAGAAGTGAAAAAAGAGAAAGGAAAAGATGTGACAGCAATGAGTGCAGAGACACAGATGAAGCTTCCTGGTACAATAACAAATGTGCCAAGTGTTCCTATCACAACTTTGTGGCACGGGAGGCTAGGGCATGCACCATTTCAGAAGCTGAACAAGATCAAGGATCTTAAAGGATTCAAGTATGATCATGCAGATGTGTGTATAACTTGCCCTCTTGCAAGATTCACCAAGCTGCCATACAAGCAAAGTGAATCAAGAGCATCAAGAGCATTTGAGTTAGTTCACATAGATATCTGGGGGCCATACAAGGTGGCAACAAGACACAATCAAAGATATTTTATCACTATAGTAGATGACTATAGTAGGGTGACATGGGTGCATCTTCTGAAACATAAATCAAGTGCATTTGAAGCTATACAAAATTTTGTTCACATGGGAGAAGCTCAGTTTGAGAAGAAAGTGAAAGTGATCAGGAGTGATAATGCTCTTGAGTTTGATGATAAACAGTGCAAGCCCTTCTTTTCTAGCCTTTTAATCATTCATCAAACAAGCTGTGTGGACAGACCTGAGCAGAATGGAAGAGTAGAAAGAAAGCATAGGAACATTCTGGAAATGGAAAGGGCTTTGAGGTTTCAAAGTGGGCTTTCCTTGCAATTCTGGGGAGATTGTGTGCTATGTGCTGTGCACATCACAAACAGATTGCCCAACAGTGTGCTGAATACATAACACTCTTCCTACTTATAAACATCTGAAACCTTTTGGATGCTTAGTTCTTGCTAGTAATCCTTCTAGAGTAAAGGATAAGTTTGATGCTAGGGGTGTCCCATGTGTATTCCTAGGATACCCTTACACTCAAAAGGGGTATAAACTGCTGACTAACAATAGCACATTTGTGAGCAGAGATGTAAGATTCTATGAAACAATCTTCCCATATAAGTTGTTCCATGGCACTGATAAACCAACGATTGATAAAATTATTGAAAATAAGTGTGTTAAAACAGAAGAAGAAGAGATAGAAGAAAATGTGAGAGAAACAATTGAACAAGAAGAAGAGAGAGCTGAAGGGGGTGTAGAAGTGAGAAGGTCCACTAGAACTCATAAAACTCCCACCTGGCATCAAGACTATATAACAGCCCACCTCACTCACACCTGTAAACCTCACCAAATAAACCTAACCACTCAAACCAACACAACACCTCAATTCTCATGCTTTATGTCTAAAACTCTCACACACCATGAACCAAACAACTTCAAAGAAGCTATTCAAGATGCTAAGTGGGTAGCAGCTATGACTGAAGAGCTAGACGCCCTTGAAGAAAATCAAACCTGGACCATTACTAACCTACCCGAGGGTAAGAGTGCTATTGGCAGCAAATGGTTGTACAAAATTAAGTACAATTATGATGAAAGCATCAACAGATACAAGTCTAGGCTTGTGATTCTAGGGAACAGACAGAAATATGGGATAGACTATGCTCAAACCTTTGCCCTAGTTACAAAAATGGCAACTGTGAGGTCCTTACTTGCCATTGCTTCCATAGAGGGATGGCATTTACATCAAATGGATGTTAAAAATGCTTTTCTGCATGGTGAATTGCAGGAAAATATTTACATGAAGTTGCCTCCTGGATATAAGGGTGATGGTCATAGGCTTGAAGTGCTGAAAGAAGGTGAATACATGACAACAGACAAGAATGCTAAAGTCTGTAAGCTCAACAAGTCCCTATATGGACTAAAACAAGCTCCAAGGCAATGGTTTGCCAAATTGAGTTAGCATTGAAAGAGCATGGTTTTGTGCAATCCAAGTAAGATTATTCCCTGTTTAGCAAACAAAACCACAAGAGCTTCTTGGCTATACTGATATATGTTGATGATTTGATTTTGGCTAGTAATGACATTGAAGCAATTCAAGACACCAAGAAACTTTTTAGTAGTCATTTTCAAATGAAAGATATGGGAATACTTTGGTATTTCCTAGGGATTGAGGTTGATCATTGTGCTCAAGGAATTTTCTTGTCTCAAAGAAAATATGTTCAAGATTTGCTGAAAGAGTATAACATGGAGAATTGTAAACCAGTGAGACTTCCTATGGACAGTCACACAAAGCTCAGTACACTCACATGAGTACCTCTTCCTCACTTTGAGCCATACCAGAAACTTGTGGGCAAGCTCATCTATTTGTGCTTGACCAGGCCTAACATCACATTTACAGTTCATGTGCTCAGTAGGTATATGCATCAGCCTACTAGTGCACATATGCAAGCTGTAAAAAGGGTGCTCAGGTACCTAGCATGATCTACAAGCCAAGGTATTCTCCTTGCTAACAGTTCAAGTGCCCAGCTGTCAGCCTGGTGTGATAGTGACTGGGGTGGTTGTGCTAGCACTAGAAGATCAACCTTAGGCTTTTGCATTCTACTTAGGAACTCCCCTATTTTATGGAAATCAAAGAGACAGTCAGTTGTAGCCAGGAGCAGTGCTGAAGCTGAGTACAGGTCAATGACATTGACCATATGTGAAGTAATGTGGCTTAAACAGTTTCTCTATGATCTTGGTGTGAAAAACATTGGCAAAACTGCAGTCAACTGTGATAATCAGGTAGCTTTGGCCAATGCCTCTAATCCTATCCATCATGAAAAGACAAAACATGTGGACATTGATTGTCATTGCATAAGAGACAAGGCAAATGAAGGTGTAATTGAGCCAACCTATGTGCCTACCAAGGAGCAAGTTGCTGATGTGTTCACCAAACTTCTCTCTACCAATCAGCATCAATTTCTTCTATCCAAGCTGGGAGTTCAGTCCAATCCTCACTCTCAGTTTGAGGGGGTGTGATGAAATGATGCCTAATATATGCTTAGTATACTATTCAATCCATTTTAGTATACTATATAGTCTGTTATATGATGCTAGGCCCATGTTAATTTCCTAGACTGATTCAGTGCTGCTGTGCCAGCTTTTATTACTTTTGTCTTCTAGTTAATTCATGTCTAGGTGTTATGTGATGACTAGGCACCTGAGGTGACCTAGAATTCAGTGCCGTGCCGCCTTATATAAAGACTGCTTTCCTTGTAATGAAACAGGAGATAATGAATGAAAGTAAGAAAACCTTGAGAGAGAAATTATGTGTGTCTACTGTTGCATTATGAGTTGCTGTTGTGACATCTACAATATCAACAATTTTAGTTATGAATTTACGACTGTTATAGGTTGTTGGGTATTCAATTATATTGAGGTCACATTTAGTTACCCGATTGTTACCATTTTTTCTCTTAGCCTTGGTGTATTATTGCATTTGTGTATCTGCAATGGCGCATTCTGACGGAGCACCGCTTGCAGAAACACTCTGTTCTGTCCTGCCTCCGCTTTGACATGGTTTAGATTTCTGTTCTAATTATATTGCCATTGATATTGTTTTACTTTTGGGGTGAAAGAGGATACAATATCTCAAAGTTGATCAGAGAACAAGCAAAAATTTACATAAGAGGAGGCCTGAGGGAGAGAGTAGACAACTTAAACAAGAGAGTAGACACCAATAATCATATATTCATGTTTTTGTTACTTGTATATATGATTCTAAACATTAGCAATTGTATTTTTAGTGATTTAAGAAGAGATATTAATGTGTTTTGCATTGGTGTTGCATAGGTGATATAGGTTAAAAAACTCTGGTTAGCATATCCCTAAGGCATTGCTGGAGAGCAATAGAGCGTGATTACTGTGCTTGTTACATGAATTCTGATGTGGATCTTAATGTTTTTGTTGTTGATCTGAATCTATTAAGATAAGTATATTGGAAATTCCGATCAATTCGCCATTCGATTACTTGAAACAACAACGGAAGATAAAGAATAACTATTATGAACCGTCGTAGAACATAAGAAGTGAGGAATCATTATATGATCATAGGACTTGGAATCAAGTCTACATTCATGTAAAATACAACAAAAATAAGTAGACTTTTCAGAAACTAACTTCACTATATTCCCTCTTTCAAAGTGTGCGACCATAAGAGCTTGTCAATAACTTGATGGTTCTCTCATGTGCTACGGTTGCAATAAGCTGTATGTATCCCGCAATACCTAATGATGTAACAGAAAATTGATGTCCTGCAAGTGTCTTGATAAGTCTAAAATCTTGACAAAGACCATATCCTAGTAGTCATGTCGTGGGATGTAGTGACTACATATCGTCCTCCTTCAGGCACAAATTTGACTTGGGAAATAAGCTGAGTATGGGATGGAATTTGGTGCATAGCTCGTTTTTTTTTAAATTCCAAACATATAACATTTGTTGTCGCGTGATGTGGCGGCGAAATGGTATCCGTTGGGGAGAAATCGCCCCAAAACAGGCTCAACATTCAACAACATGACCTTCAAAATCAAGTATATATGTCTGTCGGTACCTTAGGTTCCATATTCTTGCAACGATATCCATCCCTGAAGACGCTAACAATGATCCATCAGGATGGAAAGATGTGTCAAACACTCGTCTGCAATGTCCTTGTTGCAGTATCAACTCTATGTAAGAATATATAGATGCAAATAGCGGAATTTCAGGAAACAATTTCCTAACATCTATCATATATAGGATCACAAACATAATCAAACACATGAATCATTCAATAGGGATTAAATATCAAACCTTTGTAGCGTGATTTCCCTGTTGTATGCAAGCTTTGAAGGTCCGACAGCCTCAAGTGTTGCTCCTCTAATCAGTCCACGAGCACCAGTTGAACACCAACGTCTGCTAGAATGGAAGAGAAGAAATCTCTTGCTTTTAGGTGGTATAGGCGCCGGTTAGAGGGAATAGTTTAGGGTTTCACTTTTCTCTCTTGTGAAAAGAAACTGATTAATGAAATTGATCACCTAAACCCTAATATTATATTCTATATATAATAAAGAGTCATAGGCTAGTTAGGAGAACTAATTCTCCTCCTATTCCCCTTAGGACCGGCCCAATCCTAATCCTAAATGGATTCAGATTGCTTTGTCCAACTTATACTACAATGTGTGACCTCATAGGATTAATCTATTTTAGTTATAGGCCAAATCCATATTGTCCTATTAATCATATTTATTCTCAAGCAAGAAAATACGATTACTAAAATAATTAACTTTATTATCTTCATAATATAATTCCTATTAATATTTAGTAATTGCCGGGATGTCTAAGGACATATTCCTTCAATCTCCCACTAGTCCGAAGACAAGAGCGCAATGTTAAATTCCTTAAGTCTCTTAATGCCAAATTTGATAATACTATGTTATTCTCAAATTTTGTTCCTTGATCGTCGAGTTCGAATCGATCAAATAAGGATTAAGTCTTTAATCCTATTCCGCATGGCCATGCAATTTTCCGATTTTCGCTCATCAAGAGGCCCGAGACACCATTCCTATTTAATAGGAGGACTTATCCACTCTTGTATGACCATAACTCCCACTCAATTCTTAGCCCACCCGATCACTTGCCTTTATAACCTCCTTTTACGGCGCGACGTTTAACAGTGTCAAAGTTAACTAATTATATTGTGGTTATTAAGACATACTCATGTCTAAGGAATCCACTATATATAGTAGTTTGATTCTACTTTTAGAATCTAATTAGGTCAAGTCTCAATGTATCAAATATACATCCATATAATCAATTAGACATCTCTATGTCTCCATAGCCCATGGAACTGCGCTATCAATTAATTATATACTAGTCTTTTAAATAAATCACTTATGTCCAATTTAGTGATTTAGACTAGGGACTTTAAATAGATTGTGTTTCTGTTCACTTTATAGGGTTCCATTATCAAAACGTTTTCGATAATCCTATTTAAAAACACAAATTATTTGGACATTTTATTTAATACTAAACCAAACAATTAAATAAGAAAAGAATTTTTATTGATAGACATTCAAAGCATAATAAATGTCTTTACAATTGTAAACATGAAGTAAACAACCTAAAGCCATTCTCCCATATGCTTAACCCCATAGACCTAGTATGACACTCATGCTTAGGTTGAGCAAGCGGTTTAGTCAGAGGATCTGTAATATTATCCTCAGTATGAACCTTGCTTACTTTCACATCCTCTCTTCCAACGATCTCTCGAATAAGATGGAATTTCTTGAGCACATGTTTAGACCTTTGATGCGATGTGGGTTCCTTAAACTGAGCAATGGCACCATTGTTGTCACAATACAACTCAATGCCATTCTCAATGCTAGGAACTACACCAAGCTCACCAATGAACTTTTTGATCCAAACAGCTTCCTTTGCTGCATCAGTTGCTGCAATATACTCAGCCTCTGTTGTAGAATCCGCTATGGTACTCTGCTTAGAGCTCTTCCAGCTCACAACTCCTCCATTGAGACAAAATATGAAACCAAATTGAGATCGGAAATCATCTTTGTCACTCTGGAAGCTTGCATCGGTTTATCAAGTAACAACCAACTCACCATCTCCACCATAAACCAAAAAAATTATCCTTAGTCCTTCGTAAGTACTTAAGGATGTTTTTCGCTGCAATCGAGTGTGCATCTCCTGGATTTGACTGGTATCTGCTGTATTTACTCAAAGCATATGCAACATCCGGTCGAGTGCATATCATGGCATACATAATGGATCCTACTGCAGAAGCATAAGGAACATTACTCATACGCTTGACCTCATCAGGACTCGAAGGACACTGAGTCTTGCCAAGTGTTATGCCATGTTGCATGGGAATGAAACCTCTTTTGGAGTTCTCCTGCTTGAACCTTACTTTTCAATCTATCTCTATAGATCTTTATTCCCAATGTACTCTGCCTCTCCAAGGTCTTTCATAGAGAAACAATTTTTAAGCCATTCCTTGACTGACTCAAGCATGGTTTTATCATTTCCTATGAGAAGTATGTCATCCACATACAAGACCAGAAAAGCAATAGTACTCCCACTTAACTTCTTGTATACACAAAATTCCTCTTCATTTCTGAGAAAGCCAAATTTCTTGACTGCCTCATCAAACCTTTGGTTCTAACTCCTTGATGCGTGCTTTAGTCCATAAATGGACTTCTTAAGCTTGCATACCCTCCCTGGATTTTCTAGATATTCAAAGCCTTGAGGTTGTGTCATGTACACATCCTCTTTCAAGAACCCATTCAAGAAAGCGGTTTTGACATCCATCTGCCATATTTCATAGTCATGAAAGGCAAGAATCGCAAGGATTATCCTAATGGACTTCAAAGATGGCTATCGGTGAGAAGGTTTCATCATAGTCAATACCATGAATTTGTTTGAAACCTTTCGCCACCAACCTTGCTTTGAAAACACTAATGTTTCCATCCTTGTCTGTTTTCAACTTGAAAATCCATTTACATCCAATGGGTTTTACCCCATCAGACAAATCAACCAAGTCCCATACTTGATTTTCAGACATGGAATCCATTTCAGATTTCATGGCCTCAAGCCATCTTTCGGAGTCTTGACTATCCAAAGCTTCTTTGTAGCTAGTAGGTTCTTCTGATTCTAAAATCGTTATTTCAGAACTTTCAGTCAAAAGAAAATCAATATATCTCTTTGACGAAATTATGGTCCTACTAGACCTACGTTGGGGAACAACAGAAGAAGTTTCTACCTCACTAGGTTGAGTGACTTGGCATAGAGTATCTCCAAGTGGGACGGTAGGAGGTACGTGAATTGAATGCACCGCCTCCTGAGCATTTTCATGCCGGGCCGCCTCTGATGAGGTGTTAACCTCATCCATTTGTTGCTCATCTCGAACTTGTTCGAGATATACATTTCTCCCACTTGTTTTTTTGGAAATAAACTCCTTTTCCAGAAAGACACCATTACGAGCAACAAACACTTTGTTTTCGCTTTGGTTGTAGAAGTAGTATTCCTTAGTCTCTTTTGGGTAACCCACAAAGAGACATTTATCGGATTTGGGTGAAAGCTTATCAGAAAGTAAACGTTTTACATAAGCTTCACAACCCCATATCCTTAGAAAATGCAATTTTGGAACGTTTCCAGTCCACATTTCATATGGTGTCTTTTCCACTGCTTTGGATGGTGCTCTATTAAGTGTGAATGACGTTGTTTAAAGCGCAAATCCCCAGAATAAAATAGGAAGATCAACAAGACTCACCATGGATCGAGCCATATCAAGTAGAGTTCGATTCCTTATTTCAGAAACACCATTTAACTGTGGTGTTCCTGGTGGAGTCCATTGTGAAAGTATTCCACAATCCTTCAAATGATCACCAAATTCTTGAGATAAATATTCATCACCACGATCGGATCGCAATGCCTTAATTTTCTTCCCAAGTTGGTTCTGTACTTCATTCTGGAATTCCATGAATTTTTCAAAGGATTCCGACTTATGCCGCATGAGGTAAACAAATCCAAATCTGCTTACATCGTCGGTAAAAGTAATGAAGTAACTGTACCCTCCCCTAGCCAAAATTACTCATAAGTCCACATACATCCGTATGTATGAGGGCTAAAAGGTCATTGGCCCTTTCACTTGAACCTGTGAAAGGAGACTTTGTCATTTTCCCCATCAAGCAAAACTCACAAGTATTAAATAATTCGAAATCAAATGATTTGAGAATTCCATCTCTATGAAGCTTCTCAATACACTTTGAGCTTATGTGGCCTAATCGACAATGCCATATGTATGTCGGGTTTGAATCATTTGCTTTATGTTTCTTGTTGTCTATGTTATTGATGTGGGTTTCTAAGTCTAACACATATAAACCATTTGATAACTTAGCGGAGACATAAAACATATCATTCAAATATGCAGAACAACAATTGTTCTTTATTGTAAATGAATAACCTTCGGAATCCAAAACAAGAATCGAAATAATGTTCTTTGTGATAGCAGGAACATAATAACGATTATTAATTTCTAAAACTAATCCTGAAGGTAAAAGTAGACTATATACTCCCACTGTCAATGTAGCAACTCGTGCTCCATTGCCAACGCGAAGATCTACTTCTCCCTTTCCCAATGTTCTACTTCTTTTGAGGCCTTGCATATTACAAATAATGTGTGAACCACAAGCGGTATTAAATACCCAAGAAGCAGAAGTTGCTAAGTTAACTTATATAACATACATATCCGAACTAGAAACTCCTTTCTTTTGATCCTTTAGATACTTGGGGCAACTACTTTTCCAATGACCAATCTTGTTACAGGTGTAACAATAGTGCTCATCAGCAACTTTTGGTTTTGGTGTAGTCTTTTGCTTTTCAGAAGTTTCAGACTTGGCAACTTGTTTGCTTTCGTCCTTCTTAATAGCAATCCCAATCTTATTGAGCGATTGCCCTTTACTAACCATAAGAACATCCTCCTATTCTTTTCTTGGCTGGTTAGGGATGTTTCGCTCAGTCTGAGTTAGCTTTTCATGCATCTCTTGCATCGTTGCTTCCTCCCCTTGCATGTGAAAGTCGTTGAACTTATCAGTTCTGAGAACAATTCTCATTTCCCTTTCACTTGCAATGAAACGTTCAACATTCAATTTGTCCTTTGAAAGGACGGAGCGCAAATTACAAGTAGAATTGTTGGTGTTGATGTTGTTGTTACTAGACATAATTACTACAACAAATAATAAAGCAAGATTCAATCAACGTTTATCAAGAAAGCAAAGAATTAAATAAATTTTAATTAACTACTACCCTTTATTCAAAATGAAAGTCCCCTATTGAATAAAGAAATAACCAAGATCCTCTCCCACTACAATCAAATGGACTTTGGCCCTGCCTTCAATTTATAGTAGTTGAGGTAAGTAAACACTTTACTAATTATAACTAATTATAATTCTTGGTAGACAGGTTAACAACTTCTTGTTTACTCCTATCTCTTAGCTTCAAAACCCAAAACTTTGTCTTTTGATGATTTTGTTGAGTTAAACCAAACATTAACATACATGTAAGTTTCAAAACCAACCCTACTATCCTCGAAAATATGAGCAACACCCCTTTGGCGTAACCTATTACTCATGATCTAAGGCTTTATAGGTGTTGTTTGGAAAAGCAATTAAACTCAATATTACTTTTAGGGACCTAAGTTTACTAACATGGTCAATTAATATACACATGAATCAATTAACCACGAAAAAACTTAGAAGCAAGCATTTAAACACAATAAATGCAAGAAATTAATAAAAGCAATGATTAAAATGATCTAGTATGACCCCTATACTTAGGAAAATAACTAATCTTTATGAATCTTCCCTTGAATCTCCATGGATCACCATCCTTGAAACTCCTTGGATTCTCATGCTTGATTACATAATTTGAATTAAATAAATAACGAAAATTTAAAGTTACAAAAATAAAAACGATTCGCAGATCGTATTTAATTTACATTCAAATATAACGATTCGCAGATCGTATTTACTATCTTAATTTGGGCCATACTAGTCATAACATGCAAAATATAATATCATACATATTACATTAAACATCCACGCATTTATAATATAAAAATAAAATAAACACATACTATTTACTTATTAACAATTAATAAGCAAATAAAACTTTCCATAATAATTATAAAACTTAACCAATTTAAGCTAGAAATTATTTAGGAAACTTTATTATTTCAATTCAATTACTTATTTAAACATGAAAATAATCATTATTATTCACAAATTTACAAACTAGGAAACTTTTGAATTTATGCTCAAATTTGGAAAATCAGATTTTCCTTAAAAACAATTTTTTATTTTTTTTAATGTTGACTTAAAATCAGATTTTCCTATTAATCATATTTATTCTCTAGTAAGAAAATACGATTACTAAAATAATTAACTTTATTATCTTCATAATATAATTCTTATTAATATTTAGTAATTGTCAGGATGTCTAAGGACATATTCCTTCACCTGCACTGCAGTCAACATCCCACAATCTCCAAGTTTGATCAAAGCTAGTGGTGCCCGAATGCTTGCATGACGGGTGGAAGGCAACACGAGCAAGGCAATCCTAATGTCCTTCCATAGCCTAGCAGTTCAGTCAGCTGATGCAGTCACCACAAAGGTACCATCAGGTTCAACTTAGAAACCAACTTGACCCCATCACCAGGCATTCCTTGACTCCATATCATAGCAACATCGCTGAAAGATGAAGTCAAGCAACTTGCCATCGTTGGAGAATGAACATCCGTAAAGGGGACGTTCATCACCAATATCATCGCCAGAACCCAATCATTTATTGTATTTTTGTTATACCGTGCATAAATATCTAGATATTAAGAACTCTCAACCAAACAATGATCGAATCATTTTGTTGTAAGTTTTTTATGCACGCAACAAAATCAAGACAATAAACATGATTTAGCAATAACAAATATACATAGTTCCCACAACGCTTGGCTGGATCGATTAGCTATTTTCTCTTTCCTTTTTGGGAGAGTACAGATTTTGAAAAGCAGGTAAAAGCCATACTATATTTAAGACATCCTAATACATACTCCATCCACGATTAGAAACCGCACCACATAGTTTTAGGAGTTTTTTTTGTTTTTTTATTGGCTCTATTTGGCAAATAGCTTATAGTGGATAGTTGATTCTATTTTTGGTTTGACTAGCTAAACTCGTTAACTAGTTTGACTAGCTAACTATGTAAATGCATTTGGTAAACTTTAGTTGGTAGTTTGCTAATTGTTCAGACTTAGAGGATATTGTAAAATAACGCCTTCCTCGAAGGCAATGATGCTTATATAATTTTTTTTTTGTAAGTTCTAACTTTTAACCATTCAAAGTATGTAGGCCCCGTGCTTTTAGACTGCTTGAAATTGAACGGAACGGAAGTGAACAGAAATAATGATGATGATAATAATAATAATAATAATAATAATAATAATAATAATAATAATAATAATAATAATAATAATAATAATAATAATAATAATAATAATAATAATAATAATAATAATAATAATAATAATAATAATACGAAAAATTATACTAGTAAAATTAAAAACAAAATTCATAATTAAAACATTAAGCTAAAGTGAAAAAAAGTCCAAAAGAACAGCCGTAATATACTAATATGGTTCCGGTAATTGGTACCAATCATGATTTAGGGCCTATTCTCTTCGGCATAAAACAACTTAACTGAACTGAACTGAACTGAATTGAACTGAATTAAATTATAACTAATTAATAGTAATGATAATAATTTAGGAACTGAACTGAATTGAAATGAACTGAACTGAACTGAATTGAACTGAACTGAACTGAATTGAAAATAAGCTGGGGAGAACAGGCCCTTAGTTGTCTATAGCAATTATATGCAATAAAATTTCAAGCAGTTTTGCCGTCAAAAATAGAATATGTTGCTTTTAGGAGTGATTAGTATGATCTAATTGTAGACAAAGAACCATTGCTGGTATTTTTCAATATGACATCGAAGGCTGTTTTAGGAAGATATTTGGGTGTTATTTTCTCCAGTTATAAACCAATGGCTAGTGATTTTCATCACTTAGTTCAAAAAGTTGACAATAAAAAAAAATTCTTGGCACAACCATTTTCTTGCGAAAGCAGGAAAATCAGTGCTTATTCAGAGTCACCTAGAATCTTCTCCAACCTATCTTATGGCCACAACTCAGGTGCCTAAGAAAATATGCTCTACAATTGATAGCATCAATCGAAAGTTCTTCTGGCGCTCTTCAATGAACTCTTCAGGATTACAGCTAGTGGCATGGTCGAAAATTTGCCGCCCTAAAAAATATGGTGGACTGAATTTCCGGAAAATGGCTCATCTAAATGAAGCATACTTAGCTAAAATGGGTTGGAGGATCCTTTATGACCAACACTCACTTTGGCCTACCCTTATGCGCCAAAAATATCTCCGAAATACTTCTTTCTTTGAGTACAAAGTAAAGCCATATGACTCTCATATCTGGAAGTCCATCATTCGATCTCAAGAACTTCTAAGGAAAGGAATACGTTGGAAAATTGGAACGGGTACAAATATTTACTTCTAGATTGATAACTGGTGTGCAAATCAAAGTATCATTGAACTATTAGAGCTCCAAATCACATCTATTGCTAATCTAGAACTCACTGTCAATAATGTTATTCTTCCTTCAAGACAATGGAATGTTGAGCTCTTAAATGATTTGGTCCCACCACATATTATCCACGTTATCTTGGGAATTCCTATCCCTTGCTATCCCACCCCGGATATTCCTTGTTGGGGGCTAACTAGTTCGAGTGAATTTTATGTGAAAACAGCTACCTGGCTCGCTCATGGAATTACACCGTCTACAAGTATTTCTTGGCCGTTTAATTGGATATAGAAAATTGATGTAGCCCCAAAGATCCAAATAATTCTATGGCAATGCTTGCAAAATGGTCTCCCCTTAAAATCCAATTTAGGACACCGACAAATCACTAATGATACTCTTTGCCCTCTTTGTAATTCTGCTAATGAATCTATTAGCCATTTATTCTTCTCTTGCCCATCAATTTGTCAATATTGGAATTCTCAATTTATACGACAAAAAATTCATATAATATATATAGTTCCCCAAGATCTTGCTCAAAGCCTTGCGTGTCTTCGTTCCTACCCGAAAGCCTTGCAATTATTCTGTTATAATCTATGGAGTGTTTGGAAGGAACGCAATTCAATTGTCTTTGAAAATAATATGCTTAATTTCAATCGTATTTATTACAGAGCCTGGCATTTGTACATGGAATGGAATACTCGAACTATGATAGATGTTTCGTTTACTATCTCTTCTCTTCCTTCTTGCAGGTCTCACAAATCCATTATGGTCAGTTGGTAGCCACCGCCCCCTGGATGTTTCAAGTTAAATTTTGATGGTTCAGTTACTGGCTCCTCAGCTGCTGTAGGTGTGGCCATCCGCGACTCTACTGGCGAACTTGTGGCTGCTCAAGTATATCGTTTTGGTCAAACCTCAGCACTTGTTGCTGAAGCCTGGGGATTACGAAATGGGCTTCTTCTTGCCATTAATCAGAATATCCAAGATCTATATATTGAAGGAGATAACCAAGTTGTTATAAGAGTGTTACAAGGTCACTACGTTTGCCGTTGGACCATCCAAACACTCATTGAAGATATTCGACATATGCTTCGTCAATTTAGAGTCTACACTATTAAGCATATTTTTCGGGAAGCCAATCGAGTAGCAGATCTTCTATCAAAAAAAGGTCACGATAGTTCTGCTGCCTCGGTTGACATGGATGTCTCCACTGATCCTGAGCTACAAAAATTTGTCTTACTTGATTCGTTAGGGTTCTCACTTGAGAGAAGGGTGTCCTAACATTACCCATGTACAAAAAAAAAAATTCTTGGAAAACCAAATTTTTACCCTATTTTATTTTTTAAAACTTGAGCTTAATTTATATATATTAAATTATGTTAGTATATGGAACCCAAGCCAATGTCGGTTTGAAGTAGTTTTGGATTCGAAGGGGGTGGGGGGGGAGGGGAGGGGAGCCGCAGATTCGAAGGGGGTGGGGGAGGGAAGGGGGGTCAGGGATTCAAAGGGGTAGGGGGAGGGGTACAAGTTGGGGTGGTGGGGGGCACGCGGGCCGGGGTGGTTGGGTTTGATGGGGGGGTGTGGGAGCTGGCCGGGGTGGGGAGGGGAGGTGGACAGGTGGTGGTGGTTGACTGGTTGTTAAGGGGTTAGAATTAGAGTTAGGGTTAGGGTTAGGGTTAGGGATTAGGGTTACGGTTAGGGTTAGGGTTAGGGTTAGGAGTTAATTAGGGTCTAAAATAAAAAATTAGGGTTAATGACTAACGGAGTTAATCGTCGTTAGTCATTAAGGGCATTATGTTGTATTTTCTTGAAAGTCAGGGGTATATGATGAATTTTGAAAAAAGTTGGGGTATTTGGTGAATAAAAAAATTTGTCAGGGTTATTTGGTGAAAAAACCGAATTATATTTATACATCCTAATGACAAGAGTCCTATTCCATCCCAAACTAGGAATAATAATCTATTCCTAATACAAAATATGAGTCCTAACATTTAGGCTTAGACTTCTTGCAACTTGCTACAGAACATAGGAAGTGAGCAATCTTAATATGACTGCAGGACTTGAAATCATGCCTACATTCATGTAAAATATATACAACAAAAATAAGTAGACTTTTCAAAAACTAACTTTACTAAATTCCCTCTTTTAAAGTGTGCGACCATAAGAGCTTGTCCAAAACTTGATGGTTCGCTCATGTGCTAGTTGCTACGGTCGCAATAAGCTGTCTATGTCCTGCAATATCTAATGTTGTAACAAAAGACTGAGGTCCTGCAAGTGTCATGATAAGTCTATAATCTTGACAAGACCATATCTATTGGGCATTAGTTGTATTAGTTGTATTGGGACTATTATTTCTATTCTTTGTATAGCCGTGTAATTAGCCTCGTGGGCTGTAGGCTTAGCCCCCCATTGGACTTTGTATAAATACGTTTATTGTTGAATGACAAAGTAAGGAAATCATTTAACCTATTTCCTGTCATGGTATTAGAGCAACACGCTTAGCAAACCACTCACTGACTTCATCTTCTTCGCCTCTCATCACGAAAGCGGCGAGCGTGCGTCGGCGAGTGCTTCACTATGACCAACGAAGAAAAAATTAATGTTACTTCCCCATATTATCTCGGGTCTGGTGATCAGCCCGGTAATCTAATTACCCACGTGACTCTTTCCGGCGACAATTACGTTGCTTGGGTTTGAGCCATCACTTTGTCTTTGAAGGCCCGACATAAGTTCGTGTTCGTGGACGGAACAATTTCAAAACCGTCTGAAAATAACAAATTCCTTAATTGGGAAACTGTTAACTCCATGATTGTGTCATGGATTCTTCGTAGTATGGACTCAAAGCTTTCGGGAACGATCCCTTATTTCACCGAAGCGAAACCTTTGTGGGATTACATGGAGAAACGTTTATGTGTGGCTAATGGACCACGACTGCAGCAATTGCGGAGCGATATTATTGACTGCAAACAATTAAAAACAATGAGTGTTGATGATTACTTCAATAAATTGATGAGTATATATGATGAGTTGAGTCGGCTTAAACCTTTGCACGCCTGTTCTTGTGGACATTGCACCTGCAATGTTGCGAGCAAATTTGCGATTGATCGCGATGAAGAAAAATTGCACCAATTCTTGATTGGTGTGGATGACGATCTGTATTCTCAGGTTCGTTCTAATTTACTTTCCCAAAATCCTCCTGCTGATCTTGATCGAGCCTACCAAGCGCTGCTGCAGGAAGAGAAATCACGTTTGATCGCGCGCGGGAAGGCGATTCAAGAAGAATCTCAGGCTTTCCACCTTCAATCTGAGCGTGGGTCTGGACGTTTTGATAAATCAGGTTTATTTTGCAACTATTGCAAGAAGCAGAGGCATGACCGAAGTATGTGTTATAAGCTTCATGGGTATCCTGAAGGGAAAGGCCCTCGAGGTCGGGGCAGCAGCTCCTCCAATCTGTCAACTACGCCTGCTGCTGATGCTGGCCGTGGACAGGGGGCCAGCACTCGCGCCAACGCTGTCATTGATGTGCCTCCTGTAGGTGATATGTCTATTTTATATAGAGTTTTTACCCCCGTCCCTCATTGATTATTGGTCTTAATTGCGATCTTTGGAGCTATTTTTTTGTACTAATGTGCTACTTGTAGTGTGTTTGTAGTTTCAGGTTGATCATTGTAGGAATTAGCATGTTTTAGGGCATTTCATACTCATTTATATCACTACAAGAGATGATGTACTTTTGAGAGCACAAGCATTGAGTTGGAAGAGTTTTGAAGCAAAGCGAATAATGAAAGAAGTAGAAAAATGACTCCAGTCCACTCTTTTGATTTTTATTCATGTTCTACAAATCCAAATGCAGTGATTTCAATTGGATTAGATTCTACACTTCAAGAGCTTTCCAACGAGTGGTCACTTGCCTAATTCCGACGAATAACGAAGAAGTTATGGCGTTTTGAAGACAGAGATTTTGTGCAGGCTGACGACCGCCCGACCGGGAGGAATTCGCCCCGGCTGCCCGGGCGCCCTTACTTAGCCAAATTTCATCGTTTGGAGAAGATTTGGAAGAAAATAAAATATTTTGTTGCGGGCCCGACCGGGCGGGGCGCTATCTCACTTCTACGAAAAATACTTGACGACCGCCCGGTCGGGCGGTTTCCGCCCGGGTTGGTCGGGTGGGGCTGTATTTAAGGCTTTTGAAGCGCATGTTGCGCCGGTTTTGGTTTTAATATAAATACTTATCCTTTTAGGGTGGAAAAACGATGTTTTTACATTAGAGTTTCAGCTTTTAGTTTTCTAAGCAATTTATAATTACTCAAGAACCCTAGTATTACTTTTTCCCATTTTTACATTGGATTTTCAATAGAAGCTTTGATTTTGCAAGATTGGTTCTACAATTGGTATTTCTTCTTTCTCTTGTTATTTTTATTCAATCCTTGATTATTAATTCATCATGTTTACTTGTTTCATCATGAGTATGTTTTCCCTAATTATGATTGAGTAGTTTATTTCTAGGGTTAAGGGGATCCATGAACATTTATGAAGGGATGTCTATATAGTATTGATTTTTGATGATGTATGTTGATTCCTATTGAATGTATTATCTCTATTCAATCCGATTTGGCCAGATTTGATTGTTATAGTATTGCAATATTAGGTTATGCGCCGAGAGGTATAAACTTGATATTAAGGCTAGTTTCAATAGGTAGAGTTGGTATTAATAAATTGCGAGAGCTTGTTAATATCATTCTATGGTTAATTTCGACTCGAGAGAGGAAATCAACCTGTTTGACTGCATTATTCATTATTGATTATTGTGTTTCATCCTGGAATATTGTTCATTGGTGAACCTACGCCCTAGACTCTTTATAATTGATATTCTTAATATAGTTATTGTCTAGTTTAGCATAATTACCAACAAACACTCGTTCCCTATAATCTGGATTTGATCGACAATTAGGAAAAGAACACTGTTTTCCTGTGGATTCGACCCTACTTCCCTGACTACTATTTGTTAGAGGACTTTAGGATTACTTTTGATTAGGTGATACGACTTTAGCCTGTCAAAATTTGGCGCCGTTGCCGGGAAAACGGTTTTGTTTAATTTTTAATTGTCTTAGAGTCTAGATTATTCCTTGTCTATACTAACCCCCATTCGAGGGAACATGTGATCCTTAGAATTGTATATATATATATATATATATATATATATATATATATATATATATATATGGTTTAAATCTCCTCTGACTGTGTTATAATGGAGTGGGATCACCATTATGGAGCAAATTTTACTGATTGTCAGGACAATATGGTTATAATTGTTGGGATGGTCAAGTGCCTGATTATGATGCATCTTTTGATTATCCGAATTCTAATTTTTGTGCATCTTATGATAATTAATATTCTTCCAATCCTAACTTAGATTATAATGGATTACCATATGCTCCCTATGAGTCTTATGTGCATACTTGGAACTCCCCTCCCCAATTTGACTTGCATAATTATCCTCAACAACAATTATCATAGTGTATTACAGATCTTCTTGATTTAATGAAACAATTGAATGAGTCCGACAAAAAATTCAGTGCTAGCCTTAAGCAATTGTGTGACCAACAGCAGTTGATGGTTAATCAATTACCAGACATTCAACAAATAAGAGACCAAAATATGTTTTCCTATGATGATGATGATTGTGTTGAGAATGCCATGTCAGTGGAGAATGGTGATTATATGACTCCCGATATCGAAAGGAATGATGAGAATGAGAAAAATATGGATAGGATGAATGTTTTGGTGGAGGAAAAACTTTTAGTTACAAACCACTTTGTTAATGAGCCTATTTTAGAGGGTGGTGACATTGTAAGTGAAACTGTAGAGGTTGAACCTATAATTTCTTGTCCCCATATTACATTTTCAAGAAGGCTTGATCTTGTTTCTTCCCATCCTATTTTATTTCCCTCATATTGTCTAAAAGGGCCACCATTAAAAGATACATTTGGCCAAGTTGACATTGTTGATATTCTTTCCTTGAGATCTCTGGTGTCTACACAACAGATGCAGGAAAGTTATACTTTGTCTCCCTTTTCTCCATTTTCTTTTGATTCTTCTTGTCTTCACTTTTATTTGTTTCTGCTGACATTATGTTTGTGAAGATAGATGTGCTTGCAATCAAGCCATATCTTGTTTTTAGTGACATGTTTGCAGGAGCATTTGATAAGTTACTCAAGGCATTGGATTCTTCTGATTGCAGTTGAAGCTACAGACGTTAAATACAGTGCTTTGCGGGAGGCAACCTGTGTTTTTTTTTCCCTTCCCTTGTTGCAACGAGGACAATGCCTGATTCAGCTTGGGGGAGGATTTCTGTAACTACTGCTTTTCTTTTACTCTTTTACTGCTTTTTAGTTTAGTTAAGTTAGTTTAATTGCTTTCAAAAAAATGAAAAAATCACAAAAAATGAAATATTACTGAAAAAATACCAAAAATACAAGTTGAATATGAATGGATTGATTGCTTCCCTGTGCCCCGAACTGTGCTTTGAAAAATGATTTAACTCACTATACTGGATAGTTGGGCATTTGTGATTGTAATGTTGTGATGTGATCTCTGATTACATTGATCTTGAGTGGATTTTGATAATAAAGCGCCTACTTTGACTGCATGCTTGAATTGGTTAGACTGTGAGGATTCATTGTTGCCTATGTATTTACGTCCATATCCAATCTATTCTTGTGTGTTAGTTCCTCGTAGCATTCTTATCTTGATTTTGGCAATGTACTCATTGATTTCTGGTGACTTTGGACATGTGCTGTGATAGAGGCGTTCTTTTGTTTAATTTTAAGCCTCAGAGTTGATAAATGAATTAATTTCCCTCCTAGCCCTGCTAAGCCTAATGACTTTTTATTTTGATATTGCGCCACATTGAACGCCTTGAGCCTTTACAATGATTATTGTCCCAAAGCCTAGCTTGGGGGAGCATTTGTTAGGTTGGTACTATGATGTGTGGTCGATTCTATGGGTTGGCTGGAAATAATGTCTATGTTGATACAAAGAAAAGAAAGAAAAAGAAAAAATGAAGTGAAAAATGATAGTGAAAAATCTGAAAAATCTCTATGATCTTCACTCTTAAAATTTCAAAAAGTGTTGAAAATTATGCTGAAAATGACAAGTATTGGATGGTTCGTGAGACTTTGAAGTTGGTTATTGTTTTGGTCATGTTGTTGATGCCATGGGAGTTGTTTCGGCCACACCTAGTCCTGTTACTAGTGTTTTTTTGCTCCTCTTTTCTTGGCTTTTCCACCACATTCCCTAAATAATTTCCTTACCTCTACCCGAGCCCCATTACAACCCTGAGAAAGACCTCTTGAGCACGTGTTTGATTGTTTACTGGATTGATACTGAGTCAATTTGCCAAAGTTAAAGAGTAAGTTTGTTATTTGAGTCGACCTGGCTAGGATGAGCGATATTATACCTTTCTAAACACATGAGAGTGTGAGTGGGAAGGGCTATTATGGTTGGGTTGGTGAGTGTTTGGGCACATATTATGTCTGCCACAAAATTAAGCGGAGTGGCACCTCGGTGAGCATCTTTTCGAGATTTGCATGTTATGTAGGGCAGCTGCATTTGATTGTTTGCTTAGGTGATTGGTGGTCAGGGTAATCTGAACAACTGAACTTGAATTTTGCTTGCTTGAATGATTTTGAGTTTGAAAATATTTGAGCCTGATTTTCTTATCTAAAGGGTGAAGCAATTATATTCATGTTCATGTTGTGCTTTGCTTAGGGACAAGCAAAAGTCTAGCTTGGGGGAGTTTGATATGTCTATTTTATATAGAGTTTTTACCCCCGTCCCTCATTGATTATTGGTCTTAATTGCGCTCTTTGGAGCTATTTATTTGTACTAATGTGCTACTTGTAGTGTGTTTGTAGTTTCAGGTTGATCATTGTAGGAACTAGCATGTTTTAGGGCATTTCCTACTCATTTATATCACTACAAGAGATGATGTACTTCTGAGAGCACGAGCATTGAGTTGGAAGAGTTTTGAAGCAAAGCGAATAGTGAAAGAAGTAGAAAAATGACTCCAGTCCACTCTTTTGAGTATATCTCAAGTTCTACAAATTCAAATGCAGTGATTTCAATTGGGTTAGATTCTACACTTCAAGAGCTTTTCAACGAGTGGTCACTTGCCTAATTCCGACGAATGACGAAGAAGTTATGGTGCTTTGAAGATAGAGATTTTGTGCAGGCTGACGACCGCCCGGCCGGGCGGAATCCGCCCCGGCTGCCCGGGCGCCCTTACTAGCCAAATTTCATCGTTTGGAGAACATTTGGAAGAAAAGAAAATATTTTGTTGCGGGTATGAACTGAGTCCCGCACAGGTGCAAACACTCTTGAACATGATTAATACCGAAAACACAACTGCCAACGTTGATCGTATGTCTGGTAAGTTTCTTCCCTTGGACTGGATCATTGATACCGGAGCGTCTCATCACGTTACCGGGAATGCAACTTGTTTGACGCACACTCGTCCTTTGGAGAATTGACCTGTTGGTTTGCCGGATGGGCAACGTATTGTGGCCACTATGATTGGCCGTGTTATTCTCTCTCCTGACCTTGTTCTTGACAATGTGTTGTTTGTTCCAATGCTCAACTGCAATTTAATCTCCGTCACTCAATTAATTAATGAAAATAATTGTTATGTTCAATTCAATAATTCTTTGTGTGCTATACAGGGCCTGTCCTCGAGGAGCCTGATTGGAGCGGGTGAACGACGGGACATACTCTATTTCTTCCGGGGGATTCCTTCAGTTCAAGCTGTCACAGTGCCGGGTTTAAGTGACTTTGAGTTATGGCATCGCCGTTTGGGTCATCCTTCGGATCGCGTTGTCAAGTTAGTTCCTGCTATTAGTTCTAGTTCTATTCAGAAATGTATAAATAAGGCTTGTGTTGCATGTCCACTCGCCAAGCAAAAGCGTGATCCTTTTCCTATTAGTGACAATAAAGCTAGTCCTACATTTGAACTTGTCCATTGTGATTTATGGGGGCCTCATAGTACGCCTTCCACATGTGATGCTGTTTATTTTCTGACTTTGGTAGATGATTTCTCTAGAGCTGTTTGGGTTTACTTATTGCGCAATAAAACTGAGGTTCATAAGATCTTTTGTTCCTTCATTTCTATGGTTGAACGTCAATTTGACACCACTGTGAAAATTGTGCGGAGTGATAATGGCACCGAATTCAATTGTATGCATGAATACTTCACTTCTCATGGCATTCTTTTTCAAACATCTTGTGTTGGCACGCCTCAACAAAACGGGCGTGTGGAACGTAAGCACCAATATATTCTAAATGTTGGTCGTGCTCTTATGTTTCAAGCTCATCTCCCTCTTCGTTTTTGGGGTGAATGTGTTCTTGGCGCGGTCTATCTCATAAACCGCACACCTTCTGCTCTTTTGCATGATAAAACTCCATTTGAAGTTCTTACAGGATCTCCACCCACTTTTGATGCAATGCGGGTGTTTGGGTGTTTATGTTTTGCGCACAACCAAAAATCCAAGGGAAACAAGTTTGCTCCCCGGGGAAGAAAGTGTGTTTTTCTTGGTTACCCACACGGGAAAAAGGGTTGGCGCCTCTTTGATCTCGACACCGAGGAATTTTTTGTTTCCCGCGATGTTACATTTCATGAAAATGAATTTCCCTATGCTGATAATCTCCTTGATGGCTCCCTTGATCCTTTTGGTGATGACACAGATATGGGTGTTAGTGCTTCTACTACTATTCTGGATGATGAAGCTGCTCTTGGGCCTGTTGTTTTGCCCTCTTCTCCTAGTCCTCAGGCTCGTCCTTCTCATTCTAGGCCTGCTGCGACTTCGTCTGGGCCGCCCGCTACTGGGCCTACTGCGCCTGCTGAGACCTCGTCTGGGCCGCCAGCCACTGGGCCTACTGCGCCCGCGTCTGATGCTGAGGGTCTTACCTCATGCGCGCCTGGGCCTGCTGGGCCTATTGTCCTTGCGCCCGACTCTGGGCCTACTGACCACTCCGGTCCTTTTTCAGGTCAGCACTCTCCTTTGGACCCTTCCACCTCTACTTTGGGCCGTGGACATCATGAGAAAAGGTCCGCAGTTTTGCTCCGCGATTTCGTCACTAATCACATCCGCAATTTGAGTCCCGTCTCTAGTTCATCTTCTCCATCTTCCTCCTCAGGTAATCCCTATCCCTTAGCACATTATGTAAATTGTGATAATTTTTTCGCTCACCACCGTCTTTTTACTGCAGCTGTTCTCAGTGGTGATGAGCCTCGCTCTTTTCGTGAGGCTATGCGTGACGCTGGTTGGCGTGCTGCAATGCAATCTGAAATTCGTGCCTTGGAGGATAATGGTACTTGGGTTATGGAGGATCTTCCACCAGGGAAGAAGGCTCTTGGCTGTTAGTGGGTCTATAAGATCAAATATCGTTCTGATGGCACTGTTGGACGGTTAAAAGCTCGCCTTGTTACTCTTGGCAATCATCAGGTTGCTGGCATTGATTATCATGAGACCTTTGCTCCCGTTGCTAAAATGGTTACCGTTCGTGCTTTCTTAGCTGTTGCTGCTGTTAAGAATTGGGAATTGCACCAGATGGATGTTCACAATGCCTTCTTGCATGGTGATCTGGATGACGAAGTTTATATGAAGTTACCCCCTGGTTTCACTCCTACTAGTCCAGGCAAGGTTTGTCGGCTGAAAAAGTCTCTCTATGGACTTCGACAAGCCCCGCGATGTTGGTTTGCTAAGTTGGCTACTTCTCTCCGCACCTATGGTTTTGTTCAGTTCTATTCGGACTACTCCCTCTTCACATTTCAGAAAGGTGTTGTTCATCTCAATGTCCTGGTTTATGTGGATGACTTAATCATATCCGGTAATGACTCTTCCGCTCTTTCGTTCTTCAAACAGTATTTGGGTGAGTGCTTTCATATGAAGGATTTGGGTGTCTTAAAATATTTTCTTGGCGTAGAAGTTGCTCGTAGTTCGCAGGGGCTCTTTCTAAGCCAGCGGAAATATACTCTTGACATTGTGGAGGAATCTGGGCTCCTTGGTGCGAAGCCTTCCTCTTTTCCCATGGAGCAAAATCATACCTTAGCTCTTGCTAAGGGCGAGCTCCTAGCCGATCCTGAGCCTTATCGTCGGCTTGTGGGCCGCCTCATCTACTTATCCTTCACTCGTCCTGATCTCGCCTACTCCGTTCATGTTCTTTCTCAGTTCATGCATTCACCTCGTCAGGAGCACTGGGACGCGGCTCTTCGCGTCGTTCAATATTTAAAAGGGAGTCCAGGTCAGGGTATTCTTCTTGATGCTTCTTGTGATTTGCAGTTATCTGGTTGGTGTGACATTGACTGGGCTAGTTGTCCTCTCACTCGTCGTTCCTTGGCGGGTTGGTTGGTTTTCTTGGGCCATTCTCCTATATCTTGGAAGACTAAGAAACAACATACTGTTTCTCGTTCTTCTGCTGAGGCCGAGTATCGCTCTATGGCCGCTGTTACTTCTGAGTTAAAGTGGCTTAAGGCTCTTCTTCTTAGCCTTGGCATTACTCATCCTCGTGCCATGCGTCTCTTTTGTGACAGCAAGTCTGCTCTTCATATTGCCCAAAATCCTGTGTTTCATGAGCGTATGAAACACATAGAAGTTGACTGTCATTATGTGCGCGATGCCATTCAAGATGGTCTCATTGTTCCGAGTCATGTTTCTACTCATGAACAACTCGCTGACATTTTTACAAAAGCTTTAGGCAAGCGCCAATTTTTGTACCTACTTCGCAAGTTGGGCGTTTGTGATCCGCACGCTCCAACTTGAGGGAGGGGGGGGTGTTGGACATTAGTTGTATTAGTTGTATTGGGCCTATTATTTCTATTCTTTGTATAGCCGTGTAATTAGCCTCGTGGGCTGTAGGCTTGGCCCCCCATTGGACTTTGTATAAATACGTTTATTGTTGAATGACAAAGTAAGGAAATCATTTAACCTATTTCCTGTCAATATCCTAGTAGTCATGTCATGGAAATGGATGCAGTGACTACATATCGTCTTAAGGGTCGAATCTGACTTGAAAAACAAGCTTAGTATGGGCTGGAATTTGGTGCTTAGCTCGTCTTTTTCTTAAATCCCAAACATAACATTTGTTGTCGCGTGAGTTTTAGTTTAATGGGACTAAACTCCGGATACCCTCGCAGCAGGGTCAGAAGTCACCAAAGGACTTGACTTCATTGGTAGTTGATTCAGTAGAATCCCAGGAGGATGTTCCTTTTCAAGGACCTTGGGATTTAGGACCTAGTGGACATTGGGGTCTACTAGTAGTAGTGCGGCACTCTCTCTTTGAAGATCGTCAGAGTTTCGTATCACAACAGACACCCTCTCATATCAGGTCTTTTTCGTCAAGACATATAACCCAACCTCACCCGTCATCGCTCAAGAACTGTTGTTGGACTGGACATGTAATAGTTAGTGTTTTCTTCATAAAGTATGTACGAGCTCATAAAGCTCTTGTTATTGTAAGTTTGTTTTTCGTTTGGTTGTATTAGCATTAAGTTTGTACCCAAGTTTTAATTAATGCAAATTTTCTCGATGTCAAAAAAAAAAAACATAACACCCCTATGTACGGCCCGTTCTTTTGGATTGCTTGAAATTTAACTGAACTGAACTGAAACAAATTGAACTGATATGATAATGATAATGATGATGATGATGATGATGATGATAATAATAATAATAATTATAATAATAATAATAATTATAATAATAATAATAATAATAATTATAATAATAATAATTATTATTATTATTATAATAAAAGTATTATTATAATAATAATAACAATAATAATAATAATAATAATAAAAATAATAAAATAATAATAATAATAATAATAATAATGATAATACGAAAATAATTATAATAGTAAAATTAAAAACAAATATAATAATTAAAATATTAAGCTGAACTGAAAATAAGTCCAAAAGAACAGTGCCGTAATATACTAATATGGTCCCGGTAATTGGTACCGATCATGATTTAGCTGTCTATTACACAAGCAATTATATGCAATAAAATTTCAAGCAGTTTTGCCGTCAAAAATAGAATATGTTGCTTTTAGGAGTGAGTAGTATGATCTAATCTAATTGGAAAACCTAATTTTTACCCTATTTTATCTTTTAAAACTTGAGGTAAATTTTTTTATATATTAAATTATGTTAGTATATGGAACCCAAGCCAATGTCGGTTTGATGTAGTTTTGGACTAGAAGATGTTTATTGATAATCTACATCTTTTTTTTTTTGTGTTTGAAAAAACCTGAATATTTTTGAATTGAAGCTTTATTTACACAATAATATTATCCACTAATTATCATAATCCTAATTCCCACACCAATTCTGCCTCGGAGAACCTTTCCCCCAAGTAATTCAGCTCTATAAAATAGACACACCCTTAAATCTTAATCACATCCTTTTAATCACCTTATTATCATATCATATTTCTTTCTTTCTTCATTCATTCTTATTAGGTATAGCTCACTGCTCACTAAACCCATTGTACATGAAGATGGCTAATTGTGTGAATTTGAAACCGTTTCTACGAGTTGTTGATGATCATGAAGTGCCATACCCCTACAACCTTAGTATGGCGGAGTGTTTAGGTGATTTATGTCAAACGATTTCAGGGCCCTACAACCTTAAAGTAGCAGAGCGTTTGTTTGATTTATGTTATACTATTTCATCGACGAGTAATAATCATAGTTTTTATGCTAATCACTTCACCAAGATTCTACCTACAGAAACTACTTGTACGGTGAGTGATGATAATAATGACGTCCATAACAATACTAATACTTATGCTGGTGTAGTTGCTATGAACAAGAATAATATTACACAAGTTGTTAATATTATAATAATCAAGGACAAGGCGGCTAGGAAGAAGAAGAAGCAGCAAAAGATCAAGATAGCAGCTAATGAAGACAATAATAATAATAATAATAATACTGATGAAGGCATAGATGAAGATGAGTTTTGGTATGGACTGCATTCAAATCGCAAGTCTGAGCGAGAAAGAAGAAGACGATCAATGAAGACAAGATGAAGCAGCAGCACTACTATCTAATCTATAGGTTTCTTCGACTACGCGTAGTTCACATGCTCACAGAATGACTAATCTAGCTAGTTTTACCTGAATTTAAGTCGATGTCTTTTTAGTTCTTTACTCGTCCATATTAATTTTATTCACTAATATATATATAGATTATCTTATAATATAGTACAGCCGTCTGACTTTTATGTTTAATTTGTGAATTTATAACTTCAGCTATTGATACTCCCATTTATGTTTATATATCTTATTATTATATAAGAAGCCGCTCCCTCTCTCTTTTTCTCTCTCTCAAACCCTAGCCTCCCCTACCACTTCTTCATCAATTAGGGGCTGCCATGGATGATTTCATCCATGGTAGCCCTTTCCCCTTTTATTTTCGGTTTTAGTTCATTTTATTATTTTGTTTAATAAATTAGCTACTCTCTTTATGAGATTTTCTCAAACCCTGTTATGGGGTTTTTAGTTTCTGTTTTGGAAATCTCCTTCTCCCCTATGGGAGTTGTGAGTATGGTTCTTTTGTTTTTAGGTATGAGAAATTATTCTCAATGGTTGAAGTTCGAGACTCAACATGAAGGTATTGGAATCTCGGATGCGGTCAACCTGACTCGATCAAGAATGTTCTTCCTAAACTATATCAGAATGATAGACTTCCTCCTCAATAGCTGCTTGATTCAGCAAATACAAGGAGGCTACGCTGTATTGCTCAATCTGTTTATTGTAGTCTCTTCGAAGACGAATTTGATTTAGTCTTGTTTAATTGTATCTTGTTTTTCTTTAATACCTATTGTAGATGCCGTTTGGCCTTCAATTAATGAAATTTCTTTTTCAAAAAAAAAAAAACTTATTATTATATTTTTCTTATTGTATGAATCACAAAGGGTGGTTAATATAGAGTTTATGAATGGTACAAAAAAGACAAAGTGGGTAAATTATAATGAGAGTGTTACTTTTGTCTCAATGTATATTTTTTGTATTTCAACTATTCATAATTCTTGTTAATCAATAATCAAATATATTAATAATTAAAGTTATTGATTGACAAATGTAAAAGTAAAAGCAGAGAAAAACAGAGCCGAGTAGAAAAAACTACTAAAGTTGCCAAAACAATTGAATAAAATATTCAAGAATTCAAACTAAGTTCCGTTTCAAATGGAGAATGAAAACCCTCAATAAACAAGGCATATCTTGAGCAAAATAACTTGAAGCATTTGCAGATCGCCTATCAAAGTAAGGCCATTGAAGAATCGATAACCTTCGAGAAGTTAAACTGTAATACTCTATAGCAATTACTAGTTTTTTGACCCGTGCAAAATGCATGGGAAGTATTTTGTTTCATAAATTTAAGACAATCATGTGTATAAATTATAATTTGGTTTAGAAGTATTTTGTCCTCATGAAGATGTGATTCTCGATTTAAAGTTTAATCTTTACAGTAGTGTATGGTGAATCGACCTACTATTACCGTTGAACATTTAAAAACAACAAATTTGCATGAGAGAACAGTGTTCTTGTAAGTTCAATTTAGTAACACATAGCATTTATGGAATTGAATCTTTAAATCTATATAATATAAGAAAATAATGATTAGCTACTATGTAATAAGTAGTTTATAATACAGTAAAGCAGAACAAACGTTTACTAAAGAATACGATTTATAGAAAATAAACATATAATAAAAAGTGAGTAACTTACATCAATAATCAAATTAGATCATAAGTTTTGGAACACTTCCTTATAAACAACATTACTTGTGGTATTTTATCCCCCGTGTTCCTTCCGAATTTCGGTTCTAAGCAAGGGTTTGTTACATTTTGGAACTTTGTTAGCAAACCTAGATTTTGCTAATATTATTATTCGGATTCTAAGTCGAAGTATGATTCTATGTAACTCTCTTAGAATTTAAAACTTGCAAGTTTATAAAAAAATTTATTTGGAAAGTAATATATAGAAGAAATTTTGTTGTCAACTATTTGTTACATGCATGATTCACCCTTTTTGTTCATTTTTATTGTGAGTTTGTGATCAACCCACTGACCTAGGTCAATAATATTTGTTCCAAACGAAAGGTCATATTTAGAATGAATAAAAATCAATTTATATGTGGAAATAGAGTATATGGCATTTTATCTTTTCTTTGAGATGAACACCATGAAATTAGGAGCTCACAAATTTCATATATATGGGGATGTCTTAAATTTTAAATTTCATGAAATCCCAGAAATTTGGGCTCCCAAACAAATATTAAATTTTTCAATAAATTAAGCATGGGTTCCATGGTAATGGTGTTCTCAAGTTATAGTATGTTTGATTCACTATAATTATGCTATAGAATTCTAACAATTATGTGAAATAAATGGCTGTAATAGGACACAAATTTTGCACTTGTCTTGCTGATTTTAGCCCACTATTTTTGTCGCTAATCAAGTCTCTAATGTCGTTGGTCTCTTAATCTAATAATTTCTCAAAGTTAATCTGGTTTTTCTCATATCTAATTGATAATCAGTTTATTTTTGTATGGCCAATTTCTCTTCATTATTTCCATAGTCCCATTGTTATTATACTAAACTTTAAGACATCCCCATGCTTATAGTTACAATTAGGCCACCCCCCTTTAAATTTTACAAACCCCTTGAGCCAAGTAAAAGTTAATTATTGTTGAGACTTTGTTATCTTCCCCTATCTTTGTGTTTGGGGGAGTTTTGTTTTATTGTATATAGATGGCTTCTTTTATCAAAGTGAAATCTGTACATTGGCTATTCCGTTATTCTTACAGTTGATAGTTGCTCAAATATCAGGTGTTAGTAAATAAGGTGTTTATTCTTTTGTGTTGTACATGAGGTTTGTAAAACTTAAAGGAGATAAACCTTTTTAATTATACTCATCTTACATAATTATCAAAAAAAAAATTATATTCATCTTACAAATGGCACCATCAAAATTCATCACTAAGTTCACATTATAACTCACTAATAATTATCAGCGTTTTTGTCCACATAAGAAAACATGAACTAGCACTTAGGAGTTAGGATGTTACTAATTTGTGATGTTACTAATTCGTACTTTTTCTTATTATCAAAAAAGAAAAAAAAAGGAAATATAATCATTATGTCATGTATGATAATATTATTAGATATAAGATTTATAAGAAACTGTCCCTTTGTTGTAACTCCTAAACGGATGGCGCCTTTCCATTATTATTAATTTTCTTTTCTCTCTTGCACTCTTATGCTTATCATCACTCATTGTTGTTTTGAGTTTTTTGAAAGAGGTACAAAGCCAAGAAATAAAGAAAAACACTTTGCACTCTTTAGTGTTTTTAGTTTTATTTTTTTGTACTGTAATAAAGTAAATCTCTTGTAATATACAGTTGAGTACTAAATTATTGATTATGCATGCAAGACTGCAAGTTGCCTATAATAAAAAATTCTTGGTTAATAATATCAATCATGATTTATTACTGATTGTGTTGACACAGAGCAACCTAAATTGAAGATGATTTTTTACGATTAATTGTATTATGATGCTGATTTGTTGCCTATAATAAAAGTTAAAAATTTGCATCCAAAAATTTAGATGTTGTTGCCGGTATTAAACGAATTGAAGTTGCTGGCTAAATTTAAGGCAACTTTTTAGTTCTCAATGTAATACAATGTTGATTTGTTTCCTATAATAATTAGGTTGCAAATTTTAATTGGAAAAGTTAGATGTTGTCGTGATTACATGAACCGAACTTGCTGGGCTTAACCTTGGCTATGAATTCCAAGGAGCTGACACATCACCATAATAATAAGAACTTGCCTATTTTTTTTGATTTCTTAATTTGAGGAGTGCAATTCGTTTTTATTGAGTTCTTGCATTAATTTCAAATACATATAATATCTTTCCTATTTTATTTTTTCTTTTATAGTAATTAGAATGAAAGTGAATATTGTTTTGCAAGCTACGTGGTTGTGAATTCCATAAAATTGACACATAAGCAAAGCAATTAGGACTTGAATACGATTTACTAAAAATAAACATATAATAAAAAGTGAGTAACTTACATTAATAATCAAATTAAATCATAAGTTCTGGAACACTTCCTTATAAACAACATTACTCGTAGTATTTGATCCCCCGTGTTCCTTGTCACTTCCACTGTATTGTTCTACACTCAAATGTATTGCTACGTGTCTTAACTTGCTCTCAAATGAAATTGCCCATACCGGCCCCAAATCATCAAGGTAATTAGCAATTGCATTCGATGATTTTCTTTTTCTGAAATTATTTCATTTTTTGTGTTCAATTCCACTGAGTGTTTAGCATAGAGTGTTTTTGTATATGTCCTGTTGCTGAAATTTATTCTAGATATAATAAGTAAAAGTGATGCTGCTGAAATTTTAGTTTACTTTTTACTTCATAGCAACCTTATAGAAACTGCATCTTACAATTTTGTTTTTATAAAAAAACCTTAGATTTTAATTGAGTTATACTTAGGTCTTAATTATCACGCAAAGGAAAAAAAAAAAAATATACCCAACGTCTTCTTAGTATTTCACAACAATAAAAACAAAATTATAGGTTAGAGAATTGAATATTGGTTTGTAGTTCAACCGTTCAAGTGAATGTACCTTTTTTATAGCCACCTAGTTGATATTCTTTGTTGATCATGGTAGACTTCCCCTCCTTCCTAGCATGCTTTTCTCTTTCATCACCTATTGCCATGTATTAATCGTTTTGACAGTTGCACTGAAAGTTTTATTTTTATGCAATTTACACCAATATGTTGTTTGAATATTTTTGAGAGTTAAAACTGTTATAGATAGTGGTTTATATTGATTTGATTACCTTATATTATTGGGTAACTATATCAAATATGGCGGATTTAGGGAGATATGATTTTTTATTTTAGGAATTGTTTTTATTATGATTGTGCATGACTCCTAATTTATTGCTTTAATTCAGATTAAGCTTGATTGCCATGATTGATTCAAAGTCTTGATTTCCTAATATGAAGCAAGATGAATTGATGGAATTGATTAATTTTATATACACCTCAGTGTATTAAAGTAGCATATTAATTTTGGCAACTAAAAGGAAAGATGACACGTGTACAATTTTGTAGATGCTTAACATGTGGCAAAAAGCTTATTGCTTTATAGTATTATATAGATATGCAATAAAATTTCAAGCACTTTTGCCGTTAAAGATAGAATATGTTGCTTTTAGGTGTGATTACAAATCCTTTTAGTATGATATAATCTTCGAAAACCTATTTTTTTACCCTATTTTATCTTTTAAAACTTGAGGTAAATTTTTTTATATTAAATTATAGGCAAAATTATTTTAAATAAGTCAACCTTTAGACAGTCTTCCCATTTTAAGTCTACCTTTTTATTAATTCTGATTGAGTTAAGCTTGTAGGACTATTCTTTTATAATGAGTCAAAATACTTACAACCTGAACATGTTTTTTTTGTTTTATTTTACATTTTTTTTTACTTCTTATTTTCTTTTTTAAATTCTCACCCACCACCTTCCTCCAACAACCACCACCCAACCCACTAGCATTGCCACCCACAAACCACCAATCAAAACCTTCCATCATAACCAACCAATTCACCCACCAGCCAACCCACGACCTTAAACCATGGCTCTAACCACCCAACCCCTTCCTCTGACTTCTGTGCAATGTTATCCGTCAAACCTCCCTCTCCCACTTCCACTCTCTCTCCTTCCATTTCCAACCTATTACTCTCTTTAATTTCAAACCCCTCCTTGAACCCTACCTCCATAAACCTAAGTCCCCTTCTATCAAATCAATCTTCCAATACAATAGCAAACCCCAACTTGTCGGCCCACCCCACGCGTCGTCGTCATGACCTCTGGCAAAAGCGGCGTCAGCAAAACCACCACCACCGCCAACATCGGCATCTCTCTCGCCCGCCACGGCTTCTCCATTGTCGCCATTGACCCCGATGTCGGCCTTCGTAACCTTGCCCAGCCACCACCCTCTCCCAAACCTCGAACCCCCCCTCCCCACCACCCTCGCCCCCATCACCACACCCAGCCACCACCGTCACCTTACCCCAGCATCACCCTCGTCCAAACTACCCACGAAAACCCAAAAAATTTGATCTTTTTTCATCGCAAAAAATGTACTTGTGGTATGTTCATGTCAAATACAACAACCCATCTCCCATTTTTGCTCGAAATTTTATTTTAGAGAAATCTGCTTCGTTTTGTTAAGAAATCACCTTTTAAAGTGGAATATCGTATATTTGAGATCAGAATTTCTAAGCGCAATTATTGTTTTTCTCGTGAGTATAATGAATCCCACCATTGTTAATGCTATGGGGAAGAAAAGATCTGATAATTTTTCATAATCTTCAGGTATGAAGGCTAGTGGCTTGGGAGAGGGTGATGGTTTTGGGGGTAGGGGCTGGTTATCTGTGGAAGAGGAAGGGGAGGGGGTAGAGGAGTTTCCTCAATTTATATAAAATAAGAACCAAAAATAAAAAAATCCTAATCATCAACGCTAAATCAAAAATCCAAATCCCCCAAAAATCCAAAAACCCCAAATCAAGATCCCCTAAAAACTGCCATTAGTGTTTGTCTTACTTATGGATTATTTTCAATGAATTTTTTTTAATATATATGCGAAAATCATAATTAAAATTAGGATATGAAAGAAAACACACAAAAAATAAAAAACGACCAATCACATTGTAACACTCATCACAAGTAACCTGCTAAACAAGTCACAAACAGGTTCAACTCAATAGAAAAAAACAACCATACAAGCTTAATTTAATCAGGAATAATCCAAAGTTTGACTTAAATTGGAAAGATCGCGCAAAGGTTGACTTATTTAAAATAATTTTTCCTAAATTATATTAGTATATGGAACTCAAGCCAATGTCGGTTTAAAGGTAGTTTTGGAGTTTTTTTTTTGTTTTTTATTGGCTCTATTTGGCAAATAGCTTATAGTGGATAGTTGATTCTATTTTTGGTTTGACTAGCTAAATCTACTCAAATTATTAGGCTAGACTGCCTAATTATAATGTTAATATTAGGCGCCTAGCCCAAGCCCACATAGGATTCCAACCCAAACCCACTTAAGCACCCAAGCTAACCCAAAAAAAAAGGAAAAAGGGAAAACATTAATCTATGAAACCAGAAAACGAAGACCAAAAATGGCTTCAATGAATTCTCAACATTCTCTCTCTACAGAAAATGAAAAATGGTGTATTAAATCTTGAATTCTCAACCCAAAATTTCGTATTATTTGCATAGAATTTCTTCGCAAATCATCGCTGCATATTATTTCGAATTCTCGTATCTTCTCATATCAAGTTTTGGAATTTTGCGCTACAATTTCCAACTCAATCAAGGTATTTCCAGCTCAATTCTCTCTCTAGAAAATCAGCAATCCTTTGAATTATGTGTTAGAATTTCGAATTATAAGTGAGATTTTCTTAGATTTTGAGAGATTCGTATTATGTTTATATTTCATAATTTCGATTTTTAGTTACAATTTTGTATATTTCGTAGATTTCACTTAGAATTATGTGTAGGTATTTTGGTTAAATCATAAGAATTTATGTTTGTAGGATGGATTATTCAATGTATGAAGGTTTTGAAGAATTTTTATTGGAGGATGCATCACATGATGAAATCTAATTAGGTGATTCAATTCTGGATAATCAATAACAACTAGTTGATTCAATTTTTATGTAAGCAAATCACCGCTGCATATTATTTCGAATTCTCAGATCTTCTCATATCAAGTTTTGGAATTTTACGCTGCAATTTCCATCTCAATCAAGATATTTTTAGCTTAATTCTCTATCTAGAAAAACAACAATCCTTTGAATTATGTGTTAGAATTTCGAATTATAAGTGAGATTTTCATAGATTTTGAGAAATTCGTATTATGTTTATAATTCATAATTTTGATTTTTAGTTACACTTTGTATATTTTGTAGATTTCACTTAGAATTATGTGTAGGTATTTTGGTTGAATCATAAGAATTCATATTTTTAGGATGGATTATTCAACGTATGAAGGTTTTGAAGATTTTCTATTGAAGATTGTACAATCAGTTGATTCAATTTTGGATAATCAACTACAACTAGTTGATTCCGATGTTGAAGAAGGGCTATATGCGTGATCTTGGTGCTGTGGAGGCTTTGTTTTCTAACCTTGATGTTGCTGATTTAGAATCTGATTATGTACATCCCACTACATCAAGTTTTTCTGCTATCACTATTTTTGATCCTCTTCAGTGCAAAACCAAGGGAAGAAGTGTGATGCCAAAGTCAGGGATTGAGAAAAGCAAAAATCAAGGCGACAAATCTGATGTTGTTTCTAATGCAGCAAAGGAGTTTGATGCTTACACTCCTCCTGCTAGATTGTTGTAGCTTCTTGAATGATTATAGTGGTCAGATGATGATTTATGTTGGTGACACAATGGTTATTGTTGGTCACTTATTATTTTTTAACATTTAGGAACCCACACAGGTAATTGGAGTGACATTTTGTTAGTGATTATGGTAATAAATATATTTGGTTCTTTCCATTTCACATTTGAAGTTTCTCAGTTATTATTATATATTTTGTCATTTAATTTTTCAAATATTCAGTAAATAGATTAAAATGGGCACCAATTAGCATAAATTAGGTACCAAATGAATTTAAATAGTCACTTATTGAAATATATTAGATGTTCAGCTTTGTGTTTTTTAAATTATGTATAGTCGTCCCATAATGGATTTATATAGTTTCGAAATGAATTAAACTAGTAACTAATTACAATTTTATTAGTTGTTCAGTAATATTTTTCACTAACTTGAATTGTTCTGTTGTAAAATTAATTTGGAGTCAAATTTAAATTAGGCCCTAAATGAATTTAAATTAGTCTCTTAATGAATTAAAGTAGTTATTTATTGAAGTATGTAAGGTTTCTATTTTTTCAATATTTTGTTAATTTTGTCAGTAATGAGATTCAATATGAGTCTAAATTAAAGTAATCAGCAAATAAATAGGTGTTGGGTACGTCTTGGTGTCTTTTCGATCTCCTGCAAAACGCTTGATTAGCTTCATCTGCTTACTTGGTGGGAATTTGAGGTTGTTGTTTTTGTGGTTGTGGTATGTCGTGGAGCCCAGGTATACCCAAGTCAAATGAGGGCATGTCTGCAACTGCTTTCTTAGTTGTTTGTAGGAGCTTCTCAATCTCATCAATTTGCTTCAACACTTCGGATTTTCTAACAGTTGAGTCATTGTTGGTGATCCATCTTGTGCGGAGTTCGTAGTTCTCTCTTGCACTCTTTTTGAGCTCATCCAACCTTCTTGTGTGCATGTTGTAGCAAACATCTAGGTCACGCCCCAACTTCAATCGAGCTTCGATCAAAGGGTTATGCAAAAAATAAAAGTCAAATAACAAAAAAATAAGTGAAATCGGATTATACAAGCAAATTCATTTAAAGTGAAAACCAAATGATTCAAAATGCTTACAAAAAATAAAGTGGCTACCAAAGAACTTAAACTGGTCACATAAGGAAGTAAACTAGTTACTTGATGAAATAAACCGCGTAAAATTAAGCATCTTTCAAATAACAAGAACCCAAATGACAATTCCCTCAAAATCATAATCCCAATTGAAGACTTGAAAAATATTTCACTGTCCTTCATATTCAGTAAATGTATTAAAGTAGTCCCAAAATGGACTAAAATGGTCCCTAAATGTACTAAAGCATTCCCTAAAACATATATGTATTCCATACTTCCAATTTAAACTTACTTATCAAACAGATACCAATATGTCAAAAGAGCATCTGAAAATAACATAACACAGAGTTACAAAAATTTAAATACTTACATCTCGTGTAGTTTTTTCGATTTCTTCATCAGTCATCGTGCCTTTGGGAAGCTTGATTATGATCACCCTTTCAGCACAATATGTGATTACCATCCCTTGGTTCTGACGACCTCCTAACCGTCGTGGTTGTTGATTTTCGTTGTTCAAAGCAAATTCGATGGTTTGCGGGGTTCATTTTCGGTTGTGGTCTCGCTCCTTGGCGCTTATTGGGTAGGTTGTGACATCCCACTTACCCATAACAAATCGTCCTCCTTCATTTTGTTTTGCTGCCACTTCTTCCAGCACACGCCCCCGCATTTTATCATACGTCCAATGCTTGATTAGGGGGAGATCAGATGGGGGTTTACTTCCTTTCCAACGCAAACGGTGGAAGTACACAAGTTGTAGTATCAACATACACCCACCTACACTCTTTGCCTTTTTCTTGATACAAGTTGTCACTGCTTTTCCCAACTTGTCCAAAACATACTTGCACCAATTACTCTTTGGGATTGTTGTCGCATCCAACAGTGTCGTCTTTGATATATCCATATCAATTTGGTTGTGTGCAGTAGGAGTGAGCAGTGTCGATAAGGTATACATGGCATAAAACCTCTGAAATTTTTGTCCAGATCAACAAATTATATTATAAACTAATTTCATAGTGTAAAACCTTCCAATCCACAGGAATAACCACAAAAACGTGCAACATATTCAAAACATTCAATTCACATGAAGTTTATCAACTTTTCAATTACCAATTTCATGTATCTACAACATTTCATTTAAACATTAAATTAGTCACTAATGAAAATAAATAGCAAATTTCTTACAACAAACTATTCTCTAATTGTCAACAACAACAATATCCTTTCTACATCCCAATAGCTCATTCAAAACCAAAATCAGTCATTCTAGTCGTTCTAGTATACAAAAATCAGTCACAATAGCTGAAATGTGTACTTTCATAATTTTCTAACAATTTTAAGTAATTTTACGAACAATTAGCTGAAACTTAGCTTCGAATTAGCATCTCCCAGACCCTAACTTGAGCAAATTTAACATATGCATGTAACTTGATGAAGGAACGAGCTAAGAACTCAAATTTTGACAATAAATCAGCTCGAAAATGCATAAAACAAGTAGTTTATTTACCTTTACAGTTTTTGGGATTAAAATTCTTCAAAAATCGAGTGAAAATGTGTTTGAACGTCGCTAACTACAAGCTTTTTTGCGTGTTGTTGGTTGAGTTTTGAATGTCCTGGTAAGTTGTCAGAGAATGAAGAGTGAAGAGAGGAGAGAGAAACGCGCATGGTTTGATGAGAGTGAAGAGAGACAGAGGGAGAGAGAAACGCTAGGTGGTTTGCGTGTTGTTGCCGTGTTTTTTTAATTTGCAATATGGGCCGATTAGCTCATATTGTTTGGGCTTGGGTCCGCCTAATTATAATGTTATAATTAGGCGGTCTCTGCAAGACGAGCCGCTAAATCTATTAACTAGTTTGACTAGTAATTTGTGTAAATGCATTTGGTAAACTTTAGTTGGTAGATTGCTAATTGTTCAGACTTAGAGGATATTGTAAAATAACGCCTTCCTCGAAGGCAATGATGCTTATATAACTTTTTTTTTGTAAGTTCTAACTTTTAACAAATTCCAAGAACCAAACTAAAATTCGTACAATTACTCCAAATGTTAGATTGTTTTAAGTTCTTTTTTCAGGTTCTCTTTTGTATTTGACGTTTTAGATTTATAAAAAACTTATTTCTTCGTTTATATTGGAAACTAAATAATGCTCAATAGATCTTAACTAATTATAGAACAACACTAACTAATGTACTGGATATGTTAACTAAAAAATAATGTAAGTCTACATATAAATCACCAGCTCTCAACTATTGTGCTATAATACTTAACTAATTCGCCAAAAATATTAACTAATTTGTCAAAAATATTATCATGAGAATTTTTGAGACGCGGTCCGTTTTTGAAAACATATATCTCTTGGATTTTGGCAGGTCTCACGTTAAGACTAACGTGAGACCGTCTTTTTTCAAGAATTTGTGTAGCAATTATATGCAATAAAATTTCAAGCAGTTTTGCCATCAAAAATAGAATATGTTGCTTTTAGGAGTGATTACAAATCTTTTAGTATGATCTAATCTTCGAAAACCAAAATTTTACCCTATTTTATCTTTTAAAACTTGAGCTAAATTTTTATATATTAAATTATGTTAGTATATGGAACCCAAGCCAATGTCGATTTGAAGTAGTTTTGGACTAGAAGATGTTTATTGATAATCTACATTTTTTTTTTGTGTTTGAAAAAACCTGAATATTTTTGAATTGAAGCTTTATTTACACAATAATATTATCCGCTAATTATCATAATCCTAATTCCTACACCAATTCTGCCTCGGAGAACCTTTCCCCCAAGTAATTCTAGCTCTATAAAATAGACACACCCTTAAATCTTAATCATCTCCTTTTAATCACCTTATTATCATATCATACTTCTTTCTTTCTTCATTCATTCTTATTAGGTATAGCTCACTGCTCACTAAACCCATTGTACATGAAGATGGCTAATTGTGTGAATTTGAAACCGTTTCTACGAGTTGTTGATGATCATGAAGTGCCATACCCCTACAACCTTAGTATGGCGGAGTGTTTAGGTGATTTATGTCAAACGATTTCAGGGCCCTACAACCTTAAAGTAGCAGAGCGTTTGTTTGATTTATGTTATACTATTTCATCGACGAGTAATAATCATAGTTTTTATGCTAATCACTTCACCAAGATTCTACCTACAGAAACTACTTGTACGGTGAGTGATGATAATAATGACGTCCATAACAATACTAATACTTATGCTGGTGTAGTTGCTATGAACAAGAATAATATTACACAAGTTGTTAATATTATAATAATCAAGGACAAGGCGGCTAGGAAGAAGAAGAAGCAGCAAAAGATCAAGATAGCAGCTAATGAAGACAATAATAATAATAATAATAATACTGATGAAGGAGCAGATGAAGATGAGTTTTGGTATGGACTGCATTCGAATCGCAAGTCTGAGGGAAAAAGAAGAAGATGATAAATGAAATTCAAATAAGATGAAGAAGCAGCACTAGTAATTTACCAGACATATTGATAATCAAACTATAATTATAGGTTTCTTCGACTACAAGTACTTCACATGCTGATAGAATAGCTAATCTAGCTAGTTTTACTTTTACCTGTCTTTTTAGTTCTTTAATTTAATCGTCCATAAATATGTTATTCACTAATATATAGATTATCTTATAATATACCAGCGGTTTAACTTTTATGTTTGTGAATTTATAACTTCAGCTATTTATGTTTATATATCTTACAAATCGATTATCTTATAATATTATTTATGTTTATAGCTTTTTTTTCTTGAGGGGAACAACGAAAGTAGCTTATAACTTGGAACAAGTCGATTTGCTGGATATATTTGTCTATTTGATGTGAATTTCAGCTTTGGAAATTTGTTTAGTCTTTGGATTATACCAATACCCTATTATAGGCCCACAGTTAGACACAGTTTACAAAATATGTCCATTCTTTTTAGGCCCATCTCTATAACTAAAATCTTTGTAATAAGTTATTTATCACTCATTGATTCAAGAAGTGGATGGGTCACTCGTATACATGCATGATTCCCTAAGTAGCTGTCTTTATGTTTTTGTTTCCTCCTCAATCTCTTTTTTACGTTGAGTTAATTATTAACTCTTATCAAGATTCGTTAATTTATTAGAGGCTAGGATTCTGTTTATATTGTCTAAAATTAGTATATCAAAATCCTAATCTTATTCTACCTAGGAGACGGAAGTGACGTACCCTAGCTAGAACTTCTGATCCTATAGATACAATACTCTCAAATCTCAATCTTAAATATTATCATTACCACCTTGGTATTATAATATAGGCTTCGTATTGTTAAGTAGCTACCTGCTGCCTAAACCCATATCAACAATCAATGGCTATTAGTGAGGATCTAATGCATCAATTGTTTGAACATAATGAAAAGATACATCCCTTACATATTACAGGTAAGTCATCCATGGCTATTAGTGAGAATCTAATGTATCGTAAATTTGCACATCAACAATCAATGGCTAATGTTTGGGCCCATTTCCTGGACTGGCCCATCAACGGTGAAATTACTAAAATACCCCTGCATCAAGGGAAGCCTAATACTCCACCAAATAGAACTGACTAAAATACCCTCATTTATTGGAGGTCCCATCCTATATAAATAGCGGTTGTCTCATCAATCAAAAGGTATTCAATGCTTACCTACAAAAACCTGAGCATCTCTCTCTACATGGATCTATTTCTCGCTCTACCTCAATCATTTACTGACTTGAGCGTCAGAGGGGCGATCCCGGAACCACCCCCGGGGTAGTCTAATCTTGTTTTGCTGGATTCCGGCGTACGGATTACGGAGCTCAGGCGTACCTTCTTGGGGCCCACATCAAGTCTCTTAGCATTCAACAATCCTTAATTTCTTGACTGAAACAGTTTGGTGCCGTCTGTGGGGGAAGTTACAAACAAAGTTGCTTCGCCACCACTCAGTAAGAATCACCTCATTACCACTCAGCAATGGCCCCAACCAAGAAGACACGCTCCCAAGCCAACCGTTTCGGGAGAGCTCAAGCATCCCATCATCATACACTTACGGTGATATCCCTCTATCCCAATGATGATGATTCCACCCCGATGGGGAAACCCATCAGCATCACGAAGTCGGTCAGCCCGTAACCTCGCGTCGGATACAAGTAGGCGACCCTCCACCCATAATCGCAACATACATCACCTTTATTGCGGCTCATATTCAACAAACTCTCCAAAGAAAGTCGGATGGGTATGGTTGCCACTCTCGTCACGAAGAGATCATTCGTCCCTCCCGGGAGATGCTCGGCCCTAACCAGTGGGACCTAAACGTAAGGAAGGACCACGTCAACCTTCAAGGGGCAACTCGGCTAGAGAGAAGCAAGCTACTCATGCTTTCTTCAAGGTTCTCCCGGAGACATGTTATCACTAGGAAGAATTTGTCTCGAAGAACACAACTCATGAATACCGATCCGAAAGAGGGGTGTGGTGACTCGTAACCGCAAAACCCCTCCGGAATAAACAGTGGCACCCTCAAGTTTATGGTCCGGTTCAGCCAGACCTACTCATATAAGGCACCTACTCATCAACGGTACCTGCTCATTCAAGGTACCCACTCATCCTTGGGTGCCCACTTGGCCAAGGGCATATACTCGGCCATAGATGCCTGCTTATCATAGGCACCTACTCATCAACGGTACCTACTCATTCAAGGTACCCACTCATCCTTAGGTGCCCACTTGGCCAAGGCATATACTCGGCCATAGGTGCCTGCTCATCAAAGGCACCTACTCATCAACGGTACCTACTCATTCAAGGTACCCACTCATCCTTGGGTGCCCATTCGGCCAAGGGAATATACTCGGCCATAGGTGCCTACTCATCAAAGGCACCTACTCGTCAGCGGTACCCGCTCATTTAAGGTCCCACTCATCCTTGGGTGCTCACTCAGCTAAGGGCATCTACTCAGCCTTAGGTGCCACTCATCCAAGGAGAAATTTGTCTCAGCCTCAAAAAGCCTTACGTCACCCAGATTGGTCAAGAAAAACTAAGTAGATACCTCAGAGACTCTCGGATCAACAAAGGCGAGCAAAAGGAAACTCAAGAATCGAGAACTCCTCCAATGGCACCTCCCAGGTCGTAAGAAGAGTGCCCCAACCAACGTAGCCAAAAACGACTAAGTACCACTTATTAGGACCTACTCGGCATCCGAGTAGCGTCGTTGCAACAAAAGACCTCCTCGGGAAGCTTGAGGCTCATCAGCCACCCGAGTCGAGAACTTCGTTGACAGCTCCTCGGGAAGCATGGGGCTCATTAGTCCCTCGAGTCGAGAATTTCTCCATGGACACCTCCTCGGTCATGAGAGGGGTGTCCTACTAACATTGTCGGAAATGGCTAAGTATAATTTAATGACACATTCATGACGTCAAAGTGGCGACGGTCAAAGTAACCCGTCTCGGCCATATCCGAACCCCCTCGGCTCGGGTGTGACCCTATCTGCCAACTTAGCGTGCGCGAGCTACCTCCATCCAAGCACGACCCCCCTTGGCCTAAAGAACTAACTCGGACAAAGAAAATGAACCACACATCAGGGCACCCAACTTGCAGCGAGAAATACTCCCGAGTCCCCTCCCCCTCTCAGGACTGGGAGGATACCCTAGAACATCGCTCTTTCTCGGTTTCCGCTGGATGACCACCTCGGGAAGGATTGATGCTACCCTATCTGTTCATCCAGCGTGGGGCTAATTGCTTGGAACCCTTCAGCTGGACAAATAAACACGCTCAAAGGAAGAAAGATCGGGCTCGTAAGCCCCCGAATCGAGAAACTTATTCATCGGTACCTCCATCCGCTCGAACTGAAACGAGACCACCACCAAGTACATCACTTAGTCATTTTGACTAAGTACCTCATGGTACCCACTCGGACAGCATAGGGCTTATTAGTCCTCACCCGAGCAGCGTCCTACTCCCTCAATCACCATGGAGCTCCTTGCCCCTCTGCCGAACCACTTCATACTTAGTCAAATACGACTAAGTACGCATGGACCCGATAAATGGTACCTACTCGGCATCCGAGTAGCGTCCTGAGATCTCCTCGGGAAACTTATTCATTGGCACCTCCTCAGCCATAAGAGGAGTGTCCCAATAACTTAGCCAAAATAAGGCAAAGGACCTCCCTTGGCCACTTGAGGCTCATAATCCCCCAACATGCCGAGGAGCGTCCCATGACCTCCCTCGGTATCTCGAGGAGCGTCACATGACCTCGCTCAGCATTTTGAGGAGCGTCACTCAAATACTTAGCCAAAATAAGGCTAAGGACCTCCTTTGGCCACTTAAGGCTCATAAGCCCCCAACGTGCCGAGGAGCCGCCCCCAGCCTTCGGGCAGAGCGTCCCATGACCTCCTCGGTTCCGAGGAGCGTCACATGACCTCCCTCGGCATTTTGAGGAGCGTCACTCAAATACTTAGCCAAAATAAGGCAAAGGACCTCCCTCGGCCACTTGAGGCTCCTAAGCCCCCAACGTGCCGAGGAACGTCCCATGACCTCCCTCAGAATCTCGAGGAGCGTCGCATGACCTCCCTCAGCATTTTGATGAGCATCCTCGAACACTTAGCCAAAATAAGGCTAAGGACCTCCCTCGGCCACTTGAGGCTCATAAGCCCCCAACGTGCCGAGGAGCGTCCCATGACCTCACTCGGAATCTCGAGGAGCGTCGCATGACCTCCCTCAGAATTTTGAGGAGCGTCACTTGAATACTTAGCCAATATAAGGCAAAGGACCTCCCTCGGCCACTTGAGGCTCATAAGCCCCCAACGTGCCGAGGAGCGTCGCATGACCTCCCTCAACATTTTGAGGAGCGTCACTCAAATACTTAGGCAAAATAAGGCTAAGGACCTCCCTCGGCCACTCAAGGCTCATAAGCCCCCAACGTGCCGAGGAGCGTCCCATGACCTCCCTCGGTATTCCAAGGAGCGTCACATGACCTCCCTCGGCATTTTGAGGAACGTCACTCAAATACTTAGCCAAAATAAGGCAAAGGACCTCCCTCGGTCACTTGAGGCTCCTAAGCCCCCAACGTGCCGAGGAGCGTCCCATGACCTCCCTCGGAATCTCGAGGAGCGTCGCATGACCTCCCTCGGCATTTTGAGGAGCGTCACTCGAACACTTAGCCAAAATAAGGCTAAGGACCTTCCTCGGCCACTTGAGGCTCATAAGCCCCCAACGTGTCGAGGAGCGTCCCATGACCTCCCTCGGAATCAAGAGGAGCGTCGCATGACCTCCCTCAGAATTTTGAGGAGCGTCACTTGAATACTTAGCCAAAATAAGGCAAAGGACCTCCCTCGGCCACTTGAGGCTCATAAGCCCCCAACGTGCCGAGGAGCGTCGCATGACCTCCCTCAACATTTTGAGGAGCGTCACTCAAATACTTAGCCAAATTAAGGCTAAGGACCTCCTTCGGTCACTTGAGGCTCATAAGCCCCCAACGTGCTGAGGAGCATCCCATGACATCCCTCGGGATCTCGAGGAGTGTCACATGACTTCCTTCAGCATTTTGACGAGCATCACTCAAATACTTTGCCAAATTCATGCTAAGTACCTGATAGGCACCCACTCGGTCAGCATGGGGCTCATTAGCCCTTAGCTTGGCCGAACGACGTCTTACCCACTCGGCCAACATGAGACTTGTTAGTCCTTAGCCGAATCGTTTCTCATACTTAGCCAAATTCAAGCTAAGTACTTCGTTAGCACCCACTCGGCTAGCATGGAACTCGCGTACCGAGCGGCGTCCTACCCATTCGGCCAACATGGGGCTCATTAGCCCCCGAGTCGAGAAGCTTCTTCGATGGCAAATCCTCGGTCATAGGAAGAGCGTCCGACTAACTTAGCGAGACCCCCGTGCTTGGTTAATCATAGCGCCAGATAGCTAACTCAAGGTGTCATTCAACCTTGGTAAAAACATTATTATTCCGCCACTCAACCGCACTCAAAATGGCGGATTCCCACTCCGATTACTTGGCGTGGGGCTAATTGTTTGGGCCCATTTCTTGGACTGGCCCATCTATGGTGAAATTACTAAAATACCCCTGCATCAAGGGAAGACGATACTCCACCAGCTGGAGCTGACTAAAATACCCTCATTTATTGGAGGTCCCATCCTCTATAAATAGCGGTTGTCTCATCAATCAAAAGGTATTCAATACTTACCTACCCAAACTAGAGCATATCTCTCTACATGGATCTCTTTCTCTTTCTACCTCAATCATTTACTGACTTGAGCGTCGGAGGGGGGATCCCGGAACCACCCCGGGGTAGTCTAACCTTGTTTTGCAGGATTCCGGCGTACGGATAACGGAGCTCAGGCGTACCTTCTTGGGGCCCACATCAAGTCTCTCAGCATTCAACAATCCTTAATTTCTTAACTGAAACAACTAATATAATGCATCAATATAAGCAACACGAGTTTGAAGATCAAGAAAAGATACATCCCTTACATATATAACTGTACCAAAGCGTAAGTCGTCAATGGCTATTTGTGAGAATCTAATGCAAGTTATTCAGCACGAGTTTAAAGATTATGAAATATATATATCCCTTACATATTACTGTACCAAAGCGTAAGCCGTCTGGTGAAGCATATAATACGATTTATTGCATTGGTAATGAGCTTGATGGCTATGAAATATTTAAACGCCTGTATAAAGATGATGATGAAGAGATATTTAAACATTAGTATACTAGAGCGTTTGTCGTCGTCGGATAAGGTACGTTTTACGTATTATTACATTGGTGATGATGAGCATGACTATGAAATTATCCAACAACACTTTAAAGATCGTGATGAAGAGATCTGTTAAGATATTATAGGCATCTACGAGATATTCTTGCTATATGTTTCCTTATCTTCTTAGGCAAGATATTATTCTACTTGATTGCCTCCTCTTTGAGGACTCTTGTAACATATATTACATCTTGAGATTAATGAGAAACCCTAAGATTCATTTTGCCACATATCACTTTGTCATGGTATCAAGAGCAGGTTCATAAAACCTTCACACACACTCGTTTTTTTTCTCGACTTCCGCCATGGCTGGCGATGATGCTGCCAAATCACTGCAGCCTCCTAAACCCGAATCTTATTCTCCTTTCTTCCTTGGTCCACAAGATCGCCCAGGGGATTTCATAACTCCTACTCGTCTCACTCACGAGAATTATGCAGATTGGGCAGCCGATATTCACCTCACCTTGGTTGCTCGACGTAAGTTTGGTTTAGTCGACGGCTCGATCACTAAACCTGAACCTCCATACACGGACACTGATTGGATGACTATGCAATGCCATGCTTGTGTCCTGGATCACTAATACGATCACCCCCGAGGTAAAGAGTACTTTAACAAAATTTCATGAGGCTAGTAGGCTTTGGGATCATCTTAAACAACGTAATTCTATTGTTAATGGTCCTCGAATTCAACAAATAAAATCATCTATTGCACGTTGTGTACAAACTAAAACCATGTCTATTGCTACCTATTATGGAAAATTAAATGCCTTGTGGGAGGAACTCTCTCTTCTTGAACCTCCTATTGTGTGTCCTTGTTCATCTTCCTGCACTGTTTCTGATCTTTACTTACAACGCTGTGAAACCGCCAAATTACATGAATTTTTAATGGGGCTTTATTTTGATTTTTATGCCCAACTACGGACCAATATTCTGTCCACGGATCTGCTGCCCTCCTTAAACAGGGCCTATCATCTTGCTATTCAGGATGAACGAGTTCGAACATCTGTCGCTGGTTCAGTTGATAAATCGGGTGTACCCGATGTGGTTGGTTTTTCGGTTCGTGCCTATCCTTCTGGTGGACGAGGGCGGCCTGTTTGTGGCAAGTGTAACAAACAAGGCCATGAATCTGCCTCCTGCTGGGCACATCTTACCTGCTGTCACTGCAAGAAGACGGGCCATGGAGCCGCCAATGCTACGAACTCCATGGGTATCCCGAGAAAGCTAAAGGAGGGGTGGACGAGCTCGTGTGCTCGGCGCCGCTTACCATCGCGCCGGGCTGGGTCCGGGTCAGTCGAGTGCGCCGCCAAGAAGAGTCACCCGTAAGAGGGCGAAATGGCTCAGGCTGGGGGAAAAAAAAAAAAAAAAAAAAATTTTTTTATTCTTTCCATATAGACCGTGTCCAATAGTAACCCTCTAATAAAGCCCTTGTCCAATAAAAGCCCCTGTAGATTTGACCCTAACCCTTTGACCATTGGGCTACCCTCCATCAATAACCGGGTCCCCCCGCGGTGGCTCGGATTCTCCTTGCCCCCTGCAAACCCAACCACAGCCTCCAACTTTTCTCTCTTCACTCCCGATCAATGGAAAGCCTTAGCGGGATTATTCGGTAATGCCAATGTTCCAGCAAATCGCTTGAATGGTGAGTTTGATGATAAATTATGGATCATTGACACAGGTGCCTCTCATCATGTTACCGGTATTCAGTCATGGTTATTTGATACAAAACCGTTTGATTGTCCTGTTGGTCTTCCCAATGGTGCAACGGTTTTATCTACATTGGTTGGTTCTGTTTGAGTTCTAAAGTCATCCTTAAAAATGTTCTTTTTGTTCCTAATTTGAGCTGCAATTTACTTTCTGTTTCTCATCTTTGTGATGATTTGTAGTGTGTTGTCCAATTTAATAATTCTATGTGTGTTATTCAGGACCACATGAAGGAGCAGATTGGAACGGGGAGTAGGAAAGATGGACTTTACTACTTCGTGGGCACTGATTCTATTCAACATATCTCCATTTCTTCTGATTATTCTCTTTTTGACCTATGGCATCAAGGTCTTGGTCATCCTTCTGAGAACATTGTAAAATTGCTTCCTCCTCTTTGCAATCATAAGGGTCATTTGCATCCTAACTGTGAAATTTGCTTTCGTTCTAAACATTCTAGATCTAAATTTCCTTCTAGTGATAATAAAGCTTCTAGAATATTTGAAAAAATTCATTGTGATTTGTGGGGGCCTTATCGCCATGTTTCCTCTAGTGGTGCCCGTTATTTCTTAACTATTGTGGATGATTATTCTAGAGTTGCTTGGACATATCTTTTGGTTGATAAAATGGAAGTTTTTTCTATGTTCATGTCTTTTGTGGCTATGGTTCAACGTCAATTCTCTCAATCTATTCAAATTGTTCAAAGTGATAATGGCACTGAATTTCGTTGCTTGCTTGACTATTTTTCTGCCACTGGCATCTTGTTTCAAACCTCTTGTGTAGGAACTCCAGAACAAAATGGGAGGGTGGAACGCAAACACCAACACATTTTAAATGTTGCCTGTGCCCTTCGATCTCAAGCTCATTTGCCTATTTCCTTTTGGGGGGGAGTGTGTTCTCGCTGTAGCTCATTTAATTAATAGAACTCCCTCTTTATTGCTCAAAGGCAAATCTCCTTTTGAATGCTTGTTTGGTCGTATTCCTTCTTATGATGCTATTCGTATTCTTGGGTGTCTTGCTTATGCTCATAATAAAAAAAACCAAGGGTGACAAGTTTGCTAGTCGTAGTCGCCAGTGTGTCTTTGTTGGGTATCCATTTGGCCAAAAGGGATGGAAATTATATGATCTTGAAACTAAAGAATTTTTCGTTTCTCGTGACGTTAAATTTGATGAACATACCTTTCCTTTTCTTCATCCTACAGAGAATAATATTTCCCAAGATTTTTTGAACACCACATCTACAGACATTGACATTGATTTTGATTACTACAGTTCCTCATCACCACCCCTTCCCAATTTCAACACACCTGCCACGCCTAATCCACCACACATTCCTCAACCCACTTCTAATTCTCCTCCCAGCGAGTCCAACAGCATTCCACCACAAAATACGGCCCAACTCACAACTCTTTCTCCTCCTTCCTTTCTTCCGTCTGGGCCCTCTCCAGCGCCTGGCCCAAATCAAACCTCTTTTGCTCCCTCTCCTTCTCACGCGCCCCAGTTTTCCCCTTCTGTTTCCGGCCCACCTTTCGGCCCACCTTCTCCCGTCCCCTCGTCCGACCCGGTTCCTCACCCACTGCAGCCCACCTTCCCCCAAACTCCTCGCTCGACCCCATTCTATTCTCCCCTCGGCCCAGTTCTAGTTCCGGCCCTAGTTTCATCCTCTCCTTTGGTCTCTTCTCCTTCGGATCCCCCATCCGAGTCTGCTCTGGGCCGTGGTCAGCGTACCAAGGTCCCTTCTACTCGTCTTCGGGATTATGTTACTAATACTATTATTGTTCCGGGTAGTTCTTTGTCCTCTCCTCCCTCCGGTTCATCTTCTTCTTCAGGTACTTCTTACCCCTTGGCACACTATGTTAACTGTGACAAATTTTCTGCAAATTATAGAAAGTTTCTTGCAGCTCTTATTTCTCAGCAGGAACCTCGATCATTTAAGGAAGCGATGAAAGATGAAGGTTGGAGCGCCTCTATGCAAACTGAAATTCAGGCTCTTGAGGATAATGATACTTGGACTCTAGAACCTCTTCCTCCGGGCAAACATGCTTTGGGGAGTCAATGGGTGTATCGTATCAAGTATCATTCAGATGGTCGCATTGAGCGTCTTAAATCTCGCTTGGTTGTTTTTGGTAATCATCAGCAGGCAGGTCTTGACTACAATGAGACTTTTTCTCCCGTTGCCAAAATTATCACTGTTCGTACTTTTCTTGCCATTACTGCTTCCAAGAATTGGGTGCTTCATCAGATGGATGTTCACAATGCCTTTTTACACGGTGACCTTGAGGAAGAAGTTTATATGAAACTTCCTCCTGGTTTTACTCGATCTGATTCTAACCTTGTTTGTAGGTTACGCAAATCTTTGTATGGCCTCAAGCAGGCCCCTCGGTGTTGGTTTGCAAAGCTTGTCACAGCTTTGAAAGGGTATGGTTTCTCTCAGTCATATTCTGATTACTCTTTGTTCACTTTCACTCATGGTACTATTCAGCTAAATGTATTAGTGTATGTGGATGATCTCATCATTTCTGGCAACAACTCCGCTGCTATTTCATTGTTCAAATCTTATCTCAGTGATTGTTTCAAAATGAAGGATTTAGGTCCTCTTAAGTATTTTTTGGGTATTGAAGTTGCTCGCAATACTTCTGGTTTGTTTCTGTGTCAACGGAAGTACACCCTTGATATTATTTCTGAGATCGGTTTGTTGGGAGCAAAGCCGTGTGGTTTCCCAATGGAGCAAAATCATCGTCTCAGCCATGATACTAGTGCTTTGTTTGACAATCCCGAGCAGTATCGTCATCTTGTTGGTCGGCTTATTTATCTCGCTGTCACTCGTCCGGACCTCGCATATTCGGTCCATATTCTTTCCCAGTTCCTTCACGCGCCTCGTGTGGCCCACTGGGATGCCGCAATTCGAGTGGTTCGGTCCTTAAAGGGTACTCCAGGCCAGGGCATATTACTTCATGCCGCTAGTGATCTCACTCTTCAGGGATGGTGTGACTCAGATTGGGCGGCTTGTCCTATCACCCGCCGCTCTTTATCTGGTTGGCTTGTCTTCTTGGGTCAGTCTCCTATTTCATGGAAGACCATGAAGCAACATATTGTTTCTTTATCTTCAGTCGAGGCTGAGTATCGTTCGATGACAGCTATCACTTGTGAGCTTAAGTGGCTCAAGGGTTTATTGTTGAGTATTGGGATTCATCATCCTAAGGCTATTCCACTTTTCTGTGACAGTCAGTCTGCCCTGCATAATGCCCAAAATCATGTGTTCTATGAGAGAACAAAGCACATTGAGGTTGACTGTCATTTTATTTATGATGCTATAAAGGATGGATTGATTGCTCCTTCTTATGTTCCTACTACAGCTCAGTTGGCTGATATTTTCACTAAGGCTCTTGGCAAGTCTCAGTTTGATCTTCTCATGTCCAAGTTGGGCATTTGTGCTCCCCATGCTCCAACTTGAGGGGGGTGTTAAGATATTATATGCATCTACGAGATATTCTTGCTATATGTTTCCTTATCTTCTTAGGCAAGATATTATTCTACTTGATTGCCTTCTCTTTAAGGACTCTTGTAACATTTTCCTCTCCCTAATTTTAAACAACACCTTCTCAAAAACTCTCACATAAACGGTAAATGGTTTTATTTTTTTTAATATGGGAAGGAGATATTACATCTTGAGATTAATGAGAAACCCTAAGATTCATTGTGCCTCATATCACTTTGTCAAGATCACATATCCAACGTTACTATATCAAAGCGTTTGTCGTCGGGTGAAATTCATTATAAAATTTATCGTATTACTGATGAACTTGGCTATCAAAAGTTTCAACGTGAGTTTGTAGTTGATCTGAACAAGAGTGATGAGAATGCACAAGCAAATCATAATACTACTAATGATGATAAGGCCGAGACGAAAAACAAGAAGCAAGAGAAGCTTGATATTGATCAAGGAATACATCATGATATTGAATTACTGATGAAGACGATCACTTAGACGAAGATGATGAGAAAGAACGAAGCAGTACAATCATAGTATGATTAGCTATATATTGTTTAATCAATTTCCCTTTTTATATTTTACTTTGAATTTTCTTTTAGATAACATTGGTGCAAGTCCCTAAGGATTTTTTTTAAGTGGACAAGTTAATTAGGAGTAGTATATAATATACTTATATATTATGATTCTTTATGTTTTTTCTTTTAATTAAATTTACAAAGAAATATATTTTATTCATATGTTTTCACCTTAATTAATGCGCACTAAACCATTTATCTATAAGTTTAGTGGTGCAAAATAATACTCTAGGGATCATTGACACCATATTTAAATAATTATTAATAAACAAATCTCCACCTAAATGTGAGCTAGTAATTAGTGTACTGGATAATAGCTACACATAATTATCCAAAACTAGTTTTTAGTGCCATTTATCTTAGCGGAACTATAATTTTTATTTATTCATATTTTATTTTGAAATTATAACACCAAAGCGTTCTTTGGTTTAGATGGTTAACTTTAATATACTAGCTTCGGAAGTCGTAGGATCAAATCTTTATATCACGCGTTTTTATGACTTTTAATATTTTAGTATAGATATCTTACATGAACGTCACGATGTAGTAGACTTGTATGAGGTCTTGTATTGCTGTTGATAGACTCCTATATAGGAACTAACCTTATTCTCTATGTTTGTTTTACGAGAACTTATTCTCTATATATGTTTTGTGTACAAGAACTTCAAAAATGATGTTATACTGCTCTCTGACCGCTGTTACTTGAGTGTCTAAAATTTTATAACTATTCTATGTGTGGCTTCTCTTCATTTGTTTGATATTTATGTTTAACTTTGTCGAACCAAAGTTTCGAGCTAGTTAGTCATCTAGTTATTGTTTGGAAATTATATGATATATATATGATGTTAAAAAAAGTAGCTTTCTGCAAGCTGTCAATAAAATGATGAATAACAGAATAAGCATAAACTTGAATGTGGGTTAGTTTGCAATTCTTCTAGTCAGCTGTCAGTGTCTCTATATTAAAATTATGGTTATCTGGAAGATCTGGTTTGCGTGGAGGAGTAGCTGATTAATATTGGAAAAGATAGCATTTTTATTGGCATTTTGTCTTGATTGCCAGTGTTTTATGTGGAATTGTTGCTTCGTGTGTGTATAGAGTCTGCAAATTTTTTCCTTCAGATGTACGCTTTTTTTTTTTTTTTTTGCGAGAATAAACCTTATACTAGATTCCGATATATTTTGTTAAAAACCACCTTATAGATCATAAAATTTGTGAGACACCTCCTTATATATATAAGTTTTTTACGAAAACAAACCTTAAATAAATTTTTTCTTGCGAGAACAAACCTTATGCTAGATTCGATCATTGTCCCAAGGTTTCGGCTTGGCCATGTAATGGAATTTGTTGGGTTTAAAAGTCACGTGCCTTGCACATGACATGGTGAATGCCGAAACCTTGGATCAATGATCGGAATTTGCCGGAACCTTGGGTCAATGATCAGAATTTGGCATAAGGTTTATTCTAGCAAAAAAAATTTTGTTTGAGGTTTGTTTTCGCAAAAAAATTATATAAGGTGGTGTCTCACAAATATCATGTTTTATAAGGTGGCTTTTGATAAAAAAAAACCCCCTAAAATTATGGTTATCTGGAAAATTTGGTTTGCGTGGAGGAGTAGCTCATTAATATTGGAAAAGATGATACTTTTGTTGGCATTTTGTCTTGATTGCTAGTGTTTTATGTGGAATCCTTGCGTCGTGTGTGCATGATCGTTTTTCTTATTGGTAAGTTGTAGAACATGAAGTATGTTTCTGTGTGAGAATTTTAGTTATGAATTTACGTTTGTTATATGTTGTTGGGTATTCAATTATATTGAGGTCACATTTAGTTACCCGATTGTTACCATTTTTTATCTTAGCCTTGGTGTATTATTGCATTTGTATATTGTATCTGCAATGGCGCATTCTGACGGAGCACCGCCTGCGGAAACACTCTATTATGTCCTGCCTCCGCTTTGACATGGTTCAGATTTCTGTTCTAATTATATTGCCATTGATATTGTTTTAATTTTGGGGTGAAAGAGGATCCGATATCTCAAAGTTGATCGAGAGAACAAGCAAAAATTTACATAAAAGGAGGCGAGGGAGAGAGTAGACAACTTAAACAAGAGAGTAGACACCCAATAATCATATATTCATGTTGTTGTTACTTGTATATATGATTCCAAACATTAGCAATTGTATTTTTTAGTGATTTAAGAAGAGATATTAATGTGTTTTGCATTGGTGTTGCATAGGTGATATAGCTTAAAAAACTCTGGTTAGCATATCCCTAAGGCATTGCTGGAGAGCAATAGAGCGTGATTATTGTGCTTGTTACATGATTTCTGATGTGGATCTTAATGTTTTTTGTTGTTGATCTGAATCTATTAAGATAAGTATATTGGAAATTTGAACAATTCGCCATTCATTTACTTGAAACAACAACGGCGGCATAAAGAATAACTATTATGAGCTGGCTGAGAACATGAGAAGTGAGCAATCTTTATATGACTACGAGGACTTGGAATCGGGTCTACATTCATGTAAAATACAACAAAAATAAGTAGACTTTTCGAAACTAACTTCACTAGATTCCCTCTTTCAAAGTGTGCGACCATAAGAGCTTGTCAACAACTTGATGGTTCACTCATGTGCTACGGTTGCAGTAAGCTGTATGTATCCTGCAATACCTAATGATGTAACAGAAAATTGATGTCCTGCAAGTGTCTTGATAAGTCTAAAATCTTGACAAAGATCATATCCTAGTAGTCATGTCGTGGGATGTAGTGACCACATATCGTCCTCCTTCGAGGCTCAAATCGACTTGGGAAATAAGGCGAGTATGGATTGGAATTTGGTGCATAGCTCATTTTTTTTTTAAATCCCAAACATATAACATTTGTTGTCGCGTGATGTGGCGGCGAAATGGTATCCGTTGGGGGAGAAATCAGCCCCAAAAACAGGCTCAACATTCAACAACATGACCTTCAAAATCAAGTATATATGTCTGCCGGTACCTTAGGTCCCATATTCTTGCAACGATATCCATCCCCTGAAGACGCTAACAATGATCCATCAGGATGGAAAGATGTGTCACACATTCGTCTGCAATGTCCTTGTTGCAGTATCGACTCTATGTAGGAATATATAGATGCAAATAGCGGAATTTCAGGAAACAATTTCCTAACATCAATCATAGGATCGCAAACATAATCAAACACATGAATCATTCAATAGGGATTAAATATCAAACCTTTGTAGAGTGATTTCCCTGTTGTATGCAAGCTTTGAAGATCCGAGAGCCCCAAGTGTTGCTCCTCTAATTAGTCCACGAGCACTAGTTGAACACCAACGTCTGCTAGAACGGAAGAGAATAAATCTCTTGCTTTTAGGTGGTATAGGCGCCGGTTAGAGGGAATAGTTTAGGGTTTCACTTTTCTCTCTTGTGAAAAGAAGCTGATTAATGAAATTGATCACCTAAACCCTAATATTATATCCTATATATAATAGAAGAGTCATAGGCTAGTTAGGAGAACTAATTCTCCTCCTATTCCCCTTAGGACCGGCCCAATCCAAATCCTAAATGGATTCAGATTGCTTTGTCCAACTTGTGCTACAATGTGTGACCTCATAGGATTAATCTATTTTAGTTATAGGCCCAATCCATATTGTCCTATTAATCATATTTATTCTCTAGCAAGAAAATACGATTACTAAAGTAATTAACTTTATTATCTTCATAATATAGTTCCTATTAATATTTAGTAATTATCGGGATGTCTAAGAACATATTCCTTCAATCTCCCACTTGTCCGAAGACAAGAGCGCAATGTTAAATTCCTTAAGTCTCTTAATGCCAAATTTGATAATACTATGTTATTCTCAAATTTTGTTCCTTGATCGCTGAGTTCGAACTGCTCAAATAAGGATTAACTCTTTAATCCTATTCCGCATGGCCATGCAATTTTCCAATTCTCGCTCATTAAGAGGCCCAGACACCATTCCTATTTAATAGAAGGACTTATCCACTCTTGTATGACCATAACTCCCACTCAATTCTTAGCCCACCTGATCACTGCCTTTATAACCTCCTTTTAAGGCGCGATGTTTAACAGTGTCAAAGATAAACTAATTATATTGTGGTTATTAAGACATACTCATGTCTAAGGAATCCACTAAATATAGTAGTTTAATTCTACTTTTAAAATATAATTAGGTCAAGTCTCAATGTATCAAATATACATCCATATAATCAATTAAACATCTCTATGTCTCCATAGCCCATGGAACTGCGGTATCAATTAATTATATACTAGTCTTTTAAGTAAATCACTTATGTCCAATTTAGTGATTTAGACTAGGGACTTTAAATAAATTGTGATTTACGTTCACTTTATAGGGTTCCATTATCAAAACTTTTTCGATAATCCTATTTGAAAACACAAATTATTTGGACATTTTATTTAATACTAAACCAAACAATTAAATAAGAAAAGAATTTTTATTGATAAACATTCAAAGCATAATAAATGTCTTTACAATTGTAAACATGAAGTAAACAACCTAAAGCCATTCTCCCATATGCTTAAGCCCCATAGACCTAGTATGACACTCATGCTTAGGTTGAGCAAGCGGTTTAGTTAGAGGATCTGCAATATTATCCGATCCTCAATATGAACCTTGCTTACTTTCACATCCTCTCTTCCAACGATCTCTCGAATAAGATGGAATTTCCTGAGCACATGTTTAGACCTTTGATGCGATATGGGTTCCTTACACTGAGCAATGGCACCATTGTTGTCACAATACAACTCAATGCCATTCTCAATGCTAGGAACTACACCAAGCTCACCAATGAACTTTTTGATCCAAACGACTTCCTTTCTTTGCATCATTCCTGCAATATACTCGGCCTACGTCGTAGAATCCGCGATAATACTCTGCTTAGAGCTCTTCCCGGCTCACGGCTCCTCCATTGAGACAAAATATGAAACCGAGATTGAGATCGGAAATCATCTTTGTCACTCTGAAAGCTTGCATCGGTGTATCCAGTAACAACCAACTCACCATCTCCACCATAAACCAAAAAATTATCCTTAGTCCTTTGCAAGTACTTAAGGATGTTTTTCGCTACAATCCAGTGCGCATCTCTTGGATTTGACTGGTATCTGCTGCATATACTCAAAGCATATGCAACATCCGGTCGAGTGCATATCATGGCATACATAATGGATCCTCTTTGAAGCATAGGGAACATTACTCATACGCTTGACCTCATCATGACTCGAAGGACACTGAGTCTTGCCAAGTGTTATGCCATGTTGCATGGGAATGAAACCTCTTTTGGAGTTCTCCAGCGTGAACCTTGCAAGAACCTTATCAATATAAGTCTCTTGACTATGTCCAATAAGCTTTTTCAATCTATCTCTATAGATCTTTATTCCCAATATGTACTCTGCCTCTCCTAGGTCTTTCATATAGAAATAATTTTTAAGCCATTCCTTGACTGACTCAAGCATGGTTTTATCATTTCCTATGAGAAGTATGTCATCCACATACAAGACCAGAAAATTAATACTACTCCCACTTAACATCTTGTATACACAAGATTCCTCTTCATTTTTTAGAACGCCAAATTTCTTGACTGCCTCATCAAACCTGAGGTTCCAACTCTTTGATGCTTGCTTTAGTCCATAAATGGACTTCTTAAGCTTGCATACCCTCCCTGGATTTTCTAGATATTTAAAACCTTGAGGTTGTGTCATGTACACATCCTCTTTCAAGAACCCATTCAAGAAAGCGGTTTTGACATCCATCTGCCATATTTCATAGTCATGAAAGGCAGCAATCGCAAGGATTATCCTAATGGATCACTTCAGCTTGGCTACTGGTGAGAAGGTTTCTTCATAGTCAATACCATGAATTTATATGAAACCTTTCGCCACCAACCTTGCTTTGAAAACACTAATGTTTCCATCCTTGTCTGTTTTCAACTTGAAAATCCATTTGCATCCAATAGGTTTTACCCCATCAGGCAAATCAACCAAGTCCCATACTTGATTTTCAGACATGGAATCCATTTCATATTTCATGGCCTCAAGCCATCTTTCGGAGTCTTGACTATCCAAAGCTTCTTTGTAGCTAGTAGGTTCTTCTGATTCTAAAATCATAATTTCAGAATTTTCAGTCAAAAGGAAATCAATATATCTCTTTGACGGAATTATGGTCCTACTAGACCTACGTTGGGGAACAACAGAAGAAGTTTCTACCTCACTAGGTTGAGTGACTTGGCATGGAGTATCTCCAAGTGGGACGGTAGGAGGTACGTGAATTGAATGCACCGCCTCCTGAGCATTTTCATGCCGGGTCGCCTCTAATGAGGTGTTAACCTCATCCATTTGTTGCTCATCTCGAACTTCTTCGAGATATACATTTATCCCACTTGTTTTTTTTGGAAATAAACTCCTTTTTCAGAAAGACACCATTACGAGCAACAAACACTTTGTTTTCGCTTTGGTTGTAGAAGTAGTATCCCTTAGTCTCTTTTGGGTAACCCACAAAGAGACATTTATTAAATTTGGGCGAAAGCTTATCAGAGTGTAAACGTTTTACATAAGCTTCACAACCCCATATCCATTGAAAAGACAATTTTGGAACGTTTCCAGTCCACATTTCATATGGTGTCTTTTCCACTGCTTTGGATGGTGCTCTGTTAAGTGTGAATGCCGCTGTTTGAAACGCAAATCCCCAGAATGAAATAGGAAGATCAGCAAGACTCATCATGGATCGAACCATATCATGTAGAGTTCGATTCCTTCTTTCAGAAACACCATTTAACTGTGGTGTTCCTGGTGGAGTCCATTGTGAAAGTATCCACAATCCTTCAAATGATCACCAAATTCTTGAGATAAATATTCACCACCACGATCGGATCGCAATGCCTTAATTTTCTTCCTAAGTTGGTTCTATACTTCATTCTGGAATTCCTTGAATTTTTCAAAGGATTCCAACTTATGTCGCATTACATCGTCGGTAAAAGTAATGAAGTAACTGTACCCTCCCCTAGCCAAATTACTCATAGGTCCACATACATCCGTATGTATGAGGGCTAAAAGGTCGTTGGCCCTTTCACTTGAACCTGTGAAAGGAGACTTTGTCATTTCCCCCATCAAGCAAAATTCACAAGTATCAAATGATTTGAAATCAAATGATTTGAGAATTCCATCTCTATGAAGCTTCTCAATACGCTTTGAGCTTATGTGGCCTAATCGACAATGCCGTAGGTATGTCGGGTTTAAATCATTTGCTTTATGTTTCTTGTTGTCTATATGTTATAGATGTGGGTTTCTAAGTCTAACACATATAAACCATTTGATAACTTAGCGGAGACATAGAACATATCATTCAAATATGCAGAACAAAAATTGTTCTTTATTGTAAATGAATAACCTTCGGAATCCAAAGTAGGAATCGAAATAATGTTCTATGTGATAGCAGGAACATAATAACAATTATTAATTTCTAAAACTAATCCTGAAGGTAAAAGTAGACTATATACTCCCACTGCCAATGTAGCAACTCGTGCTCCATTGCCAACGCGAAAATCTACTTCTCCCTTTCCCAATGTTCTACTTCTTTTGAGGCCTTGCATATTACAAATAATGTGCGAACCACAAGCGGTATCGAATACCCAAGAAGCAGAAGTTTCTAAGTTAACTTATATAACATACATATCTGAACTAGAAACTCCTTTCTTTTGATCCTTTAGATACTTGGGGCAACTACTTTTCCAATGACCAACCTTGTTACAGGTGTAACAATAATGCTCATCAGCAACTTTTGGTTTTGGTGTAGTCTTTTGCTTTTCAGAAGTTTCAGACTTGGCAACTTGTTTGCTTTCGTCCTTCTTAATAGCAATCCCAATCCTATTGAGCGATTGCCCTTTACTAACCATAAGAACATCCTCATATTCTTTTCTTGGCTGGTTAGGGATGTTTCGCTCAGTCTGAGTTTGCCTTTCATGCATCTCTTGCATCGTTGCTTCCTCCCCTTGCATGTGAAAGTCGTTGAGCTTATCAGTTCTGAGAACGATTCTCATTTCCCTTTCACTTGCAATGAAACGTTCAGCATTTAATTTGTCCTTTGAAAGGACGGAGCACAAATTACAAGTAGAATTGTTGGTGTTGATGTTGTTGTTACTAGACATAATTACTACAACAAATAATAAAGCAAGATTCAATCAATGTTTATCACGAAAGTAACAATTAAATAAATTTTAATTAACTACTACTCTTAAAAAAATAACCAAGATCCCCTCCCACTACAATCAAATGGAGTTTGGCCCTGCCTTCAATTTATAGTAGTTGAGGTAAACTCCTTGTTTACTCCTATCTCTTAGCGTCAAAACCCAAAACTTTGTATTTTAATGATTTTGTTGAGTTAAACCAAACATTAACATGTAAGTTTCAAAAACCTACCCTACTATCCCCGAAAATACGAGCAACACCCTGCTTTGGCAGAACCTATTACTCATTATCTAAGGCTTTATAGGTGTTGTTTGGAAAAGCAATAAAACATAATATTATGTAGGAAACTTTATTATTTTAATTTAATTACTTATTTAAACATGGCAATAATCATTATTATTCACAAATTTGCAAACTAGGAAACTTATGGATTTATGCTCAAATTTGGAAAATCATATTTTCCTTAAAAATAATTTTTTATTTTATTTAATGTTTTTTTGTTGACCGTTGACCAGCAGCACAAGGCTGCCAGTCAATAGCCAACTCCACGTCACACACGAAACACGCTCCCACCTTGCTGGAAATCTCAAAACCAGCATTCATGAAGAAACGCTCCTAGTACTCGCTGAATCCAACTAGCCACCACCTAACCAGCAGCCTAAATCAAAGCCGCCGGTCATTACCCACCGAGTCGTGCACCACCGACCGCGACGTTCAGTACAGCCGCCAGCAAGGCCGACCAAAACTGCCAGCAAGACTAACCGCACGCGCCGACCAACACTGCTAGCAAGCCGACAGCTCGCGCCGCCCCTTCCCCTCCAGTTTTCTGTCCTTCCTCCACCCACCGTGGCTCCACCGTCACCGGTGGGCCACCCAGCCATGAGGGGTTCCCTTATAATTTAAATTACAATTTACATTGAAATTAAATTAATCTTTATTTAACAATTAATTAAAGATTCAAGATATTTAATTAGGGTTTAGTAATCCGAAAATTATGGCAAATATTTTGAATCAATCAACAAATCTTAAACAAATTTTTAGGTTTGTTGAGGATAGATTTGAATGTATAATCTATATTAAACAATAAATCTAATCAAGAATTCAAAATTAGGGCAAAAACTCAAATAATATCCAAAAAATTCAGAAAATTTACAATTAAATTCTAAAAAATTCGAAAATTACTTTTAGGATGATCTATGGAATTATCACAACAAATAAAATCAACTATTTTAATTGTTATCTTAAAAACATATGAATAATCAAATTAAACATAAAATTTAACCAAAATTCACAAATGATATGATAAAAATCCGAAAATTAGTGGGAAAAATAATCAAATTATTTTCAGGGATCATATTATTCTAGATATATGTGGGTGATGAATAATATATTTTTTTAACAATTAAAAATCAAATTTTTTAATTGTTAACAAATTAATTTAATGATTAATCAAATTAAACATTAAATAATTTTAAATCTAACAAATATATTTATAAAATTCCGAAAATTTTGGAGTGAATTAATCAAGTTATTACGTCCATAATATAAAAAATTCGAACCTTTATAAAATTATTTGAGCATAAATCACAATTAAATCAATTATTTTCAATTTCCAATCAATTAATATCAAATATCAATTATGCAAATTCAAGTCATAAATAAATCCTCCCTTAATTGAATAAAAATAATAACTTTGCATACAATTATATGATCATATGAATATTATGAATTAGGCAAAACTGATACCACTGTAGGAATATATAGATGCAAATAGCGGAATTTCAGGAAATAATTTCCTAACATCTATCATAGGATCACAAACATAATCAAACACATGAATCATTCAATAGAGATTAAATATAAAACCTTTGTTGCGTGATTTCCCTGTTGTATGCAAGTTTTGAAGATCCGAGAGCCCCAAGTGTTGCTCCTCTAATCAGTCCACAAGCACCAGTTGAACACCAACGTCTGCTAGAACGGAAGAGAAGAAATCTCTTGCTTTTAGGTGGTATAGGCGCCGGTTAGAGGGAATAGTTTAGGGTTTCACTTTTCTCTCTTCTGAAAAGAAACTGATTAATGAAATTGATCACCTAAACCCTAATATTATATCCTATATATAATAGAAGAGTCATAGGCTAGTTAGGAGAACTAATTCTCCTCCTATTCCCCTTAGGACCGGCCCAATCCTAATCCTAAATGGATTTGGATTGCTTGGTCCAACTTGTGCTACAATGTGTGACCTCATAGGATTAATCTATTTTAGTTATAAGCCCAATCCATATTGTCCCATTAATCATATTTATTCTCTAGCAAGAAAATACGATTACTAAAATAATTAACTTTATTATCTTCACAATATAATTCTTATTGATATTTAGTAATTGTCGGGATGTCTAAGGACATATTCCTTCACTCTATACCAGAGTCAACGTCCCACAGTCTCCAAGTTTGATCAAAGCTAGTGGTGCCCGAATGCTTGCCTGACGGGTGGAAGATAACACGAGCAAGGCAATCCGATGTCCTTCCATGACCCTAGCGGTTCGGTCGGCTAATGCAGTCGCCACAAAGGTACCATCAGGTTCAACTTAGAAACCAACTTCACCCCATCAGCAGGCATTCCTTCACTCCATATCTTAGCAACATCGCTGATGGATGAAGTCAAGCAACTTGCCATCGTTGGAGAATGAACATCCAGAAAGGGGACGTTCATCACCAATATCGCTGCTTTCAGGATCCCAATCATTTATTGTATTTTTGTTATACCAGGCATAAATATCTAGATATTAAGAACTCTCAACCAAACAATGATCGAATCATTTTGTTGTAAGTTTTTTATGCACGCAACAAAATCAAGACAATAAACATGATTTAGCAATAATAAATTTACATACTACCTCCGTCCCAGAAAGATCTGAACACTTGTTGGGACACGTAGTTTAAGGTGATAAGTTGTAGTGTGGTTATCAAATGTTATTTTATTTAAAAAGTAGATGTGATAAGAGTTGGTGGGATATTTTTTATTAGAGGAGAGAGAAAGTTGGGTAACTTTTTATTGATAAAAGGTAGAGTGTGGGCCAAAAATGTGTAAAAGAAATAATAAGAAATAATATATTAATGGTGGGACCATGCCAAAAAAAGAAGTGTTCAAACTAATTTGGGACAAACATAAAAGGAAAGTGTTCAAACTAACGCCTTCCTCGAAGGCAATGATGCTTATATAACTTTTTTTTTGTAAGTTCTAACTTTTAACCATTCAAAGTATGTAGGCCCCGTGCTTTTTGGACTGCTTGAAATTGAACGGAACGGAACTAAACAGAAATAATGATGATGATGATGATGATAATAATAATAATAATAATAATAATAAAAAAAAAAAAAAAATAATAATAATAATAATAATAATAATAATAATAATAATAATAATAATAATAATAATAATAATAATAATAATAATAATAATAATAATACGAAAATAATTATACTAGTAAAATAAAAAAAAAATTCATAATTAAAACATTAAGCTAAAGTGAAAAAAGTCCAAAAGAACAGCCGTAATATACTAACATGGTTCCGGTAATTGGTACCAATCATGATTTAGGGCATGTTCTCTTCGGCATAAAACAACTTAACCGAACCAAATGAATTGAACCGAACCGAATTGAAGCGAACCGACCGAATTAAATTATAACTAATTAATAGTAATGATAATAATTTAGGAACCGAACCGAAATGAACCGAAGCGAACTAAATTGAATCAACCGAACCGGGCGCGAACCGAATTCAAAATAAGTTGGGGAGAACAGGCCCTTAGTTGTCTATAGCAATTATATGCAATAAATTTCAAGCAGTTTTGCCGTCAAAAATAGAATATGTTGCTTTTAGGAGTGAGTGGTATGCATGATCTAATCTAATTGGAAAACCTAATTTTTACCCTATTTTATCTTTTAAAACTTGAGGTAAATTTTTTTATATATTAAATTATGCTAGTATATGGAACCCAAGCCAATGTTGGTTTGAGGTAGTTTTGGACTAGAAGATGTTTATTGATAATCTACATCTTATTTTTTTGTGTTTGAAAAAACCTGAATATTATTGAATTGAAGCTTTATTTACACAATAATATTATCCACTAATTATCATAATCCTAATTCCCACACCAATTCTGCCTCGGAGAGCCTTTCCCCCAAGTAATTCAGCTCTATAAAATAGACACACCCTTAAATCTTAATCACATTCTTTTAATCACCTTATTATCATATCATACTTCTTTCTTTCTTCATTCATTCTTATTAGGTATAGCTCAATGCTCACTAAACCCATTGTACATGAACATGGCTAATTGTGTGAATTTGAAACCGTTTCTACGAGTTGTTGATGATCAAGAAGTGCCATACCCCTACAACCTTAGTATGGCGGAGTGTTTAGGTGATTTATGTCAAACGATTTCAGGGCCCTACAACCTTAAAGTAGCAGAGCGTTTGTTTGATTTATGTTATACTATTTCATCGACGAGTAATAATCATAGTTTTTATGCTAATCACTTCACCAAGATTCTACCTACAGAAACTACTTGTACGGTGAGTGATGATAATAATTACATCCATAATAACAATACTTATGCTGGTGTAGTTGCTATGAACAAGAATAATATTACACAAGTTGTTAATATTATAATCAAGGACAAGGCCGCTAGGAAGAAGAAGTAGCAGCAAAAGATGAAGATAGCTAATCAAGATAATAATAATAATAATAATAATAATAATAATAATAATAATAATAATAATAATAATAATAATAATAATAATAATAATAATAATAATAATAATAATAATAATAATAATAATAATAATAATAATAATAATAATAATAATAATAATAATAATAATAATAATAATAATAATAATAATAATAATAATAATAATAATAATAATAATAATAATAATAATAATAATAATAATAATAATAATAATAATAATAATAATAATAATAATAATAATAATAATAATAATAATAATAATAATAATAATAATAATAATAATAATAATAATAATAATAATAATAATAATAATAATAATAATAATAATAATAATAATAATAATAATAATAATAATAATAATAATAATAATAATAATAATAATAATAATAATAATAATAATAATAATAATAATAATAATAATAATAATAATAATAATAATAATAATAATAATAATAATAATAATAATAATAATAATAATAATAATAATAATAATAATAATAATAATAATAATAATAATAATAATAATAATAATAATAATAATAATAATAATAATAATAATAATAATAATAATAATAATAATAATAATAATAATAATAATAATAATAATAATAATAATAATAATAATAATAATAATAATAATAATAATAATAATAATAATAATAATAATAATAATAATAATAATAATAATAATAATAATAATAATAATAATAATAATAATAATAATAATAATAATAATAATAATAATAATAATAATAATAATAATAATAATAATAATAATAATAATAATAATAATAATAATAATAATAATAATAATAATAATAATAATAATAATAATAATAATAATAATAATAATAATAATAATAATAATAATAATAATAATAATAATAATAATAATAATAATAATAATAATAATAATAATAATAATAATAATAATAATAATAATAATAATAATAATAATAATAATAATAATAATAATAATAATAATAATAATAATAATAATAATAATAATAATAATAATAATAATAATAATAATAATAATAATAATAATAATAATAATAATAATAATAATAATAATAATAATAATAATAATAATAATAATAATAATAATAATAATAATAATAATAATAATAATAATAATAATAATAATAATAATAATAATAATAATAATAATAATAATAATAATAATAATAATAATAATAATAATAATAATAATAATAATAATAATAATAATAATAATAATAATAATAATAATAATAATAATAATAATAATAATAATAATAATAATAATAATAATAATAATAATAATAATAATAATAATAATAATAATAATAATAATAATAATAATAATAATAATAATAATAATAATAATAATAATAATAATAATAATAATAATAATAATAATAATAATAATAATACTGATGAAGGCATAGATGAAGATGAGTTTTGGTATGGATTGCATTCAAATCGCAAGTCTGAGCGAGAAAGAAGAAGACGATCAATGAAGATAAGATGAAGCAGCAGCACTACTATCTAATCTATAGGTTTCTTCGACTACGCGTAGTTCACATGCTCACAGAATGACTAATCTAGCTAGTTTTACCTGAATTTAAGTCGATGTCTTTTTAGTTCTTTACTCGTCCATAAAAATGTTATTCACTATATATATATATATATATATATATATATATATATATATATATATATATATATATATATATATATATATATATATATATATATATATAGATTATCTTATAATATAGTACCGCCGTTTGACTTTTATGTTTAATTTGTGAATTCATAACTTCAGCTATTGATACTCCCATTTATGTTTATATATCTTATTATTAAATATTGAGATGATAAATTTAATAAGACCCCAATATTATTATGTTTTTCTTATTGTATGAATCACAAAGGGTGGTTAATATAGAGTTTATGAATGGTACAAAAAAGACAAAGTGGGTAAATTATAATGAGAGTATTACTTTTGTCTCAATGTATATTTTTTGTATTTCAACTATTTATAATTCCTGTTAATCAATAATCAAGTATATTAATAATGAAAGTTATACATTGACAAATGTAAAAGTAAAAGCAGAGAAAAACAGAGCCGAGTAGAAAAAACTACTAAAGTTGCCAAAACAATTGAATAAAATATTCAAGAATCCAAACTAAGTTCCGTTCTCAATAAACAAGGCATATCTTGAGCAAAATAACTTAAAGCATTTGCAGATCGCCTATCAAAGTAAGGCCATTGAAGAATCGATCACCTTCGAGAAGTTAAACTGTAATACTCTATAGCAATTACTAGTTTTTTGACCCGTGCAAAATGCACCAGAAGTATTTTGTTTTATAAATTTAAGACAATTATGTGTATAAATTATAATTTGGTTTAGAAGTATTTTGTCCTCATGAAGATGTGATTCTCGATTTAAAGTTTAATCTTTACAGTAGTGTGTGGTGAATCGACCTACTATTACCGTTGAACATTTAAAAACAACAAATTTGCATGAGAGAACAGTGTTCTTGTAAGTTCAATTTAGTAACACATAGCATTTATGGAATTGAATCTTTAAATCTATATAATATAAGAAAAGAATGATTAGCTACTATGTAATAAGTAGTTTATAATACAGTATAGCAGAACAAACGTTTACTAAAGAATACGATTTACAGAAAATAAACATATAATAAAAAGTGGGTAACTTACATCAATAATCAAATTAGATCATAAGTTTTGGAACACTTCCTTATAAACAACATTACTCGTGGTATTTGATCCCCCGTGTTCTTTCCGAATTTCGGTTCTAAGCAAGGGTTTGTTACATTTTGGAACTTTGTTAGCAAACCTAGATTTTGCTAAGATTATTAATCGGATTCTAAGTAGAAGTAAGATTCTACGCACCTCTCTTAGAATTTAAAGCTTGCAAGTTTTATACTACGTGATAAAAAAATTATTTGGAAAGTAAAATATAGAAGAAAATTTGTTGTTAGCTATTTGTTACATGCATGATTCACCCTTTTTGTTCATTTTTATTGTGAGTTTGTGATCAACCCACTGACCTAGGTCAATAATATTTGTTCCAAACAAAAGGTAATATTTAGAATGAATAAAAATCAATTTATATGTGGAAATAGAGTATACGGCATTTTATCTTTTCTTTGAGATGAACACCTTGAAATTAGGAGCTCACAAATTTCATATATATGGGGATGTCTTAAATTTTAAATTTCATGAAAACCCGGAAATTTGGGCTCCCAAACAAATATTAAATTTTTCAATAAAATAAGCATGGGTTCCATGGTAATGGTGTTTTCAAGTTATAGTATGTTTGATTCACTATAATTATGCTTTAGAATTCTAACAATTATGTGAAATAAACTGCTGTAATAGGACACAAATTTTGCACTTGTCTTGCTGATTTTAGCCCACTATTTTTGTCGCTAATCAAGTCTCTAATGTCGTTGGTCTCTTAATCTAATAATTTCTCAAAGTTAATATGGTTTTTCTCATATCTAATTGATAATCAGTTTATTTTTCTATGGCCAATTTCTCTTCATTATTTCCAAAATTCCATTGTTATTATACTAAACTTTAAGACATCCCCATGCTTATAGTTACAATTAGGCTACCCCCTTTAAGTTTTACAAACCCCTTGAGCCAAGTAAAAGTTAATTTTTGTTGAGACTTTGTTATCTTCCCCTATCTTTGTGTTTGGGGGAGTTTTGTTTTTATTGTATATAGATGGCTTCTTTTATCAAAGTGAAATCTGTACATTGGCTATTCCGTTATTCTTACAGTTGATAGTTGCTCTAATATCAGGAGTTAGTAAATAAGGTGTTTATTCTTTTGTGTTGTACATGAGGTTTGTAAAACTTAAAGGAGATAAACCTTTTTAATTATACTCATCTTACATAATTATCAAAAAATATATATATATTCATCTTACAAATGACACCATCAAAATTCATCACTAAGTTCACACTATAACTCATTAATAATTATCAGCGTATTTGTCCACATAAGAAAACATGAAACTAAGCACTTAGGAGTTAGGATGTTACTAATTTGTGATGTTACTAATTCGTACTTTTTCTTATAATCAAAAAAAGAAAAAAAAAAAGGAAATATAATCATTATGTCATGTATGCTAATATTATTAGATATAAGATGTATAAGAAACTGTACCTTTGTTGTAACTCCTAAACGGATGGCGCCTTTCCATTATTATTAATTTTCTTTTCTCTCTTGCACTCTTATGCTTATCGTCACTCATTGTTGTTTTGAGTTTTTTGAAAGAGGTACAAAGCCAAGAAATAAAGAAAAACACTTTGCACTCTTTAGTGTTTTTAGTTTTATTTTTTTGTACGGTAAAGTGAATCTCTTGTAATATACAATTGAGTACTAAATTATTGATTGTGCATGCAAGACTGCAAGTTGCCTATAATAAAATTAAAATTCTTGGATTAATAATATCAATCATGATTTATTAATGATTGTGTTGACACAGAGCAACCTAAATTGAAGATGATTTTTCAAGATTAATTGTATTATGATGCTGATTTGTTCCCTATAATAAAAGTTAAAAATTTGCATCCAAAAATTTAGATGTTGTTGCTGGTAATAAACGAATTGAAGCTGCTGGCTAAATTTAAGGCGTCTTTTTAGTTCTCAATGTAATACAATGTTGATTTGTTTCCTATAATAATTAGGTTGCAAATTTTAATTGGAATAGTTAGATGTTGCCGTGATTACATGAACCGAACTTGTTGGGCTTAACCTTGGCTATGAATTCCAAGGTGCTGACACATCACCATAATAATAAGAACTTGCCTATTTTTTTTATTTCTTAATTTGAGGAGTGCAATCCGTTTTTATTGAGTTCTTGCATTAATTTCAGATACATATAATATCTTTCCTATTTTATTTTTTCTTTTATAGCAATTAGAATGAAAGTGAATATTGTTTTGCAACTACGTGGTTGTGAATTCCATAAAATTGACACATAAGCAAAGCAATTAGGACTTGAATACGATTTACAGAAAATAAACATATAATAAAAAAGTGAGTAACTTACATCAATAATCAAATTAAATCATAAGTTTTGGAACACATTCTTATAAACAACATTACTCATGTATTTGATCCCCCGTGTTCCTTGTCACTTCCACTGTATTGTTCTACACTCAAATGTATTGCTATGGGTCTTAACTCTCAAATGAAATTGCCCAAACCGGCCCCAAATCATCAAGGTAATTTTTTTGTGTTCAATTCCACTGAGTCTTTAGCATAGAGTGTTTTTGTATATGTCTTGTTGCTGAAATTTATTCTAGATATAATAAGCAAAAGTGTTGTTGCTGAAATTTTAATTAGTTTACTTTTTACTTCATAGCAACCTTACAGAAACTGCATCTTACAATTTTGTTTTTATAAAAAACCTTAGATTTTAATTGAGTTATACTTAGGTCTTAATTATCACTCAAAGGAAAAAAAAAAATATACCCAACGTCTTCTTAGTACTTCACAACGATAAAAACAAAATTATAGGTTAGAGAATTGAATATTGGTTTGTAGTTCAACCGTTCAGGTGAATGTACCTTTTTTATGGCCACCTAGCTAGTTGATATTCTTTGTTGATCATTGTAGACTTCCCCTCCTTCCTAGCATGCTTTTCTCTTTCATCACCTAATGCCATGTCCTAATCGTTTTGACAGTTGCACTGAAAGTTTTTATTTTTATGCAATTTACACCAATATGTCGTTTCACGCACTAGTGGAAAAAAACGGAAGGGTTGCGGTCAAAACAGCCTTAAGGGCTGCGTTTTTGGCCAGCAGCCCTTTCCGTAGCAGCCCTTCACTAAAAGTGAAGGGCTGCGTTTTTGGGCCCAAAAAAAATAAATTTTTTTTTTTGGCATTTTTTAACTCCTAAATATATCAAGAAATTTACAACAGGGAAAATCAACAAGAACAGTCGAAATTTATAGATCTGAAAATGAGAAAAAAGGAACGAAAATGAAAAAAAGGAACGAAAATGAAAAAAAGGAACGAATATTAAAAAAAAAAGAACGAAAATGAAAAAACGAACGAAAATGAAAAAAAAAAACGGAACGAAAATGAAAAAAAAGGGAACGAAAATGAAAAAAAATGAACAAAAATGAAAAAAAGCAAACGAAAATACAAAAGAGAAAAAATTATAGATCTGAAATTACATGAACATTAATCAAAACAAAGATCAAGAAATTAGAGATCTGAAAAACAAAAAATTATCACTTGTTGCTGTCGTTGCTTAAGCGGAGTTCGACGACGAGGAAGAACAGCGCAGTGCGGCAAGGCGGCGCAGATCTCGTCTGTCGCCTCGTTGCGAACCCTCATTGAGAGGAGACGAACGACGAACGAGGAGGACGAACGAACGACAAACGAGGAGAACGAATGACGATCTCGTCTGTAAAATGTTGCTGCGTGGTGTTGCTGCCACCGGAGGGTGAAAGAGAAGGAGGGAACGAGGAGATTATTGTTGTCGTGTTGTTGTGGAAGGAGGGAGAAGGGAGGAGGGTGAGAGAGAAGGGAGAAGGAGGATGTGGACGTGAGAGAAGAGATAGAATGAGGGGAGGAAATTGTGAGAACCCTAGCCCGCTTAACATTTTAAGCCCGCGAATTCCTTTCAAAAATTTTAATAAAAAAGCCCATAAAGGGCTATGTTTTTTAAAAAACATAGCCCTTTATTACTTATAGGGCTGCGGTTTTTTAAAAAACGCAGCCCTTTATTAGGGCTGCGATTTTTAAAAAACGCAGCCCTTTATTACTTTTAGGGCTGCGGTTTTTGCATTGACCACAGCCCTTCGTAAATGAAGGGCTGCGTTTTTTTCCACTAGTGTTTGAATATTTTTGAGAGTTAAAACTGTTATAGATAGTGGTTTATATTGATTTGATTACGTTATATTATTGGGTAACTATATCAAATATGGCGGATTTAGGGAGATATAATTTTTTATTTTTGGAATTGTTTTTATTATGATTGTGCATGACTCCTAATTTATTGCCTTAGTTCAGATTAAGCTTGATTGCCATGATTGATTCAAAGTCTTGATTTCCTAATATGAAACAAGATGAATTGATGAAATTGATTAATTTTATATACACCTCAGCGTATTAAAGTAGCATATTAATTTTGGCAACCAAAAGGAAAGATGACACGTGTACAATTTTATAGATGCTTAACATGTGGCAAAAAACTTATTGCTTTATAGTATTATATAGATATGCAATAAAATTTCAAGCACTTTTGCCGTTAAAGATAGAATATGTTGCTTTTAGGTGTGAATACAAATCCTTTTAGTATGATATAATCTTCGAAAACCTATTTTTACCCTATTTTATCTTTTAAAACTTGAGGTAAATTTTTTTATATTTAATTATATTAGTATATGGAACTCAAGCCAACGTCGATTTGGAGGTAGTTTTGGAGTTTTTTTTTGTCTTTTTATTGGCTCTATTTGGCAAATAGCTTATAGTGGATAGTTGATTCTATTTTTGGTTTGACTAGCTAAATTTACACAAATTATTAGGCTAGACTGCCTAATTATAATGTTAATATTAGGCGCCTAGCCCAAGCCCACATAGGTTTCCAACCCAAACCCACTTAAGCGCCCAAGCTAACCCAAAAAAAAAGAAAAAAAGGGAAAACATTAATCTATGAAACCAGAAAACGAAGACCAAAAACGGCTTCAATGAATTCTCAACATTCTCTCTCTACAGAAAATGAAAAACGGTGTATTAAATCTTGAATTCTCAACCCAAAATTTTGTATAATTTGCATAGAATTTCTTCGCAAATCATCGCTGCATATTATTTTGAATTCTCGTATCATCTCATATCAAGTTTTGGAATTTTGCGCTACAATTTCCAACTCAATCAAGGTATTTCCAGCTCAATCCTCTCTCTAGAAAATCAGCAATCCTTTGAATTATGTGTTAGAATTTCGAATTATAAGTGAGATTTTCTTAGATTTTGAGAGATTCATATTATGTTTATATTTCATAATTTCGATTTTTAGTTACAATTTTGTATATTTCGTAGATTTCACTTAGAATTATGTGTAGGTATTTTGGTTAAATCATAAGAATTTGGCCATGTTTGGTAAATGACTTTTTCATTGGATTTTGGCTTTTGGCTTTTCAATTTGGTCAAACAGCCAAAAAAAGTGTTTGGTTATTGGCTTTTTGGTTGGCTGAAAAGCTGGCTTTTAAGCCAAAATGAAAAAGTTGCTCACGGCTTTTTTGATTGATTTTTGGCTTTGTTGGCCCACAAACTCTCTAATAAACGTACCAACACCACAACTAATTTTGCCAAACACTTTTGCAAACAATGGCTTAAACAACCAACTTAAAAAGCCAATACATATGACCAATGCTTCCAAATCAAACAAGCCAACTAAACTGAACTAAAAGCCAGCGCAAACCAAATGGATTGCCAAACAACCCCTTTATGTTTGTAGGATGGATTATTCAATGATATGTATGAAGGTTTGGAAGAATTTTTATTGGAGGATGCATCACATAATGAAATACAATCAGTTGATGCAATTCTGGATAATCAATAACAACTAGTTGATTCAATTTTTATGTAAGCAAATCACCGCTGCATATTATTTCGAATTCTCGGATATTCTCATATCAAGTTTTGGAATTTTACGCTGCAATTTCCATCTCAATCAAGATATTTCTAGCTCAATTCTCTATCTAGTAAAACAACAATCATTTGAATTATGTGTTAGAATTTCGAATTATAAGTGAGATTTTCATAGATTTTGAGAAATTCGTATTATGTTTATAATTCATAATTTTGATTTTTAGTTACAATTTTGTATATTTTTTAGATTTCACTTAGAATATGTGTAGGTATTTTGGTTGAATCATAAGAATTCATGTTTGTAGGATGGATTATTCAACGTATGAAGGTTTTGAAGATTTTCTATTGAAGATTGTACAATCAGTTGATTCAATTTTGTATAATCAACTACAACTATTTGATTCCGATGTTGAAGAAGGGCTATATGCGTGATCTTGGTGCTGTGGAGGCTTTGTTTTCTAACCTTGATGTTGCTGATTTAGAATCTGATTATGTACATCCCACTACATCAAGTTCTTCTGCTATCACTGTTTTTGATCCTCTTCAGTGCAAAACCAAGGGAAGAAGTGTGATGCCAAAGTCAGGGATTGAGAAAAGCAAAAATCAAGGCGACAAATCTGCTGTTGTTTCTAATGCAGCAAAGGAGTTTGGTGCTTACACTCCTCCTGCTAGATTGTTGTAGCTTCTTGAATGATAATAGTGGTCACATGATGATTTATGTTGGTGACACAATGGTTATTGTTGGTCACTTATTATTTTTTAACATTTACCCACACATGTAATTGCCTAATTGGAGTGACATTTTGTTAGTGATTATGGTAATAAATACATTTGGTTCTTTCCATTTCACATTTGACGTTTCTCAGTTATTATTATATATTTTGTCATTTAATTTCTTAAATATTCAGTAAATAGATTAAGGTGGACACCAATTAGCTTAAATTAGGTACCAAATGAATTTAAATAGTCACTTATTGAGATATATTAGATGTTCAACTTTGTTTTTTAAAATTATTTATAGTAGTCCCATAATGGATTTATATAGTTTCGAAATGAATTAAACTAGTAACTAATTACAATATTATTAGTTGTTCATCAATATTTTTCACTAAATTGAATTGTTCTGTTGCAAAATTGATTTGGAGTCAAATTTAAATTAGGCCCTAAATGAATTTAAATTAGTCTCTTAATGAATTGAAGTATGTAAGGTTTCTATTTTTTCAATATTTTGTTAATTTTGTCAGTAATGAGATTCAATATGAGTCTAAATTAAAGTAATCAGCAAATGAATAGGTGACTAATTTGAACAAGCATCAAATGGATTAAAGTAGTCCCTAATTTGAAGAAATCTAAAGTCAGCATGGAATAGTGACTAATTGGCATATCATGGTCTCTAATTGACATATAACAGTCACTTAAGAACATAAAACTTACTAATCAACATAACTTGTAATTAGAACCTAAAGTTGAGTACCACTCAGCATAATTTTGCAAAAATAACAAACCAGTGGTAATTGTTTTGTTTGTACTTCTACTAATTACATAAAGTTCTACTTTTGTTAAAAACTAACTAATCATCACTGTTAGTAAGCAAATCAGTTTTTGTTCAAACTACTTTCTCGGAGAGGAACTAGTTGATGGTCCGGATTCCTTCACAGGAGAGTTTTGCTTCGGGGGAGATGGTTTTTGCAGCTTTTGCAGAACTACAGTGGCTGTGTTGGGTACGTCTTGTTGTCTTTTCGATCTCCTGCAAAACGCTTGATTAGCTTCATCTGCTTGCTTGGTGGGAATTTGAGGTTGTTGTTTTTGTGGCTGTGGTATGTCGTGGAGCCCAGGTATACCCAAGTCAAATGAGGGCATGTCTGCAACTACTTTCTTAGTTGTTTGTAGGAGCTTCTCGATCTCATCAATTTGCTTCAACACTTATGGATTTTCTAACAGTTGAGTCATTGTTGGTGATCCATCTTGTGCAGGTTCAGAGTTCTCTCTTGCACTCTTTTTGAGCTCCTCCAACCTTCTTGTGTGCATGTTGTAGCAAACATCTAGGTCACGCCCCAACTTCAATCGAGCTTGATCAAAGGGTTATGCAAAAATAAAAGTCAAATAACAAAAAAATAAGTGAAATCGAGATTATACAGCAAATTCATTTAAAGTGAAAACCAAATGATTCAAAATGCTTACAAAAAAATAAAGTGGCAACCAAAGAACTTAAACTGGTCACGTAAGGAAGTAAACTAGTTACTTGATGAAATAAACTGCCAGAAAATTAAGCATCTTTCAAATAACAAGAACCCAAATGACAATTCTCTCAAAATCATAATCCCAATTGAAGACTTGAAAAATATTTCACAGTCCTTCATATTCAGTAAATCTATTAAAGTAGTCCCAAAATGGACTAAATGGTCCCTAAATGTACTAAAGCAGTCCTTAAAACATATATGTATTCCATACTTCTAATTTAAACTTGCTTATCAAACAGATACCAATATGTTAAAAGAGCATCTGAAAATAACATAGCACAGAGTTACAAAAATTTAAATACTTACATCTCGTGTAGTTTTTTCGATTTCTTCATCAGTCATCGTGCCTTTGGGAAGCTTGATTATGATCTCCCTTTCAGCACAATTTGTGATTACCATCCCTTGGTTCTGACGACCTCCTAACTGTTGTGGTTGTTGATTTTGTTGTTCATCAAATTCGATGGTTTGCGGGGGTTCATTTTCAGTTGAGGTCTGCTCCTTAGCGCTTATTGGGTAGGTTGTTACATCCCACTTACCCATACCAAATCGTCCTCCTTCATTTTGTTTTGCTGCCACTTCTTCCAACACACGCCCCCGCATTTTATCATACGTCCAATGCTTGATTAGGGGGAGATCAGATGGGGGTTTACTTCCTTTCCAACGTAAACGGTGGAAGTACACAAGTTGTAGTATCAACATACACCCACCTACACTCTTTGCCTTTTTCTTGATACAAGTTGTCACTGCTTTTCCCAACTTGTCCAAAACATACTTGCACCAATTACTCTTTGGGATTATTGTCGCATCCAACAGTGTCGTCTTTGATATATCCATATCAATTTGGTTGTGTGCAGTAGGAGTGAGCAGTGTCGATAAGGTATACATGGCATAAAACCTCTGAAATTTTTGTCCAGATCAACAAATTCTATTATAAACTAATTTCATATTGTAAAACCTTCCAATCCACAGGAATAACCACAAAAACGTGCAACATATTCAATTCACATGAAGTTTATCAACTTTTTAATTACCAATTTCATGTATTTACAACATTTCATTTAAACATTAAATTAGTCACTAATGAAACTAAATAGCAAATTTCTTAATTACAACAAACTAGTCTCTAATTGTCAACAACAACAATATCCTTTCTACATCCCAATAGCTCATTAAAAATCAAAATCAGTCATTGTAGTCGTTCTAGTATACAAAAATCAGTCACAATAGTTGAAATGTGTATCGTCATAATTTTCTAACAATTTTAAGTAATTTTACGAACAATTAGCTGAAACTTAGCTTCGAATTAGCATCTCCAAAACCCTAACTTGAGCAAATTTAACATATGCATGTAACTTGATGAAGGAACGAGCTAAGAACTCAAATTTTGACAATAAATCAGCTCGAAAATGCAAAAACAAGTAGTTTACTTACCTTTACAGTTTTTGGGATTGAAAATCTTCAAAAATCGAGTGAAAATGTGCTTGAACGTCGCTAACTACAAGCTTTTTTGCGTGTTGTTGGTTGAGTTTTGAATGTTCTGGCAAATTATCAGAGAATGAAGAGTGAAGAGAGGAGAGAGAGGAAAGAGAAACGTGCATGGTTTGATGAGAGTGAAGAGAGACAGAGGAGAGAGAAACGCTAGGTGGTTTGCGTGTTGTTGGCTGTGTTTTTTTTAATTTGCAATGTGGGCTGATTAGCTCATATTGTTTGGGCTTGGGCCTGCCTAATTATAATGTTATAATTAGGCGGTCTCTTGCAAGACGAGCTGCTAAATCTATTAACTAGTTTGACTAGCTGACTGTGTAAATGCATTTGATAAAATTTAGTTGGTAGATTGCTAATTGTTCAGACTTAGAGGATATTGTAAAATAACGCCTTCCTCGAAGGCAATGATGCTTATATAACTTTTTTTTTTGTAAGTTCTAACTTTTAACCATTCTAAGTATGTAGGCCCCGTACTTTTGGACTGCTTGAAATTGAACGGAATGGAACTGAACATAAATAATGACGATGATGATGATGATGATGATGATAATAATAATAATAATAATAATAATAATAATAATAATAATAATAATAATAATAATAATAATAATAATAATAATAATAATAATAATAATAATAATACGAAAATAATTATATTAGTAAACTTAAAAACAAAATTAATAATTAAAACATTAAGCTGAAGTGAAAAAAAGTCCAAAAGAACAGCCGTAATATACTAATATGGTTCCGGTAATTGGTACCAATCATGATTTAGTTATCTATAGCAATTAGAGTCTGTTTTTGAAGAGACGGTCTCACGTCAGTGTTAAAGTGAGACCAGTTGATGTCATGCTGATATCACGCGCGTGCAACAAACCAGCATCGGAATTAGTTAAGCGCTTTGACCTATTAGTTATGCTAGCCTTAAATTGTTTCTGGATGAATTAGTTAAGTGTTGGAGTATATTAGTTAAGCGGTGAAGTATATTAGTTAAGCGCTAAAGTATATTAGTTATACCATAAAAACCAAATTATAACGCCTTTTATTTGTTCAATCACAACAATACCATATAGGTACATGTGCAAAAGGTGGACTAGATTTGCAAACAGCAAAGTGTGGAAAAGAGAAATGGATAGAGAAATCTCTGGAGTAGTTACAAACAACGTAACCCCATGGTGATATGAAACCGCAAGAAAATTCTACAATCTCATTCTCAAAAGTTAAGATAATGAAGATGCAAGAAAGGTACTGCAAGAAGTCTACAAGAATATTGCTGCAAGTATGACCAAAGTCTTAACTACAAAACCAATTATAGAAGGACAATGCTCATCAAGTACAATTACATTGGTTATTTTAGACTCGAAACATGCAAAAACAAATTAAAGGGAAGAAGTGTAAGGAAGAAAAGTAATTTTAAGAAGAGTAAAAAAACAAATTCCAAGAACCAAACTAAAATTCGTACAATTACTCCAAATGTTAGATTGTTTTAAGTTCTTTTTTCAGGTTCTCTTTTGTATTTGACGTTTTAGATTTATAAAAAACTTATTTCTTCGTTTATATTGGAAACTAAATAATGCTCAATAGATCTTAACTAATTATAGAACAACACTAACTAATGTACTGGATATGTTAACTAAAAAATAATGTAAGTCTACATATAAATCACCAGCTCTCAACTATTGTGCTATAATACTTAACTAATTCGCCAAAAATATTAACTAATTTGTCAAAAATATTATCATGAGAATTTTTGAGACGCGGTCCGTTTTTGAAAACATATATCTCTTGGATTTTGGCAGGTCTCACGTTAAGACTAACGTGAGACCGTCTTTTTCAAGAATTTGTGTAGCAATTATATGCAATAAAATTTCAAGCAGTTTTGCCATCAAAAATAGAATATGTTGCTTTTAGGAGTGATTACAAATCTTTTAGTATGATCTAATCTTCGAAAACCAAAATTTTACCCTATTTTATCTTTTAAAACTTGAGCTAAATTTTTATATATCAAATTATGTTATTATATGGAACCCAAGCCAATGTCGGTTTGAAGTATTTTTGGACTAGCAGATGTTTATTGATAATCTACATCTTTTTTGTGTGTTGTTGGTTGAGTTTTGAATGTCCTGGCAAATTGTCAGAGAATGAAGAGTGAAGAGAGGAGAGAGAGGAGAGAGAAACGCACATGGTTTGATGAGAGTGAAGAGAGACAGAGGAGAGAGAAACGCTAGGTGGTTTGCGTGTTGTTGGCTGTGTTTTTTTAATTTGCAATAAGGGCTGATTAGCTCATATTGTTTGGGCTTGGGCCTGCTTAATTATAATGTTATAGTTAGGCGGTCTCTTGCAAGACGAGCTGCTAAATCTATTAACTAGTTTGACTAGCTGACTGTGTAAATACATTTGGTAAACTTTAGTTGGTAGTTTGCTAATTGTTCAGACTTAAAGGATATTGTAAAATAACGCCTTCCTCGAAGGCAATGATGCTTATATAACTTTTTTTTTGTAAGTACCATTCTAAGTATGTAGGCCCCGTGCTTTTGCACTGCTTGAATTGAACGGAACAGAACTGAACAGAAATGAATGATGATGATGATGATGATGATGATGATGATGATGATGATGATAATAATAGTAATAATAATAATAATAATAATAATAATAATCATAATAATAATAATAATAATAATAATAATAATAATAATAATAATAATAATAATAATAATCATAATCATAATAATAATAATAATAATAATAATAATATTAATAATAATAATAATATGAAAATAATTATACTAGTAAAATTAAAAACAAAATTCATAATTAAAACATTAAGCTAAAGCGAAAAAAAGTCCAAAAGAACAGCCGTAATAAACTAATATGGTTCCGGTAATTGGTACCAATCATGATTTAGGGTCTGTTCTCTTCGGCATAAAACAACTTAACTGAACTTAACCGACCGATCGAATTGAATCAACCGAATTGAATGAACCGAATCGCGAATTAAATTATAACTAATTAATAGTAATGATAATAATTTAGGAACGAAATCGAATCGAACCGAAATGAAATGAATGAAATGAACCAATCGAATTGAACCGAATCAACCGAATTGAAAATAAGTTGGGGAGAATGCGCCCTAGTTATCTATAGCAATTATATGCAATAAAATTTCAAGCAGTTTTGCCGTCAAAAATAGAATATGTTGCTTTTAGGAGTGATTAGTATGATCTAATCTAATTGGAAAATCAAAATTTTACCCTATTTTATCTTTTAAAACTTGAGCTAAATTTTTATATATTAAATTATGTTAGTATATGGAACCCAAGCCAATGTCGGTTTGAAGTAGTTTTGGACTAGAAGATGTTTATTGATAATCTACATTTTTTTTTGTGTTTGAAAAAACCTGAATATTTTTGAATTGAAGCTTTATTTACACAATAATATTATCCGCTAATTATCATAATCCTAATTCCTACACCAATTCTGCCTCGGAGAACCTTTCCCCCAAGTAATTCTAGCTCTATAAAATAGACACACCCTTAAATCTTAATCATCTCCTTTTAATCACCTTATTATCATATCATACTTCTTTCTTTCTTCATTCATTCTTATTAGGTATAGCTCACTGCTCACTAAACCCATTGTACATGAAGATGGCTAATTGTGTGAATTTGAAACCGTTTCTACGAGTTGTTGATGATCATGAAGTGCCATACCCCTACAACCTTAGTATGGCGGAGTGTTTAGGTGATTTATGTCAAACGATTTCAGGGCCCTACAACCTTAAAGTAGCAGAGCGTTTGTTTGATTTATGTTATACTATTTCATCGACGAGTAATAATCATAGTTTTTATGCTAATCACTTCACCAAGATTCTACCTACAGAAACTACTTGTACGGTGAGTGATGATAATAATGACGTCCATAACAATACTAATACTTATGCTGGTGTAGTTGCTATGAACAAGAATAATATTACACAAGTTGTTAATATTATAATAATCAAGGACAAGGCGGCTAGGAAGAAGAAGAAGCAGCAAAAGATCAAGATAGCAGCTAATGAAGACAATAATAATAATAATAATAATACTGATGAAGGAGCAGATGAAGATGAGTTTTGGTATGGACTGCATTCGAATCGCAAGTCTGAGGGAAAAAGAAGAAGATGATAAATGAAATTCAAATAAGATGAAGAAGCAGCACTAGTAATTTACCAGACATATTGATAATCAAACTATAATTATAGGTTTCTTCGACTACAAGTACTTCACATGCTGATAGAATAGCTAATCTAGCTAGTTTTACTTTTACCTGTCTTTTTAGTTCTTTAATTTAATCGTCCATAAATATGTTATTCACTAATATATAGATTATCTTATAATATACCAGCGGTTTAACTTTTATGTTTGTGAATTTATAACTTCAGCTATTTATGTTTATATATCTTACAAATCGATTATCTTATAATATTATTTATGTTTATAGCTTTTTTTTCTTGAGGGGAACAACGAAAGTAGCTTATAACTTGGAACAAGTCGATTTGCTGGATATATTTGTCTATTTGATGTGAATTTCAGCTTTGGAAATTTGTTTAGTCTTTGGATTATACCAATACCCTATTATAGGCCCACAGTTAGACACAGTTTACAAAATATGTCCATTCTTTTTAGGCCCATCTCTATAACTAAAATCTTTGTAATAAGTTATTTATCACTCATTGATTCAAGAAGTGGATGGGTCACTCGTATACATGCATGATTCCCTAAGTAGCTGTCTTTATGTTTTTGTTTCCTCCTCAATCTCTTTTTTACGTTGAGTTAATTATTAACTCTTATCAAGATTCGTTAATTTATTAGAGGCTAGGATTCTGTTTATATTGTCTAAAATTAGTATATCAAAATCCTAATCTTATTCTACCTAGGAGACGGAAGTGACGTACCCTAGCTAGAACTTCTGATCCTATAGATACAATACTCTCAAATCTCAATCTTAAATATTATCATTACCACCTTGGTATTATAATATAGGCTTCGTATTGTTAAGTAGCTACCTGCTGCCTAAACCCATATCAACAATCAATGGCTATTAGTGAGGATCTAATGCATCAATTGTTTGAACATAATGAAAAGATACATCCCTTACATATTACAGGTAAGTCATCCATGGCTATTAGTGAGAATCTAATGTATCGTAAATTTGCACATCAACAATCAATGGCTAATGTTTGGGCCCATTTCCTGGACTGGCCCATCAACGGTGAAATTACTAAAATACCCCTGCATCAAGGGAAGCCAATACTCCACCAGCTAGAGCTGACTAAAATACCCTCATTTATTGGAGGTCCCATCCTATATAAATAGCGGTTGTCTCATCAATCAAAAGGTATTCAATGCTTACCTACAAAAACCAGAGCATCTCTCTCTACATGGATCTATTTCTCTCTCTACCTCAATCATTTACTGACTTGAGCGTCGGAGGGGCGATCCCGGAGCCACCCCCGGGGTAGTCTAATCATGTTTTGCCGGATTCCGGCGTACGGATTACGAAGCTCAGGCGTATCTTCTTGGGGCCCACATCAAGTCTCTTAGCATTCAACAATCCTTAATTTCTTGACTGAAACAGTTTGGTGCCGTCTGTGGGGGAGTTACAAACAAAGTTGCTTCGCCACCACTCAGTAAGAATCACCTCATTACCACTCAGCAATGGCCCCAACCAAGAAGACACGCTCCCAAGCCAACCGTTTCGGGAGAGCTCAAGCATCCCATCATCATACACTTACGGTGATATCCCTCTATCCCAATGATGATGATTCCACCCCGATGGGGAAACCCATCAGCATCACGAAGTCGGTCAGCCCGTAACCTCGCGTCGGATACAAGTAGCTGACCCTCCACCCATAACTGCAACATACATCACCTTTATTGCAGCTCATATTCAACAAACTCTCCAGCAAAGTCGGATGGGTATGGTTGCCACTCTCGTCACGAAGAGATCATTCGTCCCTCCCGAGATGCTCAGCCTAACCGGCTGGGACCTAAACAGAAGGAAGGACCACGTCAACCTTCAAGGGGCAACTCAGCTAGAGAGAAGCAAGCTACTCATGCCTCTTCAAGGTTCTCCAGAGACATGTTATCACTAGGAAGAATTTGTCTCGAAGAACACAACTCATGAATACTGATCCGAAAGAGGGGTGTGGTGACTCAGAACTGCAAAACCCCTCCGGAATAAACAGTGGCACCCTCAAGTTTATGGTCCGGTTCAGCCAGACCTACTCATACAAGGCACCTACTCATCAACAGTACCTGCTCATTCAAGGTACCCACTCATCCTTGGGTGCCCACTTGGCCAAGGGCATATACTCGGCCATAGATGCCTGCTCATCAAAGGCACCTACTCATCAATGGTACCTACTCATTCAAGGTACCCACTCATCCTTAGGTGCCCACTTGGCCAAGGCATATACTCGGCCATAGGTGTCTGCTCATCAAAGGCACCTACTCATCAACGGTACCTACTCATTCAAGGTACCCACTCATCCTTGGGTGCCCACTCGGCCAAGGGAATATACTCGGCCATAGGTGCCTACTCATCAAAGGCACCTACTCGTCAGCGGTACCCGCTCATTTAAGGTCCCACTCATCCTTGGGTGCTCACTCAGCTAAGGGCATCTACTCTGCCTTAGGTGCCACTCATCCAAGGAGAAATTTGTCTCAGCCTCAAAAAGCCTTACGTCACCCAGATTGGTCAAGAAAAACTAAGTAGATACCTCAGAGACTCTCGGATCAACAAAGGCGAGCAAACTCGGACAAAGAAAATGAACCACACATCAAGGCACCCAACTTGAAGCGAGGCATAATTCCGAGTCCCAGAACATGGCTCTCTCTCGGTTTCCGCTGGACGACCGCCTCGGGAAGGAATGATGCTACCCTATCTGTTCATCCAGCGTGGGGCTAATTACTTGGAACCCCTCAGCTAGACAAATAAACACGCTCAAAGGAAGAAAGATCGGGCTCGTAAGCCTCCGAATCGAGAAACTTATTCATCGGTACCTACATCCGCTCGAACTGAAAGGAGACCACCACCAAGTACATCGCTTAGTCATTTTGACTAAGTACCTCATGGTACCCACTCGGACAGCATGGGGCTTATTAGTCATCATCCGAGCAGCGTCCTACTCCCTCAATCACCATGGAGCTCCTTGCCCTCTGCCGAGCCACTTCATACTTAGTCAAATACGACTAAGTACGCATGGACCCGTTAACAGGTACCTACTCGGCATCCGAGTAGCGTCCTGAGATCTCCTCGGGAAACTTATTCATTGGCACCTCCTCAGTCATAAGAGGAGTGTCCCACTAACTTTGCCAAAATAACGCAAAGGACCTCCCTCGGCCACTTGAGGCTCATAATCCCCCAACATGCCGAGGAGCGTCCCATGACCTCCCTCGGTATCTCGAGGAGCGTCACATGACCTCCCTTAGCATTTTGAGGAACGTCACTCAAATACTTAGCCAAAATAAGGCTAAGGACCTCCCTCGGCCTCTCAAGGCTCATAAGCCCCCAACGTGCCGAGGAGCGTCCCATGACCTCCCTCGGTATTCCAAGGAGCGTCACATGACCTCCCTCAGCATTTTGAGGAGCGTCACTCGAACACTTAGCCAAAATAAGGCTAAGGACCTCCCTCGGCCACTTGAGGCTCATAAGCCCCCAACGTGCCGAGGAGCGTCCCATGACCTCTCTCGGAATCTCGAGGAGCGTCGCATGACCTCCCTCAGCATTTTGAGGAGCGTCACTTGAATACTTAGCCAAAATAAGGCAAAGGACCTCCCTCGGCCACTTGAGGCTCATAAGCCCCCAACGTGCCGAGGAGCGTCGCATGACCTCCCTCAACATTTTGAGGAGCGTCACTCAAATACTTAGCCAAATTAAGGCTAAGGACCTCCTTCGGTCACTTGAGGCTCATAAGCCCCCAACGTGCTGAGGAGCATCCCATGACATCCCTCGGGATCTCGAGGAGTGTCACATGACTTCCCTCAGCATTTTGACGAGCATCACTCAAATACTTAGCCAAATTCAAGCTAAGTACCTCATAGGCACCCACTCGGCCAGCATGGGGCTCATTAGCCCTTAGCTTGGCCGAACGACGTCTTACCCACTCGGCCAACATGAGACTTCTTAGTCCTTAGCCTAATCATTTCTCATACTTAGCCAAATTCAAGCTAAGTACTTCGTTGGCACCCACTCGGCCAGCATGGAACTCGCGTACCGAGCGGCGTCCTACCCACTCGGCCAACATGGGGCTCATTAGCCCCCGAGTCGAGAAGCTTCTTCGTTGGCAAATCCTCGGTCATAGGAAGAGCGTCCGACTAACTTAGCGAGACCCCTGTGCTCTGTTAATCATAGCGCCAGATAGCTAACTCAAGGTGTCATTCAACCTCAGTAAAAACATTATTATTCTGCCACTCAACCGCACTCAAAATGGCGGATTTCCACTCCGATTACTTAGCGTGGGGCTAATTGTTTGGGCCCATGTCTTGGACTGGCCCATCTATAGTGAAATTACTAAAATACCCCTGCATCAAGGGAAGACGATACTCCACCAGCTGGAGCTAACTAAAATACCCTCATTTATTGGAGGTCCGATCCTCTATAAATAGCGGTTGTCTCATCAATCAAAAGGCATTCAATACTTACCTACAAAAACCAGAGCATATCTCTCTACATGGATCTCTTTCTCTTTCTACCTCAATCATTTACTGACTTGAGCGTCGGAGGGGGGATCCCGGAACCACCCCGGGGTAGTCTAACCTTGTTTTGCAGGATTCCGGCTTACGGATAACGGAGCTCAGGCGTACCTTCTTGGGGCCCACATCAAGTCTCTCAGCATTCAACAATCCTTAATTTCTTAACCGAAACAACTAATATAATGCATCAATATAAGCAACACGAGTTTGAAGATCAAGAAAAGATACATCCCTTACATATAACTGTACCAAAGCGTAAGTCGTCAATGGCTATTTGTGAGAATCTAATGCAAGTTATTCAGCACGAGTTTAAAGATTATGAAAAATATATATCCCTTACATATTACTGTACCAAAGCGTAAGCCGTCTGGTGAAGCACATAATACGATTTATTGCACTGGTAATGAGCTTGATGGCTATGAAATATTTTAACGCCTGTATAAAGATGGTGATGAAGAGATATTTAAACATAAGTATAGCGGAGCGTATGTCGTCGTCGGATAAGGTACGTTTTACGTATTATTACATTGGTGATGATGAGCATGACTATGAAATTATCCATCAACACTTTAAAGATCGTGATGAAGAGATCTGTTAAGATATTATAGGCATCTACGAGATATTCTTGCTATATGTTTCCTTATCTTCTTAGGCAAGATATTATTCTACTTGATTGCCTCCTCTTTGAGGACTCTTGTAACATATATTACATCTTGAGATTAATGAGAAACCCTAAGATTCATTGTGCCTCATATCACTTTGTCATGGTATCAAGAGCAGGTTCATAAAACCTTCACACACACTCGTTTTTTTTCTCGACTTCCGCCATGGCTGGCGATGATGTTGCCAAATCACTGCAGCCTCCTAAACCCGAATCTTATTCTCCTTTCTTCCTTGGTCCACAAGATCGCCCAGGGGATTTCATAACTCCTACTCGTCTCACTCACGAGAATTATGCAGATTGGGCAGCCGACATTCACCTCGCCTTGGTTGCTCGACGCAAGTTTGGTTTCGTCGACGGCTCGATCACTAAACCTGAACCTCTATACACGGACACTGATTGGATGACTATCAATGACATGCTTGTGTCCTGGATCACTAATACGATCACCCCCGAGGTAAAGAGTACTTTAACAAAATTTCGTGAGGCTAGTAGGCTTTGGGATCATCTTAAACAACGTTATTCTATTGTTAATGGTCCTCGAATTCAACAAATAAAATCATCTATTGCACGTTGTGAACAAACTAAAATCATGTCTATTGCTACCTATTATGGAAAATTAAATGCCTTGTGGGAGGAACTCTCTCTTCTTGAACCTCCTATTGTGTGTCCTTGTTCATCATCCTGCACTGTTTCTGATCTTTACTTACAACGCCGTGAAACCGCCAAATTACATGAATTTTTAATGGGGCTTTATTCTGATTTTTTTGCCCAACTACGGACCAATATTCTGTCCACGGATCCGCTGCCCTCCTTAAACAGGGCCTATCATCTTGCTATTCAAGATGAACGAGTTCGAACATCTGCCGTTGGTTCAGTTGATAAATCGGGTGTACCCGATGTGGTTGGTTTTTCGGGTCTTGCCTCTCTTTCCGGTGGACGAGGGCGGCCTGTTTGTGGCAAGTGTAACAAACAAGGCCATGAATCTGCCTCCTGTTGGGCACATCTTACCTGCAGTCACTGCAAGAAGACGGGCCATGGAGCCGCTCAATGCTACGAACTCCATGGGTATCCCGAAAAAGCTAAAGGAGGGGCTGGACGAGCTCGTGTGCCGGCTCGCGCCAATGCTGCCACCAGCAGCATCACTAGCAGTGGCTCGGATTCTCCTTGCACCGTTCCTGGCAGCAGCAGCCCCAACTCTTCTCTCTTCACTCCCGATCAATGGAAAGCCTTAGCGGTATTATTCGGTAATGCCAATGTTCCAGCAAATCGCTTGAATGGTGAGTTTGATGATAAATTATGGATCATTGACACAGGTGCCTCTCATCATGTTACCGGTATTCAGTCATGGTTATTTGATACAAAATCGTTTGATTGTCCTGTTGGTCTTCCCAATGGTGCAACGGTTTTATCTACATTGGTTGGTTCTGTTTGTTTGAGTTCTAAAGTCATCCTTAAAAATGTTCTTTTTGTTCCTAATTTGAGCTGCAATTTACTTTCTGTTTCTCAACTTTGTGATGATTTGCAGTGTGTTGTCCAATTTAATAATTCTATGTGTGTTATTCAGGACCACATGAAGGAGCAGATTGGAACGGGGAGTAGGAAAGATGGACTTTACTACTTCGTGGGCACTGATTCTATTCAACATATCTCCATTTCTTCTGATTCTTCTCTTTTTGACCTATGGCATCAACGTCTTGGTCATCCTTCTGAGAACATTGTAAAATTGCTTCCTCCTCTTTGCAATCATATGGGTCATTTGCATCCTAACTGTGAAATTTGCTTTCGTTCTAAACATTCTAGATCTAAATTTCCTTCTAGTGATAATAAAGCTTCTAGAATATTTGAAAAAATTCATTGTGATTTGTGGGGGCCTTATCGCCATGTTTCCTCTAGTGGTGCCCGTTACTTCTTAACTATTGTGGATGATTATTCTAGAGCTGTTTGGACATATCTTTTGGTTGATAAAATGGAAGTTTTTTCTATGTTCATGTCTTTTGTAGCTATGGTTCAACGTCAATTCTCTCAATCTATTCAAATTGTTCAAAGTGATAATGGCACTGAATTTCGTTGCTTGCTTGACTATTTTTCTGCCACTGGCATCTTGTTTCAAACCTCTTGTATGGGAACTCCAGAAAAAAATGGGAGGGTGGAACGCAAACACCAACACATTTTAAATGTTGCCCGTGCCCTTCGATTTTAAGCTCATTTGCCTATTTCATTTTGGGGGGAGTGTGTTCTCGCTGCAGCTCATTTAATTAATAGAACTCCCTCTTTGTTGCTCAAAGGCAAATCTCCTTTTGAATGGTTGTTTGGTCGTATTCCTTCTTATGATGATATTCGTATTCTTGGGTGTCTTGCTTATGCTCATAATAAAAAAAACCAAGGGTGACAAGTTTGCTAGTCGTAGTCGCAAGTGTGTCTTTGTTGGGTATCCATTTGGCCAAAAGGGATGGAAATAATATGATCTTGAAACTAAAGAATTTTTCGTTTCTCATGACGTTAAATTTGATGAACATACCTTTCCTTTTCTTCATCCTACAGGGAATAATATTTCCAAGATTTTTTGATCACCACATCTACAGACATTGACATTGATTTTGATGACTACAGTTCCTCATCACTACCCCTTCCCAATTTCAACACACCTGCCACGCCTAATCCACCACACATTCCTCAACCCACTTCTAATTCTCCTCCCAGCGAGTCCAATAGCATTCCACCACAAAATACGGCCTAACTCACAACTCTTTCTCCTCCTTCCTTTCTTCCGTCTGGGCCCTCTCCAGCGCCTGGCCCAATTCAAACTCCTTTTGCTCCCTCTCCTTCTCACGCGCCCCAGTTTTCCCCTTCTGTTTCCGGCCCACCTTTCGGCCCACCTTCTCCCGTCCCCTCGTCTGACCAAGTTCCTCACCCAGCTGCAGGCTCACCTTCCCCAAACTCCTCGCCTGACCCCATTCTATTCTCCCCTCAGCCCAGTTCTAGTTCCAGCCTAGTTTCATCCTCTCCTTTGGTCTCTTCTCCTTCGGATCCCCCATCCGAGTCTGCTCTGGGCCGTGGTCAGCGTACCAAGGTCCCTTCTACTCGTCTTTGGGATTATGTTACTAATACTATTATTGATCCAGGTAGTTCTTTGTCCTCTCCTCCCTCCGGTTCATCTTCTTCTTCAGGTACTCCTTACCCCTTGGCACACTATGTTAATTGTGACAAATTTTCTGCAAATTATAGAAAGTTTCTTGCAGCTCTTATTTCTCAGCAGGAACCTCGATCATTTAAGGAAGCGATGAAAGATGAAGGTTGGAGAGCCTCTATGCAAACTGAAATTCAGGCTCTTGAGGATAATGATACTTGGACTCTAGAACCTTTTCCTCCGGGCAAACATGCTTTGGGGAGTCAATGGGTGTATCGTATCAAGTATCATTCAGATGGTCACATTGAGCGTCTTAAATCTCACTTGGTTGTTTTTGGTAATCATCAGCAGGCAGGTCTTGACTACAATGAGACTTTTGCTCCCGTTGCCAAAATTACCACTGTTCGTGCTTTTCTTGCCATTGCTGCTTCCAAGAATTGGGAGCTTCATCAGATGGATGTTCACAATGCCTTCTTACACGGTGACCTTGAGGAAGAAGTTTATATGAAACTTCCTCCTGGTTTTACTCGATCTGATTCTAACCTTGTTTGTAGGTTACGCAAGTCTTTGTATGGCCTCAAGCAGGCCCCTCGATGTTGGTTTGCAAAGCTTGTCACAGCTTTGAAAGGGTATGGTTTCTCTCAGTCATATTCTGATTACTCTTTGTTCACTTTCACTCATGGTACTATTCAGCTCAATGTATTAGTGTATGTGGATGATCTCATCATTTCTGGCAACAACTTCGCTGCTATTTCATTGTTCAAAGCTTATCGCAATGATTGTTTCAAAATGAAGGATTTAGGTCCTCTTAAGTATTTTTTGGGTATTGAAGTTGCTCGCAGTACTTCTGGTTTGTTTCTGTGTCAACGGAAGTACACCCTTGATATTATTTCTGAGATCGGTTTGTTGGGAGCAAAGCCGTGTGGTTTCCCAATGGAGCAAAATCATCGTCTCAGCCATGATACTAGTGCTTTGTTTGACGATCCCGAGCGGTATCGTCGTCTTGTTGGCCGGCTTATCTATCTCGCTGTCACTCGTCCGGACCTCGCATATTCGGTCCATATTCTTTCCCAGTTCCTTCACGCGCCTCGTGTGGCCCACTGGGATGCCGCAATTCGAGTGGTTCGGTCCTTCAAGGGTACTCCAGGCCAGGGCATATTACTTCATGCCGCTAGTGATGTCATTCTTCAGGGATGGTGTGACTCAGATTGGGCGGCTTGTCCTATCACCCGCTGCTCTTTATCTGGTTGGCTTGTCTTCTTGGGTCAGTCTCCTATTTCATGGAAGACCAAGAAGCAACATACTGTTTCTTTATGTTTAGCCGAGGCTGAGTATCGTTCGATGACAGCTATCACTTGCGAGCTTAAGTGGCTCAAGGGTTTATTGTTGAGTCTTGGGATTCATCATCCTAAGGCTATTCCACTTTTCTGTGACAGTCAGTCTGCCATGCATATTGCCCAGAATCCTGTGTTCAATGAGAGAACAAAGCACATTGAGGTTGACTGTCATTTTTTCATGATGCTATAAAGGATGGATTGATTGCTCCTTCTTATGTTCCTACTACAGCTCAGTTGGCTGATATTTTCACTAAGGTTCTTGGCAAGTCTCAGTTTGATCTTCTCATGTCCAAGTTGGGCATTTGTGCTCCCCATGCTCCAACTTGAGGGGGGTGTTAAGATATTATTGGCATGTACGACATATTCTTGCTATATGTTTCCTTATCTTCTTAGGCAAGATATTATTCTACTTGATTGCCTCCTCTTTAAGGACTCTTGTAACATATATTACATCTTGAGATTAATGAGAAACCCTAAGATTCATTGTGCCTCATATCACTTTGTCAAGATCACATATCTGTTCAACGTTACTATATCAAAGCGTTTGTCGTCGGGTGAAGTTTATTATAAAATTTATCGTATTACTGATGAACTTGGCTATCAAAAGTTTCAACGTGAGTTTGTAGTTGATCTGAACAAGAGTGATGAGAATGCACAAGCAAATCATAATACTACTAATGATGATAAGGCCGAGACGATAAACAAGAAGCAAGAGAAGCTTGATATTGATCAAGGAATACATCATGATACTGAATTACTGATGAAGACGATCACTTAGACGAAGATGATGAGAAAGAACGAAGCAGTACAATCAGAGTATGATTAGCTATATATTGTTTAATCAATTTCCCTTTTTATATTTTACTTTGAATTTTCTTTTGGATAACATTGGTGCAAGTCCCTAAGGATTTTTTTTAAGTGGACAAGTTAATTAGGAGTGGTATATAATATACTTATATATAATGATTCTTTATGTTTTTTCTTTTAATTAAATTTACAAAGAAATATATTTTATTCATATGTTTTCACCTTAATTAATGTGCACTAAACTATTTATCTATAAGTTTAGTGGTGCAAAAATAATACTCTAGGGATCATTGACACCATATTTAAATAATTATTAATAAACAAATCTCCACCTAAATGTGAGCTAGTAATTAGTGTACTGGATATTTCCTTGTTATTTTGTTAATTCCACATAATTATCCAAAACTAGTTTTTAGTCTCGGGCTATGTCCCGGGTAACTATAATTTTTATTTATTAATATTTTATTTTGAAATTATAACACCAAACGTTACTTGGTTTAGTGGTTAAGACTTTAATATACTAACTCGGAAGTCATGGGATCAAATCTTATACCATGCATTTTATAACTTTTAATATATTAGTATAGATATCTTACATGAACGTCACGATGTAGTAGACTTGTATGAGGTCTTGTATTGCTGTTGATAGACTCCTATATAGGAACTAACCTTATTCTCTGTGTTTGATTTACGAGAACTTATTCTCTATATATGTTTTGTGTACTAGAACATCAAAAATGATGTTATACTGCTCTCTGACCACTGTTACTTGAGTGTCTAAAATTTTATAACTATTCTTAGTATTCTATGTGTGGCTTCTCTTCATTTGTTTGATATTTATGTTTAACTTTGTCGAACCGAAGTTTCGAGCTAGTTAGTCATCTAGTTATTGTTTGGAAATTATATGATATATTCATATATATATGATGTTAAAAAAAAGTAGCTTTCTGCAAGCTGTCAATAAAATGATGAATAACAGAAGAAGCATAAACTTGAATGTGGGTTAGTTTGCAATTCTTCTAGTCAGCTGTCAGTGTCTCTATATTAAAATTATGGTTATCTGGAAGATCTGGTTTGCGTGGAGGAGTAGCTGATTAATATTGGAAAATATAGCATTTTTATTGGCATTTTGTCTTGATTGCTAGTGTTTTATGTGGAATCGTTGCTTCGTGTGTGTATAGAGTCTGCAAATTTTTTCCTTCAGATGTACGTTTTTTTTTTTTTTTTTTTTTTGCGAGAACAAACCTTATGCTAGACCCGATATATTTTGTCAAAAACCACCTTATAGAACATAAAATTTGTGAGACACCTCCTTATATATATAAGTTTTTTACGAAAACAAACCATAAATAAATTTTATTTTGCGAGAACAAACCTTATGCTAGATTCCGATCATTGTCCCAAGGTTTCGGCATTGACCATGTAATGGAATTTGTTGGGTTTAAAAAGTCACGTGCCTTGCACATGACATGGTGAATGCCGAAACCTTGGATCAATGATCGGAATTTGCCAGAACCTTGGGTCAATGATCAGAATTTGGCATAAGGTTTATTCTCGCAAAGAAAATTTTGTTTGAGGTTTGTTTTCGCAAAAAAATTATATAAGGTGGTGTCTCACAAATATCATGTTTTATAAGGTGGCTTTTGATTAAAAAAAACCCCAAAAATTATGGTTATCTGGAAAATCTGGTTTGCGTGGAGGAGTAGCTCATTAATATTGGAAAAGATGATACTTTTGTTGGCATTTTGTCTTGATTGCTAGTGTTTTATGTGGAATCCTTGCGTCGTGTGTGCATGATCGTTTTTCTTATTGGTAAAAAGTATGTTTCTGTGTAAGAATTTTAGTTATGAATTTACGACTGTTATATGTTGTTGGGTATTCAATTATATTGAGGTCACATTTAGTTACCCGATTGTTACCATTTTTTATCTTAGCCTTGGTGTATTATTGCATTTGTATCCAGGGGCGGATCCAGGAATTCAAGTGAAGGGTAGCGTAATTTTACGATACTAACGAATACCCAAAAAAATTCTAAATATTAAATTCAAAATGTTACAAGACACAAATACAAACTCGAAGTACTTCAATAAAAGAAAATTTTAATTGACACATTTTTAATTTTGAAACCGATTTACAATCGCATCAACTTTTACATCCGAAAACAAGTCTTCCTCAAGGTATGTAACTAAACTATCGTTCAACAATTCATCTGATGATTTTTCAATTTTGGTTGAGTTGGAGGAAGATTTGAATGTAAATCAACTTGATTTTCATTACGTGTTTCCTTCCTTTAAAAAAACAAAAGGTTGAGATATTCATTTCTTGTTTTCTCTTCATGATTCTAAAATACATTTATACATATTATGTGAAATTTACTAATCAATTCAACCAATTTATGTGGACATTGTAAGTTTCTAACTCAACACCAGAACAACAATGAAAAAACTCAAAAACTGACTTCACAAAATCACAATTCACTAATAAGTCGCTAGCAATTAACACATTGTAATATTCCTTGTTCAAAAATCCACGAAATAATTATGTGTACAAGTAGTAACAGTTTAGGTGGGCAACTAATTTAGATCATAACCCATAATCACCTAAAACTAATAATAAATCTAACCAATTTAGGTGAGTGGATGAATAGAAAAAAACAAGTTCATTCAGTTAAACGAGAGAGTACTCTGCACAAAGCAATTCTACTTCCATAAAGAAATTATCAATTTTTATAGCAAAATTGCTTAATTAATTAAGAACATTTAGCTAAAGTATCAAGAAAATTCATCAAATAATTCAAAATTTTACCACAAAAATGAGATAAAAGAAAGACTAACCAATTGTACATAAAAGAAGACACAACAATGGTGAGATAACACATTTATGAACTCTATCCTCTTCCTTCACACCTACCACCACATCTTCCTTCACCCTTTCTTTTTCTTTAAATTTGGGTTTTTACTTCCCCTCTTTCCATTCATTTTCATCTAACCCTAATTTGTGCAAAATCCAACAACTTGAAGAAGAAACCACCACCACAACAATGGTGGAGCACAGAGCATCGACAATTGGGACAGAAAAACAGGGGATCACAAAACGAAGAGAGAGAAGGAAAGGAGGATAGAAAAGGCGGAAAGTAGTAGGTTTTGCTGAACCATTTTCCCTATCACTGTTTTTTTTTTCAAGAAAAACTTAAAATTTTTTTTAAAAAACAGGGGTAGCACATGCTACCCCTTGTTACTAGGTGGCTCCGCCCCTATTTGTATCTGCAATGGCGCATTCTGACGGAGCACCGCCTGTGGAAACACTCTGTTCTGTCCTGCCTCCGCTTTGACATGGTTCAGATTTCTGTTCTAATTATATTGCCATTGATATTGTTTTAATTTTGGGGTAAAAGAGGACACGATATCTCAAAGTTGATCAGAGAACAAGCAAAAATTTACATAAAAGGAGCTGAGGGAGAGAGTAGACAACTTAAACAAGAGAGTAGACACCAATAATCATATATTCATGTTGTTGTTACTTGTATATATGATTCCAAACATTAGAAACTGTATTTTTAGTGATTTAAGAAGAGATATTAATGTGTTTTGCATTGGTGTTGCATAGGTGATATATAGGTTAAAAAAACTCTGGTTAGCATATCCCTAAGGCATTGCTGGAGAGCAATAGAGCGTGATTATTGTGCTTGTCACATGAATTCTGATGTGGATCTTAATGTTTTTTGTTGTTGATCTGAATCTATTAAGATAAGTATATTGGAAATTCTGAACAATTCGCCATTCATTTACTTGAAACAACAACGGCAGCATAAAGAATAACTATTATGAACTCGCTGCAGAACATGAGAAGTGAGCAATCTTTATATGATGACCGGACTTGGAATCGGGTCTACATTCATGTAAAATACAACAAAAATAAGTAGACTTTCAGAAACAAACTTCACTAGATTCCCTCTTTCAAAGTGTGCGACCATAAGAGCTTGTCAACAACTTGATGGTTCACGTACTCATGTGTTACGGTTGCAATAAGCTGTATGTATCCTGCAATACCTAATGATGTAACAGAAAATTGATGTCCTGCAAGTGTCTTGATAAGTCAAAAATCTTGACAAAGACCATATCCTAGTAGTCATGTCGTGGGATGCAGTGACTACATATCGTCCTCCTTCAGGCTCAAATCTGACTTGGGAAATAAGCTGAGTATGGATGGAATTTGGTGCATAGCTCGTTTTTTTTAAATCCCAAACATATAACATTTGTTGTCGCGTGATGTGGCGGCGAAATGGTATCCGTTGGGGGAGAAATCGCCCAAAACGTGCTCAACATTCAACAACATGACCTTCAAAATCAAGTATATATGTCTGCCGGTACCTTAAGTCCCATATTCTTGCAACGATATCCATCCCAGAAGACGCTAACAATGATCCATCAGGATGGAAAGATGTGTCACACATTCGTCTGCAATGTCCTTGTTGCAGTATCGACTCTATGTAGGAATATATAGATGCAAATAGCGGAATTTCAGGAAACAATTTCCTAACATCTATCATAGGATCGCAAACATAATCAAACACATGAATCATTCAATAGGGATTAAATATCAAACCTTTGTAGCGTGATTTCCCTGTTGTATGCAAGCTTTGAAGATCCGAGAGCCCCAAGTGTTGCTCCTCTAATCAGTCCACGAGCACTAGTTGAACACCAACGTCTGCTAGAACGGAAGAGAAGAAATCTCTTGCTTTTAGGTGGTATAGGCGCCGTTAGAGGGAATAGTTTAGGGTTTCACTTTTCTCTCTTGTGAAAAGAAGCTGATTAATGAAATTGATCACCTAAACCCTAATATTATATCCTATATATAATAGAAGAGTCATAGGCTAGTTAGGAGAACTAATTCTCCTCCTATTCCCCTTAGGACTGGCCCAATCCTAATCCTAAATGGATTCGGATTGCTTTGTCCAACTTGTGCTACAATGTGTGACCTCATAGGATTAATCTATTTTAGTTATAGGCCCAATCTATATTGTCCTATTAATCATATTTATTCTCTAGCAAGAAAATACGATTACTAAAGTAATTAACTTTATTATCTTCATAATATAATTCCTATTAATATTTTGTAATTGTCGGGATGTTTAAGAACATATTCCTTCAATCTCCCACTTGTCCGAATACAAGAGCGCAATGTTAAATTCCTTAAGTCTCTTAATACCAAATTTGATAATACTATGTTATTCTCAAATTTTGTTCCTTGATCGCTGAGTTCGAACTGCTCAAATAAGGATTAGCTCTTTAATCCTATTCCGCATGGCCATGCAATTTTCCAATTCTCGTTCATCAAGAGGCCCAAACACCATTCCTATTTAATAGGAGGACTTATCCACTCTTGTATGACCATAACTCCCACTCAATTCTTAGCCCACCTGATCACTGCCTTTATAACCTCCTTTTAAGGCGCGATGTTTAACAGTGTCAAAGTTATACTAATTATATTGTGGTTATTAAGACATACTCATGTCTAAAGAATCCACTAAATATAGTAGTTTGATTCTACTTTTAGAATATAATTAGGTCAAGTCTCAATGTATCAAATATACATCATATAATCAATTAGACATCTCTATGTCTCCATAGCCCATGGAAATGCGCTAACAATTAATTATATACTAGTCTTTTAAGTAAATCACTTATGTCCAATTTAGTGATTTAGACTAGGGACTTTAAATAAATTGTGATTTCTGTTCACTTTATAGGGTTCCATTATCAAAACGTTTTCGATAATCCTATTTGAAAACACAAATTATTTGGACATTTTATTTAATATTAAACCAAACAATTAAATAAGAAAAGAATTTTTATTGATAAACATTCAAAGCATAATAAATGTCTTTACAATTGTAAACATGAAGTAAACAACCTAAAGCCATTCTCCCATATGCTTAAGCCCCATAGACCTAGTATGACACTCATGCTTAGGTTGAGCAAGCGGTTTAGTTAGAGGATCTGCAATATTATCCTCAATATGAACCTTGCTTACTTTCACATCCTCTCTTCCAACGATCTCTCGAATAAGATGGAATTTCCTGATCACATGTTTAGACCTTTGATGCGATATGGGTTCCTTACACTGAGCAATGGCACCATTGTTGTCACAATACAACTCAATGTCATTCTCAATGCTAGGAACTACACCAAGCTCACCAATGAACTTTTTGATCCAAACAGCTTCCTTTGCTGCATCAGCTGCTGCAATATACTCAGCCTCTGTTGTTGAATCCGCGATAATACTTTGCTTAGAGCTCTTCCAGCTCACATCTCCTCCATTGAGACAAAATATGAAACCAGATTGAGATCGAAAATCATCTTTGTCACTCTAAAAGCTTGCATCGGTGTATCCAGTAACAACCAACTCACCATCTCCACCATAAACCAAAAAATTATCCTTAGTCCTTCGCAAGTACTTAAGGATGTTTTTCGCTACAATCCAGTGCGTATCTCCTGGATTTGACTGGTATCTGCTGCATATACTCAAAGCATATGCAATATCCGGTCGAGTGCATATCATGGCATACATAATGGATCCTACTGCAGAAGCATAGGGAACATTACTCATACGCTTGACCTCATCAGGACTCGAAGGACACTGAGTCTTGCCAAGTGTACTGTTATGCCATGTTGCATGGGAATGAAACCTCTTTTGGAGTTCTCCAGCGTGAACCTTGCAAGAACCTTATCAATATAAGTCTCTTGACTATGTCAATAAGCTTTTTCAATCTATCTCTATAGATCTTTATTCCCAATATGTACTCTGCCTCTCCTAGGTCTTTCATAGAGAAACAATTTTTAAGCCATTCCTTGACTGACTCAAGCATGGTTTTATCATTTCCTATGAGAAGTATGGCATCCACATACAAGACCATAAAATTAATACTACTCCCACTTAACTTCTTGTATACACAAGATTCCTCTTCATTCCTGAGAAAGCCAAATTTCTTGACTGCCTCATCAAACCTGAGGTTCCAACTCCTTGATGCTTGCTTTAGTCCATAAATGGACTTCTTAAACTTACATACCCTCCCTGGATTTTCTAGATATTCAAAACCTTGAGGTTGTGTCATGTACACATCCTCTTTCAAGAACCCATTCAAGAAAGCGGTTTTGACATCCATCTGCCATATTTCATAGTCATGAAAGGCAGCAATCGCAAGGATTATCCTAATAAATCACTTCAGCTTGGCTACTGGTGAGAAGGTTTCTTCATAGTCAATACCATGAATTTATTTGAAACCTTTCGCCACCAACCTTGCTTTGAAAACACTAATGTTTCCATCCTTGTCTGTTTTCAACTTGAAAATCCATTTGCATCCAATAGGTTTTACCCCATCAGGCAAATCAACCAAGTCCCATACTTGATTTTCAAACATGGAATCCATTTCAGATTTCATGGCCTCAAGCCATCTTTCGGAGTCTTGACTATCCAAAGCTTCTTTGTAGCTAGTAGGTTCTTCTGATTCTAAAATTATTATTTCAGAACTTTCAGTCAAAAAGAAATCAATATATCTCTTTGACGGAATTATGGTCCTACTAGACCTACGTTGGGGAACAACGAAGAAGTTTCTACCTCACTAGGTTGAGTGACTTGGCATGGAGTATCTCCAAGTGGGACGGTAGAGGTACGTGAATTGAATGCACCGCAACCCGAGCATTTTCATGTCGGGCCGCCTCTCGATGAGGTGTTAACCTCATCCATTTGTTGCTCATCTCGAACTTCTTCGAGATATACATTTATCCCTT